>CM021106.1:52840961-52973752 GCA_007115665.2 Sequoiadendron giganteum
CAATCATTTGTCTATATAGAGTGGAATTTGCACACTTAGATTCTGTCGCTGCTTCTTTTAGTTTGTGAAGGTTGGTTTCCATAGGTGTAGACATGGGTCTACAATCCAACATTCCAAATCTCTTCAGAATATCAATAGTATACTTCCCTTGATTTAGTATGATGCCATCTGATTTTTGCCATACTTCCAAACCCAGGAAGTAGTGTAAGATGCCCAAGTCTTTCATGTCAAACTTTGAAGTTAGGTCCTTCTTTCCTTCAGTAATGAGGTGATCTTCTCCTATTATAAGCAGGTCATCAACATATAAATAATTATTAACATATCACCTTTGATTACCTTAAAGTAAAGATTTGGGTCTGCATCATTCCTGGAAATTCCTAGTCCCAAGAGGTAGCTGTCAATTCTTTCATACTAGGCCCTGGGAGCCTGTTTAAGTCCATAGAGAGCTTTCTTTAGTCTGCATACATCTAAGTCAGGTTTATGTATCACAAAACCTTCAGGCTGTTCTAGATAGACTTCCTCTTCAATGGTTCCATTTAGGAAAGCAGTTTTCACATCCATTTGGTGGATCTTCCAGCCTTTAGCTGCTGCAATGGCTAACACTGCTCTCACAAATGTGTAACGGGCAACAGGTGCAAATGTTTCTTCATAATCAATGCCTTCCTTCTGTGAAAAACCTCTTGCCACAAAACGTGCTTTATGTTTTTCTCTATTACCATCAGCAACATGTTTGATTTTGAAGAGCCATTTAGAAGAGACAACATATTTCTCTTTTGGTCTAGGCACTATATCCCATACATCATTCTTTAGAATGAACTGATATTCTTCCATCATTGCGTCCTTCCATACTTGATGTCTGAAGGCTTCTGTAACATTCTCAGGTTCTGACTTTATCATGTTATTCATTAGAGCAAGATAGCTTGAGAACCGTTTGGGTCTTTTACTTTCCCTAAACGTTCCTTTGGGTGTTGCATGATTCTCGGCTTCTTTGATCATCTTTCTAGCCCAAACTGGCCTCTTTCTACCGTTGTCATTTGGATTCTCATCTGAAGTAGATTGAAGTTCATTTGGCATTTCCTCAGGATACTCCCTCTGAATCTTAGGAGCAGGTTCCACTTCTAATACTCTAGGGGAATAAGTTTCTATCTCACTAGAACTTCTTGCCCTTTTGAAAGCAATGTCTTCTTCAAATATGACATCTCTGCTCAATTCAATTTTTTTCTTCCCGAGTATGAATATCCTGTAGGCCTTGGAGGTTTCACTATATCCCACAAATACCCCTTTCTTTCCAGAAGGTTCTAGTTTCAATCTCTTCTCTTTGGGCACATGAATATAGATAGGGCAACCAAAAATCCTAAAATGACTAATATCAGGTTTTATACCGGTAAAAGCTTCTTCAGGAGTTTTGTTATCTAGATGAGAATGAGGACATCTATTTTGAATGTAGATAGCAGTTCTAGAGGCTTCTGCCCAGAAGGAGGTTTCTATATTTTGGTCAAGCAACATTGCTTTTCCAGCTTCTACAATGGTTCTATTTTTCCTTTCAACAACCCCATTTTGTTGAGGGTTGTATGCTACTATAAACTCCCTCTTAATCCCGGCATTCATGCAGAATTCCTTAAAAAATTCAGAGGTGTATTCTTTCCCATTGTCTGTCCTTAAGATTTTTATTTTCTTCCCAGAGAAGTTTTCAGTAAGAGCTTTGAAATACTTGAACCTTTTAAGGATTTCTATTGATTCTTTACACTTAAGAAAATAAATCCAAGTCTTCCTAGAGAAATCATCTATAAATATGACATAGTATAGGAAGCCTGCCTTGGAAGGTACAGACATGGGTCCACATAAATCAGAGTGAACCAGTTCTAATACATTTTGGGTTTTACTCAAGCTATTGTGAAAGGATCCCTTTGTATTCTTTCCTAGGGCACAACCTTTACAAGTTCCTTCATGAGTTGGTTTTAACTTAGGTAATCTTGTTACAAGTTTTTCTCCACAAGGTAGGGCACGAAAATGAAGGTGTCCTAATCTTCTATGCCAAATTTCATTTGAATCAAAAGTATCAAGGGTAAGGGCTTGCTTGACTTCAGTGCATAGTTTATAAAGATAACCTTGTCTTATACCTATGGTTTGGGCTTTCTTTATAGTAGAGTTCTTAGGCCATGCCAGAACTTTCCCATCCATAAAGGTAACTCTATATCCATTGTCTTCAAGAGCAGAGATGGATATTAGATTCCTTTTTATTCCAGGTACAAATAAAACTCCAGTGAGTTGAAGGGAGAGACCAGATTTCAAGATGATGGAGCAAGTTCCAACTCCCTTTACAGGGTGTGCAGAATCATCCCCAATGGTTACTTCTTCATCAGTCTCTTCAGACATAGTGTCTAAGTGTTCTTTGAACCCTATGATATGCTTTGAAGAACCACTATCAATTACCCAGTTGTGGGTGTTGTTAGATACTTGACTAGATAAGGCTGAATAAAATACAAATTTCTCAGAGTCATGGTCTAAATTTGACTTTCCTACTTTAGCAAAGGATGCTTGTTGTTTTGATCTGTCAGGGCACTTCATTGCATAGTGGTCATATTGATCACATCTAAAACATTGTACTTGAGAGATGTCTTTCTTCTTGGAAGATCCTTCTCCATAGGAATTTCTCTTTCTTTTAAATGATCCTTTCCTATAGGAGTTTTTCTTACTCCTTTTATTAGATGTTGCGTTGAGCACATGAATGTCTTCATCTATGTTCTTTTGTTTGTTTTCTTTTTTTGAGAGTCTTGTTTCCTCTTGTAGGTAGTCTGTTCTTAGCCTATCAAACTTGGGGAGTTTAGATCTCGCACTTATTCCTGGAAAAAATGACTCCCATGAGTTTGGTAGGCCTCCTAGTGCAATTAGAGTTAACTCTTTGCTATCAATTTGATATCCAATTGTGGATAATTGATCCCTTAGTTCAATGATCCTCATGAAGTATGCATTAATGGTTTCTCCTTTGTTTATTTGGACATTGTTGATTTGCCTTTTTAATGCAAGAGTCCTACTAGTGTTGTTTATCTCATAGGTGCTCTCAAGAGACTTGAACATTAGATATGCAGTTTCATGTTTTGCAAGGATGGGCATTATATGATCCCTAACTGCATCTACTAAGATTTTCATGGCCTTTTCATTGTTCTCAATCCATTGAGTTTTCTCAAGATCATCCTCAGGTTCCCTTTTGTTTTCTCTCACAAATGAGTCTAACTTATTTTCTTTAAGAATCATCATGATTCTGAATTTCCATGATGTGAAGTTGTTTGCTCCTTCAAGGCGATCTTCAAATCTGATCACACTTGACATTATGAAGAATGTGATGTAAATTCGATTTCTCAAAAATGCAAATATTTTCTAAGTAATCTGATATCTAGATTTGATTTTTATTCACTCAACTTGGCTCTGATACCATGTAAATGTAATCAAATCTTATCAAACTAGGAGCCTAAAAATCCTAAGGAAATTCTAAGTGTGACATTATGTTCTAGAATTCTAAGTCAGATTTATTTCTATTATATTAAATGTGCTGATTGCAGAACATTTATCAATTTCGATGTCATGCAAATAAGGGAATGAAGTCCCATTTATATGAGGGAGACACGCCTCAAGGAGAGACGTGTCTCATGAGAGGACGTGTCCCTTGGGCGCGCGGGTTCCCTCAACAACCGAACCATTCAATGTTAACCATAGATGCATGTATTTAACAAACAACAATCTCTTAACATGAATTCCGATTTATCCATTCGATTATCATCATCTGAAATTCGAATCTTATTTGATGGTTTTATATTTTAAGAACAGTTTGGTTAAATATAAATGATGATGATGCATGAATGCAATCATCATTTATATCTGACCAAAGCTATCTTAAACCAACACGTTATGACTTGGACAACATTGTCCGGCCCCATCATTTCAATGTATTCTATGAGGATATTGGCAATGAAACTTGCATCTTGTATTTTCCCTTCACAATCAACTGCCTTCGAAAACATCGCCCCTTTAGGGGACACTGCTATAATATTGATCAATGGTCTATTTTTGCAATCCTTCCATCCATCAGAAATGATGGACACACCTGTTTCGACCCATGTATCCTTGATTACTCTCAATGCTACCTCTATTGAAGCTCTCTCCTTTGCCAATAAGGTGGTTCGCACCTTTTCATACCCAGGACTAACATAATTAGGAGTTGTGTTAGAAATGGCTCTCACCATTTCCCGCCAATAAGGTGATCTAACAAGGTTGAAAGGAAGCCCATTGCCATAAATGCAACGTGCAATGCTCTCATCTGCCAACTCCCTTGCTTCGTTTTTGAAGGCTCTATCCAATGGGCCTCTTTTTCGTGTCACCGAAACATTTTCTCCTTCAGAAGATTGTGCCATTTCCATGAAAGCATGTGGGCCAACCGATTCTGATAAGCCACTAAGTCTTTGCGAGCTTTTACTTTTATTTTTACCTTTCTTCATAAGAGGATGGTCCATAGCCTTTGGTGTTTTGAATGCCTTGTCAGCATCCTCTTGTTCTTTAATATAACCCATTATTTGATTCTTTGGCAACCCTTTTTTATTTGGCCCTGTTGTACCCCAAATTAAAATTTTCGCTACACTTAAGCATTTTGAAGAATTGAGTCAAGATACTGTTAAATCTGTCAGAAAAGGTCAAAATGGGGGATTGCATGTCTTGCATGGGGGTCATAAGCTTGAAATTTTCAAAAGCTGACAATCTAGGTCGGTCTAAAAAGATCAAACCTACAATACCCAGACTTCAGTTTTTCATCCCTAAATTGTAGGGAAATTTCTATTTTTAGCAGTTTTCTAAAAATAGAAACTTTTTCTGGGTTTTTCTGGGTTTCTTACGAAATGGATACTTGTAAAATTTCTAAAAATAGAAAGTTTGGCCGTTAGGGTTAAGACTGATTTTGATTGGCTTAAAATACTTCCTCATCAGACTGGTGTAGTCAGAATCACAAAAAGGTCAGTTTTACTCTACTGGGTCTATTCTGCTTTTTCAGAAGCTGCTTTGGAGATCCAAGGACATTCATGGAAGTCAGTCAGCTGCCAGGTGTCAGAATCAAGAGTTCAAGTGTCAAACAGAGACTGTCGATGAACAATGTGCACGAGAAACGAGGAACAAGCTGAAGAAGTTAAAAAATGAAAAAGGTCAAACTTTATCTAAGTCTGGAGATTTCAGGCACCCCTATCAAGAAGAGGCGCCCATGTTTCCATGCCTTAGAAATTTTCCATATTGACAGCCAAAGGTAATGGAAACACGTGTTACGAGGTAAAAGTTGAAAAACTGATAAAATTTTCTAACACTACTAGCCATGGGCGCCTCTGAAGGAGAAAGGCGCCCAACTTTTCAAGAGGCCAAAAGCCAAAATTAGGGTTTCCTTATCCAAGACAATATTGCTCAGAATCATCCTAGCTCCGCAACGAATCAGTCCGCATGCTCGTCAGATCATCCAGTCACTGGCAAATTCAAGACGAACAGGAGCCACAGAGAGGTATTTTAAAACTCTGAAGATGAAGGGAATGAAATAAAATCTAAGTCTGGATAAGATGGGCGCCATATCTCAAGAAGGGCGCCCAAACTTTTGAAATAGCAAATGGTCAAATTTGCTGAAGACTTCTCCAGCATGACTTCCTCAGACTAGATCCAGCTCTCCAACGAATCCGTCAGCTCGTCCATCAGAGTCAGCAGTCATCAGATATCGCCAAGCAAACAGAGGAGAAAAAGTGTGAGAAATGGCTGAAAGTGGAAAGCAACAGTGAAAATTCAAAAATAAAAACTAACACTGGAAGCTATGGGCGCCCCTGAAGGAGAAAGGCGCCTAGGGTTTAAGGCCACCAGAAGTCAGTTTCCGGAAACGAGTGATCCAGAAGACCCCTCCCAAATTCATCTCGGCTATCCAGTGAACTCAATAGCCAGTCAATTTGACAAGCACAGCACCCGGAATAGTGAAATCATCTGAAGGTCAGAAGACAAGCATAAAGATTGAAGATTATAAAAATGGCTAACACTGGAAGAAATAGGCGCCCTTATCAAGGATGGGCACCTGACATTTCGAAGGGGTAAATGAAGCTTTTAGCAGATGATGTCTCCAGAACAAAGTTGTTAGATATGATCAGGCTCCGCGATGGAAGAATCAGTTCGTTCATCGGACAAATCTAGAGGCCGGGAGACAGAGCTGAAGCAGGGTCAGAAAGTGAACAAAAGTTGAAAATGATAGAAATTTGGCTAAGTCTGGGGAGACTAGGCGCCATACCTCAAGAAGGGCGCCCATTCCTTCATGCCTTAGTTTATTTTTTCAAAAGTTTCAAAATTTTCAAGAGAAGAGAAATACGCCTTTCCTCAAGGCATGAATTAGGTTTAGGGTTTCTTCAAGATTAGGGTTTGAGAAGCTGTTTTCAAAACAAAACTTATTTAAAGACACCTCTATGTATTTTTTTTTTTTAATATTTTCTTGCAGGTGCCTTCAAAGAGAAACAGAGCAGCAGCTTCAAACCTATGTTTTTCAAGATTCAAGAACCCTAACTTGCTGGTTTCTCATAATATTTTCAGATCAGCAATCAAAGAAGACCTCCTCTTTCATATTTTCTCATCAAGAACATCAAATTTAAGAAGGAGAAGGCCTATATTATCAAATTTCAGCGAGCTGGTCCATTTTTGTTCTATCTTCTAGACAAATTGTTGAAGATTTCTCTCTAAGTTGCAGCAATTGCTTTTATTTTGCATGTCAGGGAAAACTTCATATTCATCCATTTCTAGTCTTCTGGGTCTATGCTAAACCTTCTTCTGGACAAAACCCATACCTTAGCTTTTTTAGAAAAACTAAAAGTTGCTGCTTTTTTAGTCAGAAGCCAGGGTTTTCAAAATCTAATCTACTGGGTCCATTCAGATTATGCTCAAGAACAATACCCAGATGTCAGCTTTTTTCTGCTTTTTTGGGAAAAATTAGGGTTTGTTGCTTTTTCAGTCTCCACTTCATATTTTCAAAAATGGACGATCTAGGTTGGCTTGTAACGAAATTCTAGACAAAACCCATATCTCAGAATAAATCAAGGTTTCAGCCTTGGATGTTCTATGTGATACCTCATATAATGAAAAAGACAGAGATCTATGACTGGCCTACATTGATCAGTGATTGCTTATATCATCAGATAACTGAGTACTTTCATAGACATGCATTTCACATGGTTTCCTATCTAGTCTATTTGGTTGCCTATCAAGGTAAATTCAGAGGGCTAAACACGGAGGGTTCTTTGAGCATTCAACATGTCTACAACTACTACACTCAGTTGGAATTCACTGCTGCATCACGTCATTACAAAAGGGTGAATGAAGCATTCTTGATTTATACAGTGCGGGACCTAGACAACGAGCTACATGTTCGCATCTCATCCATTGCCAGGGCTGCAATATCAAAATGGGCAGATTGGTTTATTCAGTTCACCACTTTCACTTACCTAAGGGTGTACGGTTATTCAGGAGCTCCACTTATGTTACCGAGGTATCCATCAGATGAGGTAGTATGCATGGAATTTTCAGGCAGATTTCAAATGTTCACACCCGTCTGCGTAACAAAAAGAAACCAGCCTTCAGCTTTCCTTTCGCTTTAGGCATTTACACATGTAGATCATCCGCAGAAACTAAACTAATGGGTAACGAGTTAGATAAGTTTGGTCTCAAGCCTTTCAACGAGAGACGATTATATGATCCCCATGGCTTCTATGCATCTAGACTTGGTCAAAACCATGCTCATACACCCACACTTGAAGACTTTTGGGCTAATTGCAAGGATGAGTATGAGGTGCGGAGGCGAAGTCATAGTAGGTTAACCCTTCATCAAATGAAAGATTGCTTATCAAAAGATATTGAAGGACTGTCAGATGATGATGGGGATGTAATTCTTCCAGCATACACTAGAAATAAGGTTGAGCAGCAACCTCTTCCACAGGTCAACTGGGCTCATAAAGAATGCATCACAGTGGAAAAAAGGACAAGACAAGTGGTGGAGTACAGCAAGACTTTCTTGATTCTAAAGAGAAGGGAGTCTATTCCAGTAGCAGAGCCACCAAAGAAACATTCATCTCTTCCCTCTTCTTCAAGAGTGCAACCAAAGAACAAAGAGAAAGTTCAGTCTCAAGAGGTCACAAAGGGCAGTAGATCAGCAAAGAGTGCTAAAAGGAGGCTGGACTATACAGGGATTGTTATACAGGAGCAGCCTACAGCTGAAACAGAAGTTCCTCAACCAAAGCCCATACTTCAAAAAGAAGTGCAACATGATGAACCTTTGATACAAGAAACACTACCATCTCCTAGGTCTTTGCCAATTCACATTGATTTGGAAGACGAGGAGATAGAGGCCAATGTTACAATTACTCCTCCCTTGGATGTTAATAGAAATACTACATCTTGGCTTGAGAGCTCCTTGGGAAGGACAAGAAGAAGGCCTTCCTATCAGGTGAATGTTGATGACCTTAGCATATACCAGGAAGCACCCAAGAAGGCGGCCAAGAAACAAATGCATTTTGAGAGGAATCTTAAAGGTGAAATGGTCATGGAGACAGCCACGCCTCTTGAAGATAAAATAAGAGATGAGGTAGATGTTGACGATTTTATCATGGTCAAAGCAAACCTTGGTAAAAGTACTCGACGTGCTGATATAAGTTTGTTTAAGATGGTAACAGAAAACATTCAAGAAAGAATGCAAAAGGATGGGGAAGACAAGGCAGCCCTCAAGACTGAAATACGTCAACTCCGATTATGTATATCAAATCTTATCCAAGGCACCTCACAAACAACTCAGTTGCTGCCTCAAGTCTTAGAAACACCAGCTAATCAGCAGCAATTAAGGCAGTTAGTTATTTGTGGTAAACAAACTAATGAGTGGGTTGAAGAGATCATCAATAGAGGAAAAGAGGTCCTGACACAAGTTTTCCAAGATACAAGGCTCATGATTTACGTCAAGGTATCCAGGATTTTGAACAACTGATAGCCGAGTTCAAGCCCATGCACAAAATCATAATTGCAGATTTGGAGATGGCTTGTGGCTCTACAATGGCGAGAGAACATAAAAGACAAATCCTAGAGTGGAAAGAAAGTCATCTTTTTAAGGTGAATACATATATCAGAATATCTGAGGAGTTTGCAGCGTATAAACAAAGAGTTGTTAATACTCTTAGGTTCGTCAGAGAAGTAGTTGCAGCAATTCCTTGTCAGTATTGCCTTGAGGATGGTTCCTACATTGGGCTTGACGTAGTCCAAGCTGAGTTTCAGAGCATATTGCATGGCAGTGAGGGCAGTGTTGGGAGAATGATGATGATCTCCATGATGTCAACAAGGTTCGAGAAAGCGGCCAATGAGAGTGAAGATTTCTTGAAATCAATTACAGATGGTGAAGAAATCTTGGAAAAGCGGCATTTTGCTATTAATAGCATCAACACTCCTACTTCAGATGAAGTTGCCCGCTTTTTAGCGGATGTGATCGAGCTTTAAATCTGCTTTCTTCTAGAAGCATCTTCCACGCTTTCTTTCTATTCTTGTCTCAAATCTTTTCAATTCTTTGAGGATAGAAAGAAAGTATTGTAACAAGTTGTCACGAGTTGGCACTTTCCTTTTTTAAAAGCTTTCTAGGGTTTAGATGTTTTAATCTTTTCTAGATTTAGAAATAAAGCTTGCATGTTGGCAAGCAGTAGTTGTAAAAGCAAGGAGATTTTAGGGTTTCCTACTCTTCTGCTTAGTTATAAATAAGAGCAGTGTTTGCTCATTTTAGTTTAACCGTGCTTGTGATAACAAGACATAAGTGTCATAGTACCTTCTCTTTGTTATCGTTCAGTATTGTTCACTTTGTGTAAAGAGCAAGTTTGCATGCCTCTTTAGCTGCAAATACTTGTTTAGTGCATGTGTTGTGTTGATTATAATTAGGTTGATCGCATGTTGCAAGCGTATTGCTACAACTTGCTGTCTCGAAATTGTAATCCTTGTTCCAGAAACTTGAGTAAATAAAATCTTGAGCGTGCTTTGTCTACCTTGATATAAATATCTCAAATTTCCATCTATTTGTTTTGTGTTAGAAGTATGAGTAAATAAAATCTTGAGCGTGCGTTGTCTGCCTTGAAATAAAAGTCTCATATTTCCGTAATACTTTTATGATCTCTTTTTCAGCTTGCCATAAAACGTATGTTGAAGAATATTTTGTTTAAGTATCTCTGTCAGAAATCAAACTCGTCCATTTCCAAACTCTCTTGCTCTACATTTACTTGAGAGGGTGGAAACGTTTTAAGCGTAGGTTAAGTTGTAGCTGTCTAGTTTCATTAAAGGGAAAACCTCAGCCGCAACATCTAGTGTTCTATAACCTTGTGTTCTCGCAGTTGAACCAAAAAGATAGGCGTAATTAAGTTTAGATTACTTTTCTTTATGCAACTCAGCAAAAGAGGGAGCTTCCCCTCCTAATTCGAAGAGCAGTTTACTGCACATAGCTGTTCGTTTCTAGAACGCATTCTAGAGGTGCGATTTGAAACGCCAACAGGCCCAACGCAAAATTTTACTCCTTGATTACCAATAGCACACAAATGGGCTTTCACTCGAAAGTACGAGCTCCTATATGTAGATCCACATTGGTTGCAGCACCAAACATAACCCCCACCACCGGGAAGTTGTTGAATCATTGTCGTATGTCGCCAAAGAGGTGAGCCTGGATCATATTTAAATTGACTCTCTGTACCTATGCCAATTAAAGCAGAACTATTGGCCATTCTGTATGAAGTTGTGAACCTAAAATAAAGAAAAACAAGTAATTTTTTTTAGAAAAAATGGGAATTATAACCCCTTATTTTGCATAATATGTTCTTAAAAAAATTCAAACCTTACTAGAAAAACAAAAAAAAACTTGAAAAATCTTCAAAAAAATTATTGAAAACTAAAAAAAGAGAGGATAGATTCACTCACCTTTGATTGCTTGATCTTCTTAGTGCACCTATTCCTCTCTTGTTTCTATCAATTGAACTCCTTCGTAGCTCTCACAATCTCACCTTTGAAAAAAAAAGAGAAAACCTACAAAAATCAACTATTTCAGCTTGGAGGCAAAAAAAATGGTGCTTTTTGCTCTTTTGAGTTTGCAAAATGAGCCTCATTTGGTCGGCCAAGTCAATATAAGGCAATCTAGGCACTCTTTAGGGTTTAATTTTATGTTCTTAAGTTGATTTTTTCTCTTTTTTGGGGCTGGATGTCGTTGGTTCGCCCGAGTCCTCCTGGGTTCTTCACGGGTTCGGCCAGGGTTCAGCGTTTACAACCTGGGTTCTCTATGGGTCCTTTTGTGAAGGACCCACGGAGAACCCAGCTTGTAAACGCCGAACCCAGGGCGAACCTAGAGGAGAACTGAACCCGAACCCGAACCCATACACATTTTGGCCAGTACGGGGGCCTAAAATAGAGAACCCGGTAACAGAGGGCTAAAGGAGCATCACGATTGAGAAGAAAAGCCTTCTGCTCTTACAAGGACGAACCCCCCTGCCAGTGCCTCCAGGAGAGACAAAACCCTCTGCCTACAAGTTCATGATTCCTATTTCCATTCGCCTATCTTCAGCCTAGCATATGCAACGACCACACTTCCTTGGATGAGACGAAAACCTCATTCAAGAGCGTCAAGTTTGTCCAGCACTGATTGAAATACGGGAGACCATCATCAGTTCGTCATCTATAGAGGAACCGTCAACCATTCCTAGCCATCATTTCAGATACTTAGCCAACACATTCATTTCGTCCTATTGCATACACAGGGAGACATTGCGGCAATACATATGGCAAATCCGTTACAACTCTCATATGTCGGGCAAGCTAATTACTACCGCTATTGTGAACTGAATTTAAAATGCCATCCTAGGATTCTCGACTGTTGTGTAGTTGTTTGTTCTCTGCAACCATATTTTTCAGCATTCTATTATACTGTGTTTTTCATTAAGATCTGAGAAAAAGTATATGTTGTGTTGAGCATGCTCTTTGTTGCGAACAAATTTGGGTTTATATATTTTCAGTATATATAAATATAAATATATATATAGATCAGGGACATCTTTCCTATGTTACTTTTTACCGTGGCTGTGCATAATCAGAATTGGAAGTCTAGGTTGGATATTCTCTGTTGTTGATTATAATTCGGATTGCAGTATATGTAATATTTATATTCATAGATCAGTTATTCTTCTATATCAACTTCATTGATATTATTGAGTCTTCAGTTGCTGATCTGGGTTATTTGTGAGTCAATTTGCTATTGAAATCTAACCAAATCTGGACGTGAAGTGTTCAGGGTTAACAAATTGTTGTAGTTGAGCATAATCACGAACTAGCACCTTACAGAGAACCCCCCAAAGTCAGAGCAAAAGGGGAGTTTTGTTGCATGCAAGGGCGGAAGAAGCCGTTACACTCGGAAATCTGACTGTAGGGACATGTGTTATGAGTCAAGATTCTAAGATTACTTGATTCAAATTCGAAAAACTGCCAGGACGCTAGCGCCATGCAGGCGTCCAACACATCAGTTTTCAAGAAACAGGGTGGTGGACTGTTCTCGCTTCGTCATTGGACCTCGTGGAGTTGTGATTGCAAAATTCCGACCCATGAGGCTCGTATCATAAATGTGCTTAGGTGTAATAAATGCAAGGCAAAGGGCTAAAATCTGATATTTCCCCTAAGTTGCAATTTTGTGACATTACAGTTCCATTCTCTTTGTGTGTTTCACATTTATTGTGTTGTGTGTTTGAGTCAGCTGCTTGGTTTGACAGCCCTTCATTGGTTTCTCAAGCCTTGCCTTGCATTAGTCATCCAAGAGAATAAAAATGTTGTATCATTACTTTTCCTTTCCCTAGTATAAGACAATATAAATAAACCATCCTGGAGACTAGCATAAATTATATTTACATTTCAACCTACATCAAGGAAAAAAAATCCTCCTCTTGTTCTTTTAAAGCCTCCACTCCTTTCCCAATATGATTTTGATTGCATCATCGTATAATTTCTTCTAGGACAACTAATCCATAGATTTTATTAATTTGTCCATAATAACTTTTATGCCACTTTTTATGTTGGAACTTTTGACATTAATGCAGTTTAAATTGTTATCTTAGAGGAACACCAAAATATGTAGCAAGCCTATCTGAACTTGAAGATAAATGCAAATAAAATACAGGATTCACAATAGTGGAAATTTTTGTTATAATAGCTCAGTTAAACTGCAAAATTTCATAGATACAATACAATCAAAGGAAATTTGTACCTTAGATATCTATAAAAACTATCTCTCTATGTCAGAAAAAGGTGGATGAGAAAGGAAGCAACATACATTTCAGCAACATTCCTTGGAATACCAGCTTCTTCACTACATTCTTTTATCATATTTTCTTTACAAGTGATCCCTTTGGGCTGCATAATTATACAGACCGGAGAGTATTAAATGAAAAAAAGAAGAAGTCCTCTTATATAATAAACATAATTTTATTTATTCATTTTTAAACAGAAAGAAAAGCTAACTGTCAAAAACTAAATCTTCTTGCCAACTTATAGAATTCTAAACTGAAATATAATTGAACTTTAAGGACAAAATAAGGAATGCACATTTATCCAATGATGTCATGATAATGCAATAGAAGTAGAGAATTAGATTATGCTGCCAAAAAAAAAAAACTATTCACTGAAAATAAAGAAGAATAATGTTTTCAAAAGGATAATGAATGGTATATTTAATGGTCTCCATCATTCAATATGCAAACATTTATGAAATATAGGCAAATATATAGAAAATTATTGTCCTTATGTGATGCAGGAGCATCTATGGTCAACAAAATTACCCTACATGGTAGACAATCAAAATGGCACAAGGATGGAAAAAGCATGGCTGCACCTTCTCCTATCAGTTGATTTTTTTTTTTGTTTTGTTAGAGGGGATATGCTCACCCTCAAGGTCTCAAGCACGAAATTTAAAAAAATTAAAAATTGATAAATTAAGCTCAAGGGGAAATGTTAGAGGGGATATGCTCACCCTCAAGGTCTCAAGCACGAAATTTAAAAAAATTAAAAATTGATAAATTAATCTCAAGGGTAAAGGAAAGTGTATCCACACTTTCTCCCTTCATGTGCAAAGTGGCCCAAGGGAAAGAAGGTATGGTCTCCCTCTAGTGGAGATGGCGTCTACTCCAATCATATCAAGATTGTAGTGGAGAGATGGCATGAAATAGACTTTACATACTAGATCCTATTATATTTGTGCAAAGGTTAGGTTAATTGTTGTTAGCTATTTCATAGGTGGGTGTGAAAAAATTAAACTTATTATAAAACAATCATTACAAGCACACGAGTGAAATAGAAAGTCATGAACTTAGACTTATAAAAAACAACCTTGCTGAATTGACACCATGTGATTATGGAATTCATTTGGCTGCAAGTAAAGGTAAACAGAAAATTTAGCTTGAAGGTGACCCAAATCATCATCCGTCTTATTATTCAAGCATCTAAACACAGAAACCTACAAACAGTGAACAAACGGAAACATGTCAACTAGGGAAAGCACAACTTAATCACTCAATACTGTTAATAAATTACTTTAAGTTAAATCTGTTGTTTATTTTCCAAGGAACATGGAATTACACAATATTCCTGCTGATAGTTTATCATATCTGGCTGTTTTCAAGTACAAGCATCAAGGATTGCATTTTTTTCCTGAAAATTTTCAGCTCCCTAAGCAAATAAAATAGAGTGGACGTAAAGAAGAATGTCAATAGAATAGATAACAATGATTTTAAACATCAGCTTTCAGTCCAAACAATGCAAATTTTCTCAATGCCAAGATAATATGAGAATAAATATAAATTCTGTCAAACATGAGCAGCACAACACTCATTCCCAAACCCCTCCGAGTTTTAACTTCTCTCTTGCAGAAGATATCATTTTCTCTTACCTAAGGCACAGTGTTTCCAGCACAACAAATGCCCATTGTATACTTGGGTAACTTTCAAATGATGCTTAAATAAATTGGATTACCTTTTTAACCCGCTCCTCAATTCAAACCTGTACACTTAAATAACTCCACTATTCACCTTTGATCTCACAGTTTTTTCCATTCTCCCTTTTCTAATTCCTATGATTAATAACATCAGTTTTGACTCCATAGCTATATTAATTACATTCTTATTGTATTCACTAGCTTCTGTGATTTTTTTCTTACAAAATTGAAAAATGGGTATATTAGATGTACCAGCCCTCCTGCAACAAGATGGTCCAGCATGCCTGGAAATGTTGATTTCATCTCACTTCGCTTCCCTATCCAGAGACTTTTTTCGCCACCAATATTAACATAGCCATTCATATGAACACCATAAGCCTGCATTCAGAATCATGTGCTGCTGATAATCAATGACCATTAAAAGTATCGAGCATAACTTGAGTAAAATCAATGTTGTGTTCAGAAGGAAACTCAAAATTGATTATTTCATATTCAGCTCCTCACAAGAAAATATGTTTATTTTATTGATTTTCCATTAGAAGTGGAAAGCTATAAGCTGGCTTTTTATATTTTAAATTTCTTCACGTTTGGAATTCACGCTTTGTTAAAGTTTCCCAAACTATATGTTATCAATGCTGATCAGTAGTACCTGTGAATCAGAATATCATAGTTTTTTATCATCTCTGGAAGCAAGGCAGTTATTGGATGCTGTTATTTTTTATCAATTTGCAGCCACAAATGCTTTGTCAAATAATGTCAAACTATAGATTTATGAAATTTTACATACAAAATAATGTTAGCCGAAATACAAAGTGGTACACCATGGAAACTAAGTTCTGTATAGACAACTGGACCCATATCACGCACCTTGAAAAGGTGATAGTCTTTGCCTAGGCTTGGATCTTGAGAACTAGTATCATATGAGAAAATATGGATACACAAAATAAGTCCAAATCTGCATAAAACGTACATTGTGTGTAACGTTAAGGGGAGGTCTCTTGCAGCATCTTAGAGCCTTTGCAGTCAATCCTAAGATTGGCTTCACCTTCTATATCTGAGTTTATCAGATCAGACACAGAGACATCTGATGGACCATGACACATTTTCATTCTCATTATGACCAGAGAAAAGAAAAATTCAAGCTTTCAACATTCTAGTTGGAAAAAAACAGCATGGTTTCAGCACATGAATATGGTTACATCACTCTGAAATATTCTCTCTCAATTTTTTTGATTTTTAAACCAAACATTTACAATAGAATCAATCACCCGTTAAGGTTAGCATAACCAAAACGTACATTAAAGAACTCTAACCAAGAATGCGCCCTAAAACCACTTAAGGAGGAGGGGCGAGCATATGGTCAGAGGATCCCTAGGATCTACTGAATCAACAAGTACAAGATTCTATTGAAAGAGAAATATTAAACTCGACACCAAGGATGTGCACTCAAGATCCCTTGCGGGTGAGGTGCTAACATATGGTGGAGTACTACTGCTAAATTGAAATAACTACAAGGCGGATAACCAGCCAATGACTTTCCACTCTACCACCAAACAGTGGGGGGGGAAAGATTACAACATTAAACTTCTTCTGCTGTGGCAGGCATCCACTGAACGTGGGAATTCTCCATTTGAAGTGGGTATGAAAAGTGTTACAACAGATTTTCCTCACTGGCAGTAAACCATCTAGGGGTGCTAGTGTGAAATTAATTATTTAGAGCAGCAATAAGAAAACTGAAATAGCACTACTGTTATCAGCTTGTACAAAAAGAAGGCTACAATTTTACAATGCCAATTTCACCAAAATTTAAGCACCTTGTCATACATTATCTCTCTATTAGAATATAACGAAAAAAGAAGAAGAAAGATAGAAAATAGAAATTGTTTTTAATTCTGATCAGTGAACTGTAATTCTGGAAATGTATATCAGCAACTACAGAAAATTCGAAAATTGTTCACAACTCATTCAAAGCACCTCCGATATGCGTGAGATCGAAGCATAGATCATTTGGGAGATAAGCGCCCTTGTTGAAACACAGAAAACAGCTCCAAATACCTGCAATCACTAATGGCACACTTCCCAATGCAAGGATGAATGGTACGGCCCTTGAGAGGGGCGATTTTCAATATAAAAATGCACACTTCAAAATAAATTCCGAAATTGCTTGGAGATGGTCGCCTAGACCTTAGGAGTATTATTATCAAATGCCCAGAACAATACAAAATTCGTCCAATTAACCATGAGCAAAAACAATAATCAGTTGTATGCAAACAACAACTGTAAAACTGGAAAATACATCAAACTTTCACCTTGAAACACAATCTGCTAGTCTAGATGAGAAGCAGCAATAATTCAACTAGGTGTTGTCTTGCAAACATGAAATTGAATGAAGAACTAGGAGGTCAGCATTCCTCGAAGTAGAAAATGATAAATCATTTTGACAGCATAACTTTAGCAAAATAATGGATGTCTTAATGCTGGAGCCAAGCCTTACTTTTAAAGGAAGATAGAAAACTGTTCAAGTCCCCCAAGAAGGTACGCCAATAGCCAAGACTCTTCAAATTTCCAAAAAGACAATAACTCTTCAAAAATACGCCCCCACTTGAGATAATGAGAAATTAATAAAAGATAACCTTTGAGCTTCTTCATGTGGCACCACCCTCAAGTCCCTTTTTCAAAACAACTTAAGTTAATGCCTTCGGCCAAGGGGTCAACTGCAAATTAGAATAATTTCCCCTTTAATGCAGAAATTCATTAGAACAATATTTTTAAACAGTCAAGGCTTAGTACTGGATACTGCTTCCAATGATGTGATGAACTGAAGGCTGACAACTGCTTACTGCTAGAAATAGTATTTACTATAAATAGTAAATAATGAGGAAAGATCACAAAACCTCCAAAACTGGAACCCTTTGAAACATTTCAACGAGCCTACAAAATTTCGGGATAGGCTGATGAGCTAATGACAGGATCACTGCCAGAAGGGGAACATTACACACTCTTACAACTTTAGCCATCAATCATTTGTCACTATCAGCCGAAGATTCTGTACCAAACAGAGAGGCATCATGTATTGCTCCATGACATGTAACATTCTATGGCTTTCTCCACAACCACAACCCAAGACCAGATACTCCTGGAGGGCCAACAATCCAATTAGAGTTGGATTATTGTCATCGATGTCAAAGAAAAACCATAAGGTGTTATTGCTGAAGCAAATCAAAGGTCTCCAAGGACAGAATTTACCTTAACAACGAAGTGTTAATAAAAAGATTTTATTTATTTTATGAGGCCAACTCCCTTGTATTTTGGCACCCACATTAGAAGGTAATGTGAATTAAAATAAAATTTAAATCATAGGGCCGACCCCCTCTTTATGGCACCCAAATTCTCTTGAAATTAAAATTTAAAATAAATTCATTTATTTATCAAAAGGGGCTGACCCCTTTTCGAGTGCCCAAGTTAACATTGAAAAGGTGCATACCAATCAAGTGTTGCCTCCCTTGCAAAGAGATGTATGTATTCAAAAAGTCATCCTCCTTCATGAAGATATAAATAAAGTGTGTGGACTGTGGAGAAGAAGTATGTGGAAATAAAAGAGATAATACAAGCACAAGCAGATTTAAGGCGCAGAAAATTATAGAAGATCATTAAAGGCAGATTTTGGAAAGAAGATTATTAAATAAAACAAATGCTTCATCTATCAAGAGGTCGGTGCCTCATATTGGAGACATTGGTGCCTCTTATTGAAGGAGATTGGTGTCTCATATTGAATTGGTTCTCAACTATTGGGGATTGGTGTCTCCAGTAGGTTGCTGCCTACAAAATTTGTAAGAGATTTTTATCTAAAGCAATATTTTTCCATGGTTTTCTCTTGTAAAGGTTTCCACATAAATCTTTTGTTTCTCTTGTGTTCTTACTTATTTATATTGTGCGTTTAAAGTGATTGTGATTGTTAATTTGAAAAGAAAAGGATAGTCTTATACAAACCCACCCCTCCCCCTCAGTATAAGCTTGTGCTCATCAATTGCTATCAGAGCGGGGTTCCTTCATAGTATAGCTTAATCGCTAGAAGGAAGATCTTAAGAGCACACATGGCCTACCAAGAAAGGTTCTCCTCTAACAAGGCTCCATTGTTTGATGGAACAAATTATGCCTTTTGGAGCATAAGAATGCAAACCTACATAATGGCACTTGTAATTGATATTTGACAATTGGTTGTTGATAGTTATACTACACCATCAGCTCCACCAGCAAATTTGGTGGAAAAGAATGTAATATGCACCCTTAAATTTATTTATTTTTTAAATCTAGTTTCATTAGCTCCAAAACATAAAGTAAAGCTAAACAACTTCCTTCCACTTTCTGATCACCAAGTTCCCAATGTGGGAGAGGTGAAAGCATACAGTGGTAAGGATTACATTAGAAACCAACTGCTGAAAATGATAACTACTTGTTCAGTGGGGTAAGTTGAGCACATCCACTTTGCAATGGGAAAGCTAATATAGAAAATTAAATGTAAACAAGCTCTTCCACTTTTCAGTGGTGAGCAAGTGCCAAGAAACCACTTGTTTAGTGGGGTGAGTACAATAACCACTTATGCAGTGGGATTAGTAGCATCAAATCATCAAGAGCAATTCATTGGTAGTATTACCACATAGTGCTACATTATTCGCTCATTACAATTCAGTTCAGAAACAATATATAACTGCTGCTTACAAAGTTAAGGTGAAATGAAGATGAGAAAAGCCCCCAAATGAACCCCAACTCTGGAAACCAACACCCAAGCAAAAGAACACAATTATACCTCAACCAAGGAGCATATGAAGGTCTGAAACAAGTTGCAGCAGGTCTGATATACTCAGAAATCACCATTAACAAATAAGGAAGCCATGATGAACACTATGAAACACTCCAATACCATAGGAGTTCACCCCCAAACTGAATGCAATGATTCCACAAGGCTAGGCACCCCCTTAGGGACCCCAAACAGCAAGAAAAGAGGGGTGGATCCCCTTCTAGCTCACACACCCTCCTCTTGGGAATGTACAGCCCAGAACAAGGGTAATTTGAGCATAGAAAATCCAACACTCCCTTTTGCCTCCTGCAAACTATCCAATCCTAGTCGCCCAACAAAGGAAAACCACTGGTCAAATGCCCAGAAACCATTATTACTTACTCCAATCTGCACAAACAAATAAGAGGGTACGGTCTTGTACTTGCACAAGTACAGCCTATTCAAATGAGAGAAAAAATGAGATTGCTCTCAAATTAAAATTCAGTCATTCACACTACATCTATTACATAGTATTGGCTTTATAAGGCTATTATTCCCGTATGAAACTAATTACAGGAATATAACTTCCAAAACCAAATTTATTTATTAAATTAACAATAGCCTGTTAATTTATTTATTTAACTATATATGTCAAGTACTAAATTCTAACATCCCCCCTTTCTATTGACATAGATAAAAACTAGAAATTAATACAAATATTCTTTGTCACTTTGATGGGGAATTTCTTCATCACTTGGTCCTTCAATTATCATTGTGTTATCTTGCAACTTTCCATCAAGAAGATCCCGTGCTCTCTATTTGTAATTCAATACTACATGTCCTATCTTTTTACAATAGAAACATGTGCCACTTGCATGTTTGAACTTCGACATATGTTTTGATTTTTTGTAAGAAGTACTAGCCTTGTTTTGTGCAGCTAATGCAACTTCTTCTTCTAAAACATATTTGTTTCTTTCATCAAGCAATGAGGATATAATACTTTCTAGACCTAGATTGATTTTGCTTAAGGTGAATACCTTGTGAGACATACTATTTGGCATACTATTTAAAAGTATGGCTTTTGCATCATTTTCCTTTATTTCTTCATTTATACTAGCCAACTGATTTATCAAGGAATGGAATTTACTGATGTGAGACACTATATCTTCACCTTCTTCCATTTTCAATCCACACAACTTTTGTTTTATAGTTATTTTTGCAATATCAACTTTTGATCCAAACAAAGTATTCAATATTTCCCAGATGTCCTTAGAAGATTTTTTAAAATCTACATAATGTAAATAAGGTTTAGATAAACTGTGACCAATTATAGCCAATGCTTTCTTATCTTTTACCTTCCATTTTTGAAGTTCATCTGCATCTGTTGGCTTTGTCACTATAACGTCAACAATTTCCCAGAGATCTCTTTCAATTAACAATAATTGTATATGTATTTGCCAATTGTGAAAATCATTTCCATCAAACTTTTCATAAAAGCTTAATTTATCCATTTTGTGTTGAATAAAATGTGTCCTTAAAACCACTATTCCCCACAACTTTATTTTTCAGAAATAAAAAGAAAAACTCATAAAGAAACCCTAAAAAGCAAGCCTCTTTTCAAAATGCCTTGACAGAAATTTCAAACAAAATTAATCAAACCTGTTTCATGCGTAGTCTGAACATTAGCTTAGGCAACAAACCAATCATTAGTTGCAGCCTTTGCGCATGTTATCACTGTCTTTCCTCTTTGCAGCTTCCACTCCTTTCCCTGCGCACTCTGTCATGTCCCCTTCTCAGTGACATCTCTCGGAGTACAGGATTGGCCTATCACACGACCCTCGTAGGCTGATAGACTGGATAGAGGGTCACTTCGGAGCTTGGCTCAGCTTCAGTTAGCAGAGATTGATCAGTAGTCTTTCGTTTTGGCTCAATCGGAGACTTTTTGCAGAATTGCTATTTTTAGCAGTTCCTGGCAGGCAGAGTGGGACCCCTGCTATTTTTAGCAGTATGGCTTGGGCAGTATTCAGGATCACTTCAGAGTTCGTCAGCATCAGACGGATCAGTCATCGGATGAGTATCGAGGAAGATATTAATATTTAATTGCATTAATTAAATATTAATTATTTAATGATTATAATATAAAGTTATAATATTAATTTATAACTTAAGTGATTTCTCATTGAGGGGTGCGCCATCATTGAAGGGGCCAAAATTGACATTTGATTTATATTAAAATATTCAGCTGTGACTATGGAGAAATTAAAAGATTAAAATGTGAATATTTTATTAAAACCCTATTCTTAAGGAAATCGCACTTTTCAGCATAATAGTGGATTTGCCTTGGGTTTTGAGCATTATGTGATTATTGGATTTTGAGAAACTAATCAAATTGATCTGAGCACAGAACCTTAGGGTTTGAACTTGAATTCCTTGGGGAACGAGCCATCTCCAGCGGAAAGCAATTCAGAGGGTGTGAAATATCACTTGATCTATTGCCAGCAGAGGTTTTCTCACACAGAGGAAATCACAGAGCTTCAGAAGATTCATCATTTCCAGAGTTTATTCAGTGTTTGCTTTCAGATATTATTTATTCATCAAGGCGCCTATACACAGAGACTTGGATAGTGATTTTTGAGGAGGCCGTACAAACTTCAAAGCTGTTTCTGACAGGCCGTACTATCCTGTCAGGCCGTACCAGCACATAAAGACGTGTTTCTTCTTCTTGAGGGAAACGCCTATGATATTAATCTCAAACCTTCATCAAAGGGAACGCCTACCAAGCTGGAGTCATCTGCAACCACTATTCAGAAGGAGAAAGGCATTTATGATCTCAGCCGTACAAATCTGTACCTTCAGCTGTGGCAGAAATACTAGGTTTTCTCAATAAAAATTGTTGTTCTTTATTGCATGCTTCAAAACCTTATTGTATTGTTTCAGTTGAGCAAAAATAAAGAAACGCCTTCATTCTAGCTTGTATTTTCTACACATATTGAAGATCTAGCAATTTTATTGAATTTATTATTAATTTCTAGCAAAGCCGTACCTTTCATTTATTGCATCAAAAAACTCTAAAATTGCAAAAAAAACCAAAAACGTCAGAAAGACTTAGAAAACTGTCAGATTCGGAGAATAGGGGAAACTAGGGTTTCTACACACTCTCTCCTCCTCTCAGCCTCACATAGCCTACTGTGTGCAAATTTAAATGCCAAATCAAGTGGGTGCAGCCCATTCAACTTCCCCTATAATTTTTTATTTTTTAGATTTAAATTTTCGGAATAACAACAATGAACAAAGTGAAGTGTTAAACAATGGCAAGAATGAACACGACAAAGAGAAAGAGAAGAAATGCAAATGAATGATGGAGTCAAAAAGGGTTTTGCACATGGTCTACATTGCTCACCTATTGATGAATGCAAGAATGGTAGAAAACAATAGTAGTTGCACGTTATAACATGCCAAACGTTCACTGAAGTAAATTTCCTAAGTTTTTACTGTACAAGTAAAAATAAACTATGTAATAAACCATTGTAATAAAAAAATTTCCTTTCTTTATTGAAAATATATGAACAAAGATGCCATACAACATACAATAAGGATTTCCATTCCATTACAATATTTTGCAAAGTACAATATTCCAAGAAAGTACAAAACTACAAACATAGCTCCTTCGAGCTTTGTAGCATAGAATATAGATGGTCCAAGAATCCGCCTTTTAAAACCTTAGTCTTCTATTGCCTGCTAAGGAGGAGAAGCATCACTCAAGAGCTTTTCCGCCAACCACGGACTCATATGTGGTCCCTCGCACATCTATCAATGATAGATGGCCCTACCCTTCGACGAAGGTATTGGTTGGGTAACCTCGTACGACATACCACCCTAAGCTTAATGCGGTGCCCTACATGACTAGGATTTATAACCTACACTAGGTAGCCTTCATGCATTTAAATAGACACGGTGAACTGACAATGGAGTTTCGGCAATCTCACTATCTACAGTGGAGTCTCGGACAATCACACTACTTTGGCCAAAGCATTCTCACTCAGTACTTGTTGACGGGTGTTTTATGATCGCACCAACATAGAATAAAATTTCCAACGGTCACTCTATTCTCTCTTGATCAAAGTATTCTGCATGCTAAGATTGCGTGAAAGATCATGCATTCAACTCCAAGGTTCCTTATATCGCGAATAGACTCAGTCGGTTGATGTGAATATGCTGGGTATTCCAAGGGGACTTACGTAATTGTTCAGCTTCTTGAAGCAGATGAAAGATTTGACTATGATGCTCTGATTTCTAAACTAACCGAGAAATGCTGAATTTAAAAGGATAAGGGGTAGGGATTCTACAATCTATTTCTAAAAGGTGGAATGCGAGGACTGACTTCGACAATCTTCAAACCAGACTTTGCTTCGCCTCCCTTTGGACAACTCTGACAAAGTTGGTGCAATCTTCAAAGGGTGAACAAGATGTTCAAATTATGATTCAACATGCGCACCCCATCACAACGATGCAAGTGAACACACGAATCACAACCGAAGTTAAGTACCAATATTCCAGTTGACCACGCAGGGCGGACTTACCATCAGCAAGCCCGCTAGTGGTATGGATAAAGGAAGACTTGTCCAAACCAAACGCCACACTCCACAATTAACAACTACTTGCATAAAACAAAGTCTACTTTACTCTAATCTACTTGAATTGGAAATACGAAAAAACCCTGTCAACTACCCACAATGAAAGATAGAATCACCAATCAATGAAAATCTTTATATTATGAGAGTCTTTCACAACAACCTTTTACAAAACCTTCAAAGGGAAGGCTTTTCTTTCCTTTTCAAACTAAGCTAACTTCTAGCTCTATGCTCTAACTTCTATCTCCAATTTTGTCTAGCTCTGATCTAATCTCTATTCTATATATTACAAATGAGGGGGGATACCCCCTTTTATATCTAGCCCGGTCTAGTGGACAGCTTAGATTCAAATGCAATGGAAGGCTCAGATTGAGCCACCTAAGCCCTGATTAGGGTTCTAGCCCTAAAAACCGCCACTGAGAGGAGTGGGGTAATGAATGCGCCGGAGATTCTCCACTCCTCATCAGGAACCACTATCTGCAATCAATGCACATCATCTCCTTCTAGAAGATCATCATCCAGAATGGCGTTTCCTTTCTCCTTCTCGCTGGCTGCAAACCTGATGAATCTGGCCAATATCGCCTCAACTTCCTGATCAGAAATGGGAGGAATCTGATCCAATTGAAATTCCAATACTGTAACTGTTTGCCCATGCCGAGCACAAGATTTATTCCAGGCAACAAGGGCGTCCTAGGTGTTCTGAATAATACTGGAGAACGTAGAGGTGTTCTTGAAATCGTCCTAAACAAAGGTCTTCACCTTAGAAAAGAATGGTGTTAATCTATTCTTTAACCCATCTGCAATCACCTCTTCAGAAGTCAGCCTCCTGGCAAAGATAGCCTCCAATGTATTGAGGACTCCATCAAAGATGTTTGTCATGGCCTTTGTGACCCTGACCAAATCTGTCTGTGATGCATCATAGAACCCTCGGCCTGTGACCACTGAAGAGTACTATCCGGCGAAGTCATATCTATCTCCCTCTTGAATCACGCCTCCCTCAACCAAAACCTGTAGAGGTGTGTGCATCAAAGCTCCTAAATGAAGAACAACTCTCGTTTGATAGATACGAGCCTCACCCCAAGCATGGTTGACTGCATCCGTCCTTGCCATAATGTCGGAGGCTTGCCGATAGGCATGTGCAAGATCCTCCATAAACTTTTTTGTTTCGACATGAACGTTGGCAACCCATTTGTCTACCTGCTGTGCCATTCTTTTCAAATCCTCTAAGCCACTGATTGATTCTCTGGAAAATTCAACTGGAAGCTCAATCGCCGAGTTTTCTTGCCCACAAGGACCAGACAAGTGCTGCACATAGCCAACCAGTGTTTTGTGCTCTATCTTCAATTTCTTATATTTTCCCTCAATATAGGACAATCTATCCTTGAGTGCCTGATATGAATTATCGCACTCCTCAACCACCTATGCTCCAGTAGGGCGGCCAAGTTCCATAGTTGTAATCACATAATTTTCCGGAACGGCCTCATCCCGATCACACTCCACTCTAGGCACTGCCACATGCAACGTTCGAGAGCCATCCTCATCTATTGAGATTTTGGAGAATTTCCTGGCCTTCTTCTTTGTTGGAGGTGCACTGATCCTACTCAAAAATTCTTCCATCTCAGCTGCAGGATCAATTTCATCCACAGGATCATGTCTCATCCTGTCCCTTAGCCATTCCGGCACCTCCTGCCGCACATCTGAGATAACGAAAGGCTACTCAACCTCGGCCTCTACCTCATGAACTTCCTCCATGCCTTTGTGCTAACGAGGCTCATCATCGTCTATTGGCTCAGTATCTCCCGAACTCTATGCATCTTGATCCGAAGTAGCATCATCCTCAAGAGTTGCCTCAATCTCCTGCTAAAATTGAGTATCAGTGGCCGTCCCCTCATCTATTTCTTGCTGATTTTCCCCCCTATGCATGTTGATGCTCTGGCCCACTAACTCCCTGCGAGGTGGCTGACTTGCCACTTGCACTGCCTGCTCTGCATTCAATCTTTCTCTCTGATCAACAAATAGTGATACTTCCCGCATACTCGGAGAATGTGCCCGTGATGGTGTATGTGCGGATTCCTCAACTTTTAGAGGCTCAGGTCGGATTGGTTCTTTTCCTCGTGGCTTTGGAGCTTGAGCAATCTGCCTTCCCTGTTGGTGATCTGTGATCTCCTATCAAATTGTATGTGAGGGGGATTGATCTGCCCTTGAGTCGGCTGACATGCCTCTCCACCGAACGGCGTGTGAACGTCAAGACTGGGATACAAAGTGTATCCAAGTCGGTAATCTCCGGCTCCGACCAATCCGAGAGTGGTAAAGGCGTGTCCCTCACTGTCTCATAATCAATTTGTACAACATTTATATCTTCTTCAATTTGGTCCGGCACTGGGACAATCTCGCATTCTCTGATCATCCCCAATGGTATCCGTGAAAACATTCTCCTCCTAACTTCGACCTCATCCACTGCACTTGCCCAAAAGTCCTCAATCTGTGCTTTGTGCCTGAACTCTTCGGACAATATCCATTTGATATTTTTGTGGGGATCATAGTGTTGTCTGCTGGTATGGTAGGAAAGGTGGAACAATTGGAGTTCGTTTTCTACCTCCCTTGCTGCCTGTAGTCATGGACAGACTTCGTCAGAATTCCCCATGGTAATTGGGAATCCAAGTCCACCTTTCTTCTTCTTCTTTTGAATCTTATCATAGGCAATAAGTTGCCTAGATATCTCCAACATCACAATTATGTTTGTGGGATAACGGGGCAATCTGTACGGATAGGAGGAAAATCCTTGCAGCCTTATGTAGGTAAACTTCGGAAACTGGATAAACCAACATCCGAACTTCTCAATTAGCTCCTGTGCCTCTCTAGATATTCTATGGTGAGTCCTTTGCTGCAAGGTCCTCATTATGTGCATGGTGAAAGCGTCATTGACCCTTTTGTAGTTGGAGGTACTTGTCAAATGCAACTGCGGACAAGCCTCATATATCTTGAACTGATGGGAGCCACACCCGATTGGTTCCTTATATGAAATTCCTCTATACTTCGTTATCCGGGCTAGCATGTAAACAATGTAAGAGCTCATGTAAAATGTTTTTGTCCTCCTCAAACCACGGAGTTGCTCATGTAAGTTGTCACTGATCATCAGTGCCCAGTCCACGTAATCCTTGCCTCCCAGCACCAAGTTGACATAATAAAACATCCAAGGTTCAAAGATGAACGCTTGGGGGCACCCTCCAACTCTGCTCAGCATCATTATCAAGTCACAAAACTCTTGCCTCAAATCTTCTGAAATTATCTGCTTAGGCAGTTTTGTGCGAGTTGGCTTGGGCTTGTTCATCCACCTGGTATTTATCAAATCAGCACATCGATCGAACGTGGATGAGTACATCTTTTCAGCCCTCTCCCTTGTTTTATAAATCATCTTTTCATGAACTGGAATTCCAAACGCCTCCCCAATTGCCTCTGGCGTAAGGTTGGCCAATATCTTGCCATCTGGCGAAATGATCGTCCTCTGCTGTAGGTTGTAATAATTGGCACATTCCATGATTAGCTCTAGACACCGGATCGCTAGAGGGAAACTAGCAGCTGCATAAAGTCCGCTTCTTACAATGTTATGCGAAGTAACTGACGGATGATGACCTCCAGTCCCCATTATTCTTCTCCTGAATGTCTCCAAGTTGAACGAGCCTATGTTTGTGTCGCTAAGTTTGCCCAACCTTGAAGAGAACTTTGATTCTGGCAGGAAGGATTTGCTTAATTTCTTTATCACTACCTGTCTTGATGTGCTTGCTCTTGTAGATTCAGCGTAGTTCCCTCTGCCTGCAGCTCTTCTGCTTGATTCGGCCATTCTACAAAAAGGCAAGAGACTCATTAGAAAACAAGATTCTATAAAACAATATATCACTTTTGAGGGTGCCAACAGATTTTTAAATAAAAAGGCTGCAACACTTTGTCACTTTCAACTGCAAACCTCAATTGCGCCTGTTTACTTCAACGTTTTTAGAAGTTTCTCTGGTTGCAGCAACACAATGTCAAATGCTTGGAAATGTTTGCTTGCAGCAATTCGCCCTCAGCAAATTTGAAACTTTTCTCAAATTCGCACTTCTCTTTCTAACTTTGCACCTCCAACAACTCACTTTCTTTTCTTAAATTCGTACTTCAGCAAGCTTGCAAATTCGCACTGCAGCAATCTCCAAATCTTTCGACTCACGTTCGTACTTCCAAACAATTTAGGACTCCTCCTTTCAAGTCGTACTTCTCAGTATTCAGCCACTTGCGACCTCTCTTTGCAAACTCGAACTTTGCCAATTCAATAAATTTGCTTGCAAACTCGTACTTCTGCAACTTCAAGCTTTCTCCTCACAAATTCGTATTTCTCAGCAACTTCAAACTTTCTTCTCAAATCGTACTTCAGCCACAGAGAATGCCTTGCACTCAGCAACTTGTGAGAAGAATGAAAAGAACTTCAAATCTTATAGCCAGGTCGAAATCCAGTAGAGGCTAAACTTAGCAAATTTTCGATTTCTATTTTCCCTCCTTGGCCAGTTGCAACACTTGTCATCCAGAGCATCGGAATCTTGGACTACTAGAATTTTGGATTTCCATCACTCCTGCACAGGCCTGCTTCATCACATTCGCATTTTTAAAATATTAAATCAATTACCTCTTTGAACAATTTTATTTCATCTGGCTAAGTCATTTTTGATCTCATGCTTGCTTCGGCAAACTTACTCCATTCATCCAGCTCAATTCTCAAGCAAAAACACTTCGTGAAGACATATTCTTCTCATTTGCCTTAGAGAAATTTTAAATTTTCCTTAGGAAATTCATTAAAATAGGCACGGGGCAAAATTCTCTGTCAAAACGACACGAGCGAGGCGTGAAACAAGTTTAGATCATCTCTCGATTGAAAACGTTCAATACCCAGAAGAAAATTCCCTTCAGAACTCGTCGTTTTCATGTGTATCCGGATGAAGGGGTACATTTAATTTTTATTATTTTGAAAAAAATAATAAAATTGCTAAGGTTCACACATTTTTGTTCTGGATGTCTTCCACACCTGCAATCTTCAATTTCTCTGCCTTGGCACTTTCTATGATTCCTGGAAAATTTCCTGTTGTCTGTCTTTGGGCGCATTTCATCTTGTGTTCTGTTTAAGCTTTGTGGCATCATCAGGTTGAGAACCTCTCTCAGTCTCGGTCTTTCCAGGAGTACCAGAAGAATTCAATACCATGCCCTCAAAGTTCTGAGGTTGTTGTTGTGCCTCCCAAGAATTATAGGACGTTTGTGGCACACTTTGCACCACATTTGTGTTCTGTGTAGGACGGGGCTGCATGACAATCCGGGGATTTCTAGATACATTAGGTGCCTCTTGTGAAGTGCTTCTCGTGGTGGGGGCCTCAGTCAATGTCCCCAAGAGCGTGTCTCTTACTTCCTGAACCCTCATCAACTCACAAAGTGGTAGACTGACTTTTATCTTCTTGAATTCTTCCAACACATAGGAGCTCAACTTCTTTATGTCTTCTCTAGGAGAATTCCCCTTTTGTACCCGTTCAGTCTGGTAAACAGGCTGCTAAGGCATTTGCGATCCATTTGATCTTGCTTGTGTGGGACCCTGTTGTCTATTCTCCGGAGAGTCCTTTGGTGCAATTGGCACGTTGCTCGCATTGGGATGCAGTGGTGTCGTAAAGTTGTTCCGAGGCGTTGACGAGGTCAACGGCTCACGTTGAGGATAGCTTCTTTGATACACTTTAGGGGGCCCATTTCCAGCAGTTTGGAGAGCTTGTACTTCTCTGACTCCTTCCACCAGGACACTGTTGTTAAGAGGCAGAAAACTATAACCGTCTCTGCTTAGGGGCTCATCCGGTGATGCATATGTAGCATGAGCTTCCGGCGTCCCCACGGGACCATTTGCTGAAGCTGGTCTCCAACAACTCAGACAAAATAAAAGTTATCCTATCTCTCTTGAAAGGTTGGTCTCCATGAACAAAGAGATAACCCCAAGGTCTCACGCGTGTCAGGTCATGACAATGCAATAGAACAAACTCAGTGATCAAATGTGAAAATGTTGATAACCACAAGGGCTCTTACGTACAAATGCTAGAAGCTCTAAACTCATCAGATTTTAAGATATGGTGATGCTTTAATTTCAAGTTCTAACCAAATAATAAAAGAAACAGCAAAAGATGAGGGTTTTAGAAGTCCTAATGTCAACACTACTTCTAAGATTAACCATGCAAATGATGAAATACGTGGAATGGACCAATCCCTTAAACTAATTTTTGTTCAACCCAGGCTATACCTGCAATATTGTAGAAAACAGTGCAATCTTCTAAGGTGTTAAAGATTTTCAGGCTGTAGGCATTCATTCAATAAGACTAAATGAATATATACAGTTGAACTAAACACATGAATATAAAGTTCAGGTTGACCTCCCACAATCAAGAAGCTGCCCAAAGTATGAACCAGGGATTGCTACAACACTCCAAGCATTAAATCACAAGCATTACTAATTAAACCTAAGATATATCCAAACATATCCAAACGATTTGAAAGATTATTCAAATGCAAGAGAAGGCACCAGTCATAACACAATGTCTGCACTTTGTATTAAATCATCACATTTGCAACAATTCCAGTCTATTATAGCACTTGCTTGAAAATGTAAAAACTAACTTCTAATCTTCTAACATGCTACTCTACTGCTAAATCTAATGATTACAAGTCTTCTGACTTCACCAGTCAATGGAAGAACTCTAACCTAACCTATTGATCTCAACCTACTAATCTCAAAACTCCACCGAACCTTTACAAATGAGGCAGAGTGCCATACTTATAGAAACAGGCGCACGTGAACCAAAGCCAGGGTTACAAAGAAGCTTGGCCACCAACCAAATCGGCCTCAACAGCCAGCAATAACTCGTCGTCGAGCAATGAATGCAGCAAGGACCCCCATCAGATCGATCTGGGATCGTACAAAGTTAGGGAACAGATCCTTGAGCCACACCCACCAAAAAGACTTCACCCGCACAAACAACAACGCGTGCGAAAAAACTAGCTCGAGCACAAGCCATCGATCAAATCTGAGCTAGGCAAACAAACGGCTCAGATCAAACAAAACCAAGTTGAGGCCCCTGAGATCACGTATGCCCACCATTAATGGCCACCAACCAAATCGACCTTGCGTGCGGAAATGGGCTTCGTCCGACAACAGCCGCAAAGTGCACTTGACTGCACCCGCAAATCTTGCCAAATCTTCAAACTACACCCAGCAATCCCAGCTCGATCCAACCTGCATACAAATGGGCCACCATTAATGCTCAATACATCATCAAAATCCAAGCAGGTCCATTAGAGTTCCTAAGGCAAGAGAATCACGCACAAACCCAGGCAGAAGCATAACCAAAAACAAGCGGAGACAAAACAGGTACGGGAACGGAGAGGAAAACAGGCGGAAGCGGAAACAAAACCAACCCCGACAGAAGCGGAGCCGGAAACAGAACGAGAAAGGAAGGGCATCGGGCGGAAACGAAACTAGGATGGGAAAGGAAGGGAAAGAGGCGAAGGCGAAAACAAAACCAATCCCAGTGGAAGCGGAGCCGGACGAGAACGGGAACCGAACCGTGAACTTTGTTGGCGTAAGAACTAACACCTCTGGAGTGTGAGTTTGTACGGACAGCTATGCACACTACGTAATGAGTGCTCTTCAAATTAGGAGGGGAAGCTCCCTCGTTGTGCTCGAATGCATGAAATAAAAAACTAAACTAATATCCTATCTTTTTGTTCTCAGCTGGTAGAGGCACAAGGTTAAGAAAACCTAGAACGTTGCAGCTAAGTATTTTCTGGTTTCGCAGATCATCTAACTACAACTAAGCTAACTTCTTTAAATCTATCCAGTTTCCTCAAGAAACAGAGCATGAGGAAATGGAGCAGGAATGTATTATACGATAAACTTCAGGTGCGGACTCACAACATGAAGGCAAGGTAGGCGCAACTATTTGCTAATCCGGGAAGAAGTTTATTAAAACAAACAAAAGGACGGTAAACCTGGTACAGCTTCACAACATGAAGGCAAGGTAGGCGCAACTATCTGCTTGGCTGAATGAGTCTACTATAACACACATCAAACGATAAGCTTTAAGTACAGTTTCGCAACATGAAGGCAAGGTAGGCGCAACTATTTGCTCTTCTGAATAGGCTTATGATAAACAAAACGAAAGGTAAGCAACTGGGACAGTAGATTGTATAGACGCAACACGCATGCAATAACGATCAAACCAGCAACCCCATTTAACTAAGGTCGAATAAACACCATGACAATAACATGAAGGCAAGGTAGGCGCAGCAATTTATTATAACAGCAATTACTCTTTGAATAGATACAATAATAGCAATACTACAGGCAAGGTAGGCGCAGCATGTATGCTATCAAGCAAAAGTTAAATTACAAATGAGCTTAAAGCTCTTATTTATAGACTTCAAAGTGTAGGCAACCCTAAAATCACCTTGAGTCAACTAAAGTCTTGCAATGCATGCAAGATCTTATTCCTAAACCCTAATTGAATGAAACTATACAGTTAACTGGGAAACTATCATCAGTTAACTGAAACATCTAATCTAAATGGACAAGGTGCAACATGCACGTCCTTATTGAAAGCAAGTCAACTGGAATGCTATCATCAGTCAACTGAAAAATCTAATCTAATCTCCAAGTGTTTGTAGATATTTCCAAGAAAGACATGGCATGCAATGTGTAACAACCAATTAACTCGGAAAGAAGCCTCGAGTTTAACTCCTGTGTCTAATGTCTATCTTGGAAAAGGTGGGACGCCTTTAACTAAAGTCTACGGGCCCTGATCTTGAGAAATTAACCCATCTACGAGGTCGTTGACTGCATCTCCATCTGGGGAACTGAAGCTTTGGCGAAGAATCCTATGTCTGTGCAGCATGTCTTCTCCATTAGTCATCTGACACTGGAACTCACCCTTTCTCCTGATTGCCTCATCAAACAATGTTGACATGCTGTAAGCTATTCATCTTACAGCCAACGGTCTCACCACTAAAATACCGTGAATAAGTGCTTGGAGCTCTAACTGGATGTCAGCAAGCTCAACATAGTCACCACCCACACGCTGATATACACATGGTAATTGAGACACAAAGTCTCTTATATAGCGGAGTGCACTAGTAACATGCTCTCTGCTCTCAGCCACCTCAGATACGATCTTTCCTTCTATCTCTGCCTTGAAGATCAACTGTGTTCTCCAAATGTAGACCTCTTCTTTATCCTCTGCCTCTGTGACTGAATCAAATGACATTCCCAAGTTGGCAATCAGAATCTCATCCCTGGGTCTACTAATAGCCAAATCACGTTCCTCATCTTGAAGTCGTAAACGAAGCTCACGTGCATTATACCGCAATTGATACAATTCTGTAAGTACAAGGCGACCTCTAGCAACAAACTCCTCTTCCCATTCCTCCAATCGCTTACCATATGCAACCAAGAGATCAATCTGACCCTGCTCTGCTGGTGGTTCTAACATATGTGGAAGCGCGGTGACAACATCCCCTGTCCTGTGTACAAGGCTAGAAATGTACTGGCGAAGCTGCTGTATTTCAGCCTTGAGAGCTGATTTATCTTCACCATCTTTCACCATCCTATCCTTGACGCTATCTGTAGCAACCTGTAGGAGATCAATATCTGTCTGACGAGTACTCTTACCGAAATGAACTGTGATAACCTCGAAGTCTTGAGCTTCCATCTCGTCTAGACTCTTATCTTCTGGAGGTACAGCAGTCTCAACAATGAATTCCTTATCTGCACTTCTCCCAATATGTATCTGCTTCTTGATCCTCTTTTCAGGCACATCTTGATGGTCATGATCGAAATCTGAATGATCAAGTATGTAAGATGGTTGCCTCCTTTTTCTTCCCAGTTGACTCTCAAGCCAAGATGAATCCCGACTAATCCCACTAGAAAGACCTGTACTAGTCGTAGGAGGATCTGATGAATGTGAATGTGTAAAAGAATCGCTGCGAGGAGGTGAATCTACGTCCAAATCAATGTGAATTGGAATGGGAGGCTGCTCTAATGGTGTCGGTGACGGCATACGGGGCTGAACCTCAAGTGCGGAGAAGTCTGAATAACTTCTCTGACTGGCTCTACATGTGGAATCGCAACAGATGCTTTTCCCTTCGAATTACTAGGCGCTGGATTCTTTTTAGGAGGATTGCTCCTCTTCTTCTGCTTAGGTTTTGAAGAAGAAGGCAATACAAGTCCTTCTGTTGGCGGCTCTGCTCTAGGCATGGATGCCTTTCTCAACCTTCTGCTTTCTAAATAAAGCATACTATTTTGGATGACCCTGCTCGATCTCTCCTTTACTGATGCGAACTCTTTGGCATACCAGTTTACTAACGGCAGTGGTTGTCCATCAACCTGCTCTCTGTAAAATTGAGGAAGTGTATCTCCCTCATCCTCTGTCAATCCTTCCACATCTTCTGCCAAGAAAACAGAAACTTGTGGAAGAGAGAACCTGCTATAGCTACGTCTGCGAACCTCGAAATCATCCTCACAATTCACCCAATAATCTTCCATCGTAGGTTTGTGATAAGAGAGATTACCCAGGCGAGCTGCGTAATGACCCCAAGGATCATATGTGCGTGTATCCACCAGGTACTTGAGTTTGCAATTTTCTAACTCTTGACCTGCGGTCTTAGCATCAACTGCCGTCCTACACCAATACATCCCGAATTGCAAAGGAAACTCGGCAGCTGGTTTACGCTTGATGCGCAAACGTTTGTGAACTTCATATAGCTGCCTCAGGAACTCCATGAATATTGTTTTATCCGAAGGATAACGTGGTAACATAGCTGGTTTTCCTGTGTATCCATAGACACGGATATAGGTGTATGTAGGGAACTGAATGTACCAATCTGCCCAATTCTTCATTGCTGCTCTGGCAACTGTCGAGATGCGAATATGCAACTCCCGGTCCAAGTTTCTCACTGTATAAGTCAAGAAAGCCTCTTGTACACGTTTAAAATGACTTTCAGCCTTTGTGAACTCAAGCTGGTCATAGTAACGATAGACTTTCTGTACACTGAGTATGCCCACCGTATTCAAACCATTAAACTGATTCTGATAAGCAATCAAGTACACCAGGTAAGAACACATATGAAATTGATGCGCAGCTAGGAAACCGGTGATTTGCTCGTGAATAACATCGCTGATGAAGGATGCCCAGTCATAATGCTCTTGCCCCGAGATGATTCTACCAATGATATAATACATCCACGGGTGAAATTTGTTCGCATCTGCATGACCTGAGACACGATTAAGCAGTGTAATCAAAATATTGTATTCATCCTTACACTCGCCACGACCCAAGTTGTTTGGCAACTTGCTCTTCTTTTGTTTCAGCCATCTCTCTATCATCTTGTTTTGACACTTATCCAGTCCAGCATTGAATGCCTGCTCGCTCTGACTCATGGAAATAACCATCCCATCCGAATGTTGAGGAATATCCAGACTTCGCTCGATATCAAGGGGTTTGAGACTGCATATAACACGTCCATCTATTGACCGTATCTCTCGTGTAGCGGAATTGTAATGCTTGATGCAAGATATTACAAACTCCACGCAATGCACCGAAATAGGTATGGAAGCGGCCTCAAGTAACCCGGATTGCTGAATATTCTTGATAACTGAATCCCTGATTTTGAGTGGATCCAAAACTACCTCCGGCAACACCTTGTGTAGATCTGTATCAACCGTTCCGATGAAGTCATGGGTTAAGACCGATTTGGTCTTGAATTCGAGCTGAGTGAACTGCATTCTGAAAAACTTGCCTGTTGACTGTGCACACGGCTATATTCTGACAACTTTTCTGGAAAGCCAAAAATAGCCTGCTGAGGCTAAAAATAGCTTGTCGGATGAAAATTTTTACGAAAAAAATCTGAGATATGGGTTTTGTCCAGAAAATGATTCTAAGACAACCCAGAACGTCAGAAATGCAAAAATTTACCCTTTACTCAGCCATGCAAAAGAATTTCGGTTGAGAAAATTAAAGCTTCAAGAACAGATGTTCTGGAACAAATTTTCCTGAAAAATTCTGGCACATGGGTTTTGCTGAGAAAGCTCTTCTGAATCAACCCAGATATTTTGTTTTGCCAAAATCTGCCAACACTTCGAACATGCAAGAGAATTTAAGACGAGAAGATGGAAGAAATATAGAGAAGAAGAAAGATATTTTTTTTTTTTTTTTTTAAATTTAATTATTATCTTCTTCTGTCAAAATCGCCACTCTGCCTTGAATCTGATGCTGAATCTGAACTTGTACCTGCAAAAGAATATTTTATCACCTTCGAACTTGATCCTTTGATGAAAATTCGCCAATCTCTTTGAAGAAATTCGAACTTTCAAAGCTGTGTGAATGATGAAAGGCGCCATGCTTGTTTAAATAAACAATTCGTACCATCATGCATGCATAATGCAACCCTAATTTAGAAAAAGGAAAATCGATTGGCTTCTCTCCAGTTGAACTGCCACTGTCTCTGAGTCTTCAGACTAAAAATAATATCTTAATTTTTAACACATGCAAAAAACTAAAAATGGCGCCAATATCTGTCTTTGAAGAAATTCGTCACTTTTCAATGCTCTGCATGCAAAAATATTTTTTTTCATTTTTTGCCAAAAATAGCATCTTGCTGTGTTCAACACACTTCCCTGATTCCAAAAAGTCAAATTTTGATCTTTTAGGCTTCCATTTGCAAGAGTTATGAGATTTTTAAGAATCTCCTATTTCGTAGCTGACTGCAAAGTTACAACTGACCATGTTCAACTCTGATTTCCGGATGATTAAATGATCCTGCGACTGTGCTGAGATATCCACCGCGAAGCTTGTATGACAAGGATGAAATGTCTGCTGGGAGCAACAACTGCTATGGAGCTCATCTGATACCTTAGAAAATAAGGCGCCTCTGATTAAATTGATGTTTTGACTCCAGACTTAGCCATTTCTTAGTTTTGCCTTCTGATGTTTCAAACTGCCGCTGACAATGAATAATGAACTCCACTGACTGAATAATGGATTCATTGCATGACTAGAAGTATCCTGCATCCAATGACTGTATGTGAGGGATCTGAAAATTGTATTAGGAACCCCAAAAGCATGAGCGCCCCTATTCTGTGATAGCTCAAACACCATTTTGACAAAAGTGTGATTTTCAACTGAACACCATACTTTGACCCTTGATACCGGGAACTGGAATGTTCCGATACGCGTGCCGTCTGTCTTGCTGTACAGTTTGGTCAACTTGCAAGAGATGTTCTTGGAGACGACGAAGCCAGAAAATTGCTTTTAAGGCCTCTAAAAGAAAATCGCCTTTTTCAAAGAAAATAACATTCTTACACTTAGTCGTTTTTTGAACTGCCTTCAATCAACTCTTCTTCACAGCATTATCATCTTGACCTCGCACGTACGAGCATTCGCCAAATCCCGGAGGCTGTCGGCTAGACTCGTTGGATAGCTTGAGTAATTGCACACAAGTCTTGTGAAGACTGTAATTGCAAATAACCCCGTCTGGCAGGCCTAAAGGAGAATCGCCCCTAGCCTACAGCTGTGCAGCTTTGTGTAGCTACGCTTCACCATCCTCTGTTTTACATGCTCGGTAGGACCTCTGTCACAGTTACTCAGAATATCGGATCGTCTTGTGAACGGATACACTGCAAAGCTGGACTGAGCTGGAAGAGATCTCAGGAAGACCTCAATTGCAAATTCATCCATCAAACCAATCATATTCAGGATCGCCCCTGGGCTACAGGGGAGCGGATTTGCATTCTACAAAACTTCATCTGACATGTATCTTGCTTGCAATTTCCACTTCCACCGCCGATAACCGGATTTCTGTACTGGATACGCTTTCGCTTGATAGCTCGTTGAAAAGCTAAACTAATTCTGCAAAGGCTGAAACCATCAAAACACACATGCATCTAGATCTGGGCCTTCAAAAAGAAAATCGCCCTTGGGCTAGAAGGGAGCGGATTTGCATCTCTAGACTGCCTCCTTGATGAAAACACTCTTCGCAACCTCTGCTTCTGTCTTCGTTTGCCGGAGTTCTGTAACTCGGATAATCTTGCTTCATGGCTAATCGGAAAGCTGACTGAAAACTGAACATAATGAATGTGTTCTTAATCCAAAACACTCAAATCTTGACCTTCAAATGGAAGGGCGCCCCTAGGCTACAGGGGAGCGGATTTGTTTTGAATTCATTGATTTTCACCATTTTATGCTTTGCAAACGCTGTATCCATCCCTGCGGTTGACCATGTCGAAGCGTTGTGACTGCTGAGGTGTGTGGATGACTATACTTCATCATTTTCACATGTACGGACACTATAAAGTTGATTTGCACGTTGATTGCGCAAGTGTCTACTACGTTACATAGTGAAAAGTTCCCAGACTTAGAATATTTTAGCACTTTTTGCCAATCTGAAAATCCCCTCCATCAAAAAGCATTATTTCCAACATCTTTTATCGTAGAGCGTTCCTCTTTGAGTTTCAGGCTTAGATATTGACACCTGGTACTGGCCAACTGCCATTGATGACCCCGAAGATCCTAACTTTTCTCCTAAAAAAGTGAAAACTACCCACCAGCCTTAAACTGACTTTTAACTGAAACTGACTTCACCACTGTGATTGTGATGTGAAATAAGCCAATCAAAATTAATTTCATCCAATTCTGACAAGTTCCTATTTTTTAGGGTTTCGGGCTAAAAATAGATTTCAGAAACCCTAATTTTCAAAATTTTCAAATTTTACCAGTATCTTCCTGGCATCGTCCTGACTAAAAGACCATACTTTATTTGCCCAAAAATTGAGTTTTGACCCCACTTTTACAAGGTTTAGACCATTTTAAGCAAAATGCCTTAATGAAGCAAAAATTTCGGTTTGGGTACAACAAACTTTATGAAAGTTCAGAATTAGGTTCCATCTCGGTCCTAGTTTTGGCGGAAGAAAGGAAGACCGAAGCAGACCCAAAGGAAGAAAACCAACCCAAAGGCCGAACATAGCGAAACAACAAAGACACGGAAGCGGGAAGCAGAGCCGAAACGGGAACGGAAACAGAACCGAGAACTTTATGAAAGTTCAAAGTTAAGTACCATCCCGGTTCCGCCTCTGACAAACGAAGGAAAAAAGCGAAGCAAAGAAAACCTAAGGGAGGAAAGCGACCCTTAAGACAAAACAAACAAAACGAAGAAGGCAAAAGAGCGAGAAGCAGAGCCGGAACGAAAATAGGAACAAAACCGAGAACTTAGCCAAAGGTCAAAGTTAAGTCCCATCCCAGTTCCGCCTCCGATAGAACAAGACACAAGGAAAACAAGGCAAACAAGGAAAACCTAAGGGAGAAAACCAACCCTTAGGATCCAAACAAAAACACCAAGGGAGAAAACAGAAGGCAGAAGAAGACCACCCCAAAGAGGACATCCGCAAGACTCCAAAACCACCAGGAACTCAACACAAAGGCACTCACAACCAAGACAAGCACCAAATACCAAAACCCCAAGATTTTCAAAGATAAGCACAAAAGAGGGGGCAAGCCACAGAAATGGGCCAAAAGGGCAGGCCAAGAGAGAGTCCTCACTTTCAGTGGGGCGTGTGTGCCAAAACTACACAACAAAAGACTTTCTTGAAAAAAGCAACTGAGGGCAACAGGAGCTACGGGGGCAAATTTTTCCAAAAAAAATTGGAACATGGGTTTTGTGCGGAAGACGATTTCAAGGAAACCCAGATCCTCCATTTTGAAAAATGTTGTCTTTAACTCCACCATGCAAAGGAATTTCAGTTGAGAAAAGCAAAGCTTCGAGAATTGAAGCTTCGAAGAAACTTTTTCTGAAAAATTCTAACAAATGGGTTTTGTAGAGGAAGCCATGCACAACCAACCCAGATGATCAAAATTGTCAAAAGTCGCTAAATTCATCGACATGCAAAGAATACCTAAAATGAGAATAGAAGAATTTAAGACAGAAGATAGAAGTTTTAATGTTTTGCCTTTGCCAAAATCGCCATCTTGTCTTGAAGTTTGCTGATGAATCTAGACTTGTACCTGCAAAAGAATATTTTTTATGTCTTCACAACTGACTATTGAAGAAATTCGCCCCAACTCTAGAAAGAATTCACCTTTGCTCAAGTTGGTTGAATGAAATCATGGATGCCATGTTGAATAAATAAAGCAAATTCACACCATAATGCCGCCATTGCAAAAATAGAACCTTGATAGCAAAAGAAGCCTTCTGATTGGACCCCTCTTAGTTGAACTGCCACTGACTCGAAGTCCCGGATTAAAACAATAAAATATTAACTTGTTGTAGCATGCGAACTTGAGACTTAGCATTAAATAGGCGCCAATAATAAATTATTGAAGAAAATCGCCATTTAACACTTTGCATGCAAAACAAATATTAAATATTATTTTAATCATTTAGCCAAAAATATACAACATCTAGATGTGCTCGGCAAACTTCAATGATTCCAAAAAGTTCAAATTTGACCTTCTAGACGTCTATTTGCAAGAGTTGTTGGATTTTTGACTCTCCTATTTATAGTTGACAACAAAGTTACAGTTGACCGCATTCAACTTTGATTTTCGGGTAACTAAGTGAACCTGTGACTGATCTGAGATATCCACTACATGTAACTATGAGAATTTTCCTAGCATCAGCAAATCAAATGCAAAACATGAAAACCCAAACTGATAATGAAGTGCAAAGGAATAAAATGAAAACAAATGAAACAATCTCACCAATATGTCTTTATCCTGCATGGCTGTCCTCCATTATATCTTCTCAACTTTCTGAAAATATGATGTTGCCCTCAGATTTATGATGAGCCATCTAATGACAATACAAGCCCTAAGCAAATGTTGAAGGATTTGAATATAAAATTGCAAGAATGCAAGATGAAGAAGAAAAAGTTGATAAAATTAAGAGACTAAGAGATCTATATCAAGATGAAGACAAAATTGGCATTTTATAGAAAATGCAATTTTGTATGGATGGATGAGATTAAAGATTCATAAGTGCCCTAGAATCTGTGGTCAAAATTCAAAATAACAACCCACAATTAGGGTTAGGGCAACATTAGGTCAAATTTGAAATGAATGGACAAAATTGATTTTTAGAAAATCAAATCAAGGGTTGATAATGCATGTGACAAGAAGATATTGGGCACATAAAACGAAGTTGCTGGAGAATCAAATAAGAATTTAAAATTATTTGATTCAAGAAGTGATGTTGACCTTTTGAATTAACAATTAATTTAATTCAAAGGTGGTGGGGTCATGTGATAGTAAATAATCAATTTGAATTATTTACTAAAAAGAGGGAAATTAGAAAGTGAGACTATTTTAAATAAATAATTTTATTTAAAATGAGCACAGACAAAGAGGTGATAGGAGAAATTAAATAATAAAAACTATTTAATTTAGGTGGCCAATGAATAATTAAATAATAAAAATATTATTTAATTATAGCAAAATGTGATAGGGAATGTTTTGAATTAAATATAACGATTTAATTCAAAATTCAAGAGAGTGGACCAAATTAAATAAATAAAATTTATTTAATTTAGGAGATAAAAGGCTAATGAATAAATTATAGTGGACATCGGGAGTTGGAGTGCTCTAATTCGCGCACCGTTTGTTTCTCTGCGTAGCTGGATCATCTTGCAAGAGATGTCTCTGGAGGTGACGAAGCGAGAAAACTGCTTCTAGGATCACAAAGAGAAGGGCGCCCTTTTCAAGGAGATGTGTATTTCCCATACTTAGCCATTTTCTAGTTGCATTCACCTTTCAGCACTACCACATTGACCTCGCACGTACGAGCATTTGCCAAATCCTCGAGACTGACGGCTAGACTCGTTGGATAGCTAGAGTAATTACGCACAAGTCTTGTGAAGACTATGAATGCTAAAAACCCCATCTAGCAGGCCTAAAGGTTGGGTGCCCCTAGCCTACAGATATGTAGCTATGTATAACTACGTTTCTCCATCCTCTGATTTACGTGCTCGGTAGAACCTCTGTCATGGTCAATTGGAATGTCAAATCACTTTGCGAACTGATGCGTTACGAAACTAGACTAGAGTAAAGAAGATCTTAAGAAGACCCCATCTACAAATTCATCAATCTGAGACGTCAAATTCAAGGGCACCCTTGAGCTACAGGGGCACAGAAACCATCAACTTGATAGTGTTTGTGACATGTACTCTCCCTATACCTCCAGCTTCTAACCTTGATAACCGGAGTTCTACACTCCGTACATCTTTGCTCGATAGCTCATCAGAAAGTTGGGCTAATTTTGAAGAGATTGAATCCATTTGCAAGCACATACAACAAGATCTGAGCCTTCAAAAGGAAGGGCGCCCCTGGGCTACAGAGGTGCATAAACAACATATTTGACTGCCTTCATGATGTGTATACTCTTCGTAACTCCTGCCTCTTCCTTCGTTTGCTGAAGTTCTGCAACTCGGACGGGCTCGCTCCATAGCTTGTCGGAAAGCTGACTGAAAACCGAAGAGATTGAATGTACTTACAACCCAGAACAACAGAATCTTGACCTCCAAAATGAAGGGCGCCCTTGGCTTGCAAGGGAGCAGAAACTACTCTAGTTTTGGTGTTTTCCTCCATTTCGCGCCCTATGATCACTGTGTCGGCTGCTGAGTTATCCATGTAGAAGCACTATGGCTGCCAAGGTGTGTGTATGACTATACTTCACCATTTTCACATGAATAAACACTGTAAAGTTGATTTACACATTGATTGCGCAAGTGTCTACTACGTTGCATAGTGAAAGTGTTCCCAAACTTAGAATATTTTAAGCACTTTTCGCCATTTGAAAATCCCCTCCATTAAGAAGCATCTTTTTCAGCATTTTTCATCATAGAGTGTTCTGCTTTGAGTTTCAGGCTTAGATTTTGACACCTGGTACTGGCCAACTGCCATTGACGACCTCAGAGGTCCTAACTTTTCTCCTGAAAAAAGTGAAAAGTACCCACCAGATTTAAACTTACTTTTAACTGAAACCGACTTCACCACTGTGATCATAAATTAATTTCAGCCAATTCTGACAAGTTTTTGTTTTTAGGGTTTTTGACCTAAAAACAGGGTCCAAAAACCCTAATTTTCAAAAATTTCAAATTTTGCTAGTATCTTCCTAACATCACACTGACCAAAAGCCCATACTTGATTTGCCCAAAAATTGAGTTTAGACACCATTTTTACAAGGTTCAGACCATTTTAAGCAAAATGCCTTAATGAAGCAAAAAATTTGGTTTGGGTACAACAAAGCAGAAAAAAGTTAGAATCTGAGTATTGTTCAGAGGCACATTTTGGATGAACCCATTTGATTAGATTCTGAAAACCTCAAAGTTTGATTAAAAAAGCATCCACTTGAAGTTTCACTGAAAAAGTTGTGATATGGGTTTTGTCCAAAAGAATGTTTAAGAAGGACCCATAAGATTTAAAGTTGAAAATCTTGAAGTTTTCTTTGACATGCAAAGAAAAAGCAGTTGCTGCAACCTTGAGAAAATCCTTCAAAATTTATCCAGAAGATAGAACCAATATAACCCAGCTTGCTGAAAATTGAGAACAATAACTTCCTTCTTCAAAGATTTGATGTTCTGGATGAAAAGAACGTGGAAAAGCAAGTTTTCTCAAGTGCTGATCTGAAAATTCATAAGAAACTTTGAAAAAGCAGCAAGTTTAGGTTCTTGAATCATAAAAAGAAGAGTTTAAAGTTGCTGCTCTCTTTCTCCTTGGAGACCACCTGCAAGAAAATATGAAGAATGGAATACAAAGGCACCTTAAATAAGTTCTATCTTGAGAGAAACAACTTTCTTTAACCCTAATTCCTCAAACCTTAATTTGCGTTTATGCAACGAACTTGGACGTTTTCTCTTCATTCAAAAATTTGACTAAGGCAAGTGAGGTTGGGCACCCTTCTTGGCTGGATGCACCTATTTCACCCAGACTTAACCATTTTTATAGCATTTTCAACTTTCACTCAATTTTCAACCCCAGTTTGATCTTGTCTCCTAGCTTCCAGATTGATCCGATAGACGAGCTAAATGTTTCATCACGGAGCCTGATCGAATCTGACGACATTGTTCTAGAGACATCTTCTGATGAAAACTTCATTTGACCCTTCAAAATGTCGGGTGCCTATCTCCTCCAGGGGTGCCCAACTTTACCAATGTTAGCCATTTTAATGAGCTTCATGTTCTTACTTGTCTTCTGACCTTCAGATGAATTCATGATTTCGGGCATTATACTGATCAGATCGACTGGCTGTCAGGTTCACTGGATAGCTAAGAAGAATTTGGAAGGGGTCTCCTGGACACTGTATCTCTAAAAACTGACATTTGAGCCCTCTAAACCCTAGGCGCCCTTCTTGATTGGAAGCGCCTAACTTCTTCAGAGTTAGTTTTTACTCTGAGATTTTCATCATTTCCTTTGACTTCTATCGTTTCACTCACTTTTTCTCCTCTGTTCAGTCTCTGATATCTGACGACTGCTAGCTCCGACGAACGTGCTGGAAAGCTCGATCAAATCTGATGAAGTCACGTTGGAGGCGTCTTCTGCAAATTCATTCATTTGACACCTTAGAAACTTGGGCGCCCTTCTTCTCCTAGCGCCTAGATTCACTAGACTTAGAATATTTTTCATCATTTTTCATTTTTAGAGTTTGAACCATAGCAGCAAAAATCTTTTGGGGAATAAATCGGCAAACCAAAAGTTCAAGAGTTTTTGAAAAAATGGGGAAAAAATTGGATTTAAAAAAAAACGTAAAAAAATGTAGAATAATAGACAAAAACTGAATTTTTTTTAATTGGAAGGCATTTCCATAGCAATAGAGATATAGAGAGCAAATAAAATAGAGAGTTTAACTAATGAATCATAGAAAATAGATTTTGATGTTTATATTCATATCGCTGATTACATTGCATTACACATTTTTCAAAGCATTAGTTCACAATGCATAACTGATAGATGATAAAATTTCAATTACAATATAGTTTGTACTTTGTAGTACAAAGTTTCAAAAATCAAAAGTAGCCTATGATTCTTGCTAGTTGCTACTATAAATAGAGCTATGCTAGAGGATTGCAGGCCTTGATGATGAAGCTCGTGAGGCTTTGCCTGGCCTCCTAAGTTCATCAAGCGCATGAGGATCATAGCTGACCTCCTCTAGGATCTCAAAATCCTCATCCTCAAGAGGTTCGTCATCATTAGCAATCCACTCATTGTCTGGATCAATCTCATCAAGGTCGATTGGCTCAGCATCCTCAATGGTACCTAGTTTTTCCCATGCACAAGTTAGTCTTTCGTTTACAAGTGCAAAAAAATTATGAATACAATTACAAATTTACAACTACAATTGCAAGTATACTAAAAGTCTAACCTTGAGCTTTCTTTAGCTTCAAGCGGAGGTTGTGGTGAACAAACACCAAGTCATTCATCCATTGTTGTGTTAGGCAATTGCGTTTCTTCGAATGTATGTGTTCAAAAACACTCCAAGTACGCTCACAAGCGGATGAACTGCATGGCTGGCTCAAAATGCATTTTGCTAACCATTTAAGATTTTTGGTTTCGTGACCAAAAAAATCCCACCATAGCGCTGAAAAACACATTATATGGAGATGATGTCACATAAGAATATCTTAAATTTTTAAACATTTTATGATTTTGTCCACAAAATAGAGAAATTATCAAAATTTTATATAGTCTACCTGGTTGCATAGTCTTCCTGCCTTCTATGGCAGCCTTGGATGAGAAAAAACCATTTGCTTGTCTAGCTCTTGCATAGTTGTCGCTAATTGTTCTGTGGTAGCAAATATTTTTTCCATGCATATGAACAAGCCCTATGCAACCTCACCATCATCATCTCTAAATAAAGAGCTATAGTACATACTTGGATTAAGATAGTATCCTACAGCATGGAAAGGAGAATGCATCTGTCGATCCCATCTTCTATCAATTATGTCCCATAGAGGCATATACCTGTCCCTGTCATTTTCCATCCTACTCGTCATCACCTCCTTGGCCCTATCCATGGCCTCATACAAATATCCCATGGGGGATTTATCCCCATCCACTAGTCTCAAGACTTTCACTAGAGGCTCTAAAAATTGTACAACTTCTTCTATTGCATCCCAAAAACTAGCAGAATAAATGTGATCTGATATTGCTATACCATTTGCTTGATTTGAGTAGCCACATGCCATCCACTCGCTTGAAACAAATATTTGTTTCAAATTCATTTTTTGTTCACATAGAGTTTGTAATGCAAGGAAGTGTGTTGCAAATCTTGTCACCCCTGGTCGAACTAACTCCTTGCCCTCTATGAAAGTGCGCATCAAACACAAAACCCTTGTGTGATTATAGATAAATTTGGTAATTGAGTGAGCCTTGTGTAATACCTCCTTAACCCACTCAAGTTTACCAATGTCCTCTAGGGTTAGATCAATGCAATGTGCTGCACATGGAGTAAAAAAGATGGAGGGGTATTTGTTTGTCAGAAGTCTCTCAGCGGCAACACAAGCAACAACATTATCTGTTATAAATTGAACCACATTTTGTGGCCCTATTTCTTCGACCACTGAGTCATACATGTCAAACAATGTAGCTGCAGATTTGATTGTGTCTGATGCATCCACAGATTTCAAAAAAATTGTACCGATATCACAAGACACAAGGAAGTTGATGAGTGTTCGATTCCTCCTATCTGTCCATCCATCTGACTGTATGCTGCAACCAGTCTTTGCCCAAATCAATCGATGTTCAGCAACAACATCAGTAACATCATAAACTGCATCATTAAGCAAAGGAAGCCTCAATGACTCATAAGATGGGGCTTTGAACCCAGGACCTGCAGATGCAATAGCATCCACCATACCTTGCCAATATGGAGACCTGGCAATATGGAATGGCAAGCTAGAGTAATACCAGAAATTTGCTATTGCCTTCTTTGCTTGTTCATGGACAGCCTTCTTCCATCCTGTACTCTCCAAAGTGGTCTGTGATCCTGGTGTAGTACGAGGTGCGAAGAAAGAATTTATGTTTCCTCCACCTGTGTTTGGGCCACGTGTTGTAGAAGAAGGTGTCGACCCAGATTCTTGTGTACCATCTTCCCCATTCAAGTGATTCCTCATACCTTCTGTAGGATTGGAATCTACTTCATTCCCAGTTCTTGCCTTTTTAGCCTTACTCTCTACAATCCCTTCAAGAGCTTGTTTTGCCTGGTACGTGACTTCTGGAGGGCATTTTGTGCAAATAATGGTGTTATTTCCTGGCTCCTTTGCCAAATGCCATTTGAAGCGATAAATGCCACCATTGATGTCACCCAAACACCAATTGCATTTAACCTTCGTTGAACCCGATATTGGTGTGCAATGTGTCCATGCAAAGTCTTTTACACGTGGCATTATGATGTATTCTGCAAAAGCACTTTAATTAAGTCTAGTATAATACACATTGAACATTGATTAAAGTTGAATCAGTCAACACCTTCTACAACATTGTTAACTTCTCATATGTAACAAAGAAAAACATAATCATTTCACTTCATTGTATGATTGGCAGCAATCCACAAAGCATGGTAAATTAAAGACACAATAACATCATCAAATAGAAATATTACTGAAAGATATAATAGTTATAACTTATATATATTATTTAATATATATACCTATATTAAAAGGCTATATTTTTCAAACTCAAAGCATTACTTCACATTGCATAACTAATAATTAGATGCTAATAGATGACAAAATTTCACTTACAATATAGTTTTTTACAAAGTCAACCTAAGCAATTACTTCACATTACATAACTAATAACTAGGAGCAGTTGCCAATTGCATTAGCTTGTCATGGCATTCCATGAGGCCAAATTTCTTTGAGACATTTTTTTCAAACAGTTCACTGCATTTTAAATACTAAATAATAATAAAACTAAATTTTAAAAAACAATCTTATTTAAAAATAATACAGTATTTTTTACTAAATAATATTATTAGTAATTTAGTATTATATTTTCAAATTCAGTATTATACTAAGTAAAATTATATTGTAAGTGTATATAAAAAATAATACCAAATAAAAAAAATAGTATTTTTTTACTAAATAATACTTATTTAAAAATAATAATATTAAATAATACTAAATAAAAAATATATAGTATTTTTTTCTAAATAATACTTATTTAAAAATAATAATATAGTATTTTTTATTTAGTATACAATTAAATTTGAAAAATTAATACTATATTAAATAATAATAAATTAAATTATTTATATTTTATTCAAAGTTTTGTCTTCATGGACGCGTGCCTTGGTAAATTAATAAATAGAAAAAATTTATAACAATGCTACAAAAATTAGGGAAAAACGGGAGCCTACCTAGAAATCCCGTGTCCAAACAAGGAAGAAATGTCAGAAGTCTGCAGGAGGAAATGGCGTCGGTCGAAGAAATGTTGAAGTCGTCGGCCGCTTTCAAATTCGCATATGAAGTCTACTGCTCTGGATTCGCGTCTGTCTGATGCCCGTCGTCTGATAACCTTTAACATTCGTGACTGCAAGTTATATAATTTTGCGCGGTTTCAAGGTTTCCTTTTTTTCGCGGGAAGTTAATTGCGGGTGGGTGAAAGTTTAATCGCATTTTTTTCCAGATTTAAACGTGATTCAAACAGTGAATTAGTCGTTGACTATGGTCAATGATTTTTTGAAAAAATCGGGGCAAAAAATCATGCTGGGTGCCGATTTTTTCAAAATCGCGATTAATCGCATTTTTTGTAGATTTCTGCTTCTATGGTTTGAAGGCATCTTATCATGGCCCCTGTTTGATCTGAGTTTGTCGACGGCTGAGTGATCTGATGAGCTGACGAAGACATCCACTACGAAGCTGACAGGAAACTAAACAATGTTGCCTAGGAGAGTGATCTCCTGGATTCATCATATGACCCTCTGAAAAGTTGGGCGCCCTTCTTCTCCAGGGGTGCCCAAACTGAGCAGTGTTAGAAACTTTTTGCAATTTTCAAAATTCTTCCTCATTTGACATGCCTCCCTTGAGCTTGGCTACCGAAACAAAAAAAAATTTAAGGCATGAAGGTTTAGGCGCCCAAACTGAACAGGGGTGCTTGGATTCACCAACCTTAGTCAAAATTTTGCAATTTTCAACTTTGACAGCTTCCCTTCTCCATTCCTCGTTCTTCGTCCGCATTCATCTTTGACAGCTTTTGTTCAGCTTGAACGTCTGATTCTGGCACCTCCCAGCTGACTAACCTCCATTGATGACCTTGGATCTCCAAAAAAAGGTTCTGAAAAAGTAAAATAGACCCACTATGGCAAAACTGATTCTTTCGTGATTTTGACTGCACCACCCTGATGAGGAAGTATTTTGAGCCAATCAAAATTAGTCTCAACCCTAGAAGCCAAACTTTCTATTTTTAGAATATTTTGCCAATATCTGTTTCGAAAGAAACCCAGAAAAAGTTTATATTTTTAGAAAACTGCTAGAAATAGAAATTCTCCTAAAATTTAGGGTTGAAAAACTGAAATCTAGGTTTTGTAGATTTGGTCGTTCTAAACCAACCCAGATTGTCAGATTTTGAAAATTTCAAGTTTTTGACCCTCATGCAAGACATGCAAAACCCCAATTTTGACCTTTTTGACAGATTTTGATAGAACTTTAACTCATTTCTTCAAAATGCCTAAGTGTAGCAAAAATTTTAATTTGGGGTACAACAAAGTGGAAACCCTAATTTTTGCTTCTAAGTAGCCTACAAGTCACCAGAATACGCTAACAGCCAACTACAATGATCACTATTGAGAAGGGACATTACAGTCTACCCTCCCCAAGATTGCTTGCCCTCAAGCAATCACAAGTCTAGATGCTGCGAGATCTCCTCATTCTCTAATCGTAAATTTGGATGCTACAAGATCTCCTCGTTCTCCAATCGCAAATCTGGATGCTGCAAGATCTCCTCTTTCTCTTATCACAAATCTGGATGCTGCAGGATCTCATCATTCTCCAAGTTGCATCCTCCCAAGGCAGATTCTTCCCAAAATTGCTTGTGCTCAAGCAATCGCAACACTCCACTGATCCCAGGGTTCCATGTCCATCTCTAAAGAGACCCACCATGCTGAAGCTGCTCCACTCTGATCACACAAGAATAACTAACACTCCTTGCAAAGAGAAAGGCAATTCTTTGCAACCTCTCCACAGTCGAATTCTCAAAATCCCTTAAGGATGAATAATGCCTCCTTTGAAAGAAACTGATATAATTGAGAAGACTCCAAGAAATTTTCACAACTTTTACTTCAAGAGTCTCAAACTGAAGAATCAAAACAGCTAATAGCTCACTGCCCCAAATAGTGATGTATGAAATAACATCAAGAAATCCACTGTTTAACATCAAAAAACAACTCATAGAAGAGTTTTACCCATACTGAATCATTCCCTTGCTTATTCAAGGCAGAAAATCAGTCCAAATAGAAGACAAAAAGACCTGAAAATGAGTAAACCAGCTACCTAACAGGTCTGAAATAATCATCTTGAGATCTGATTTTCGGAAAATCAGCGTCCAAAGAGGTAAGCAATAGCTGCAACATGATGAATCTTCAATTAAATGAGTATATCTGCTCATGAATACGGCTGATGGCATCTTTATTCAAAGGTCCCAATGCCTTAAATAAATAATTTCTGATCACAATACCCTTCCAAAATGTCATCTTATGTTTAGAAATTACCATGCAATTGCTGATATAGAAGGTAGCAGCACCTCGAGTACTGAAATTTTTGCACTTATCACTCCAATATACCTTCTTAGCAATGAGTTTAGGATTCCAGAATATCATGCTTGATTGGAAACAGTCTCCAAACTTTTTATTATCTTCTTTCTGTTGAATAATGCCAGGATCCCAAATCATCAGCATTGAAGAACCATTCCTTAGACGGAGAGCCACTCTTAACTGGACCCTCTGATTCAAACATTCCATCTAAATAGACACTTCTTGAAACTCCAAGAAGTAATCAACATATCTCATCAAAAATTGGATAAATTCTTCATTAGAATGCCAATCAACTCTTTGTTGCCCGTCAAGAATATTGACACCATTCCTCCTTGGTTCTTGATTCTCAAGCTTATGAACAATAGTAGATTCTTCATTAGGCAACTAATGTTTTGTCATTCCACTGTTGGAAGAAGTGCTAGGATTTTCCCCTTCGACATTAGTGCCAAAAGAGATTTCCTCTTGGTTTGATGCCACATTATCCCTCAGAAAGAGAGGATTATCATAACTTTCCTCAACACCCACTTCAAAGAGACGATTGTCAAAGACTTGGAAGTTACACCTTTCATCTTGCTGCTCCAAATCTGCACATTCAACTTTTGATTTTCTTGAGATGCTTTCAAGATCAAACTCCTCTTGAAGACTATCAAGCTCTCCAATCACTTGCTTGATTTCTTCAGCTCTTTGTGCACCTTCTTGCTCCTTGAAAAGTTTGTAGTCAGCAAACTGGTCTTCAACCTCTGTTAGAACCAACTTAGTTTCTTTCAACATGTCCTTTGTTGATTTTGAGCTCCAAAGTGAGCTCATCAACCTTCCTCACCTTCTCTTGGAGGGCACCAATGGTCCTCTTTGTAATTTCCATGGCATGATCTCGAACTTTAATCATGTGCACATATTCGGACTTCAAGGTCTCCAAGGAATCTCTAATAATTTGCAAATGGGAATGAGCAACTTCATCCTTAACAATGTCATGCTTGATTAGTTGCTATCTTTCAAGCAAGAAACCAAGAAAAACACACTAGGAGGTGTGCATTCCTCGAAGCATTCATTCACCATTTTGGCAGCATAACGATATATTTTCTCATAGCTCCAAATGAAGGAGCAAGGGCCTCAATATATAGATTTGTTGAGAATCTCCAAAAGCTTCCAAAACGGTGCCCAAATTCACATTACATATCCCCAAAATGAAATCCAATTTTCAAATGCAAATTCACTTATTCCTCCAAGTCATCCTTTTTCATAAGACCTTTGAACTTAATTAAAATATCAATAATATCATGGAATAAGGCTTATAATGAAATATTTTATAAAATTTGCCTTTTTAATAAAATCAACTTATCACTCCAAAGGTATCCTTCAAGCCTTAGAAAATAATTCATTTAATCAAATATTTTACCTCATCCTAAAGCGCCAACCCAAAATACTGAACTTGCCCAAAAATAGCTACTGCTCCGGGCTGCTGAACTGCTGCCAAAAATAGAACTTACTAAAAATAGTAAGTTGTTCCAAACTCATTTTGAGCACAAACGGAGCAGCCATCGTAACTTACTAAAAATAGCAAGTTTAGAAAATATCCCTGATTCATTTAAATGTCACACCATCGCGAAGCTCTCTAGAAACCCAGAAGGAATCTAGAGTAAGAACTGTAAAACTCCAACATGCAAGCCTCCAAAAGCAGCCAAGAATGCAAGTCAACATCTTGTCATGCATGCTACCACATCACGAAGCTCTCCAAAAACCTAGAAAGCTCCACCAGACGTGTTAGAAAAACTCGCATGCAAGTCCTCAAAACATCTTCTGAAAGTGGAAACCCTAATTTCTGCTTCCGAATAGCCTACGAGTCACCAGAATAGGCTAACAGCCAACTGCCATGATCATTCTTGAGAAGGGGACTTTACAGTTTCAACCCCTATTTTTAAGACAACCCTAAAAATAGGACCTTTCCATAAATAATTGAAAATGATTTTGATAAGTCAATTACACTTCACGGTCACACTCATCAAGACAAAATCACCAAAAAGTTTGTTTTACTCTGGTGGGTCTATTTCATTTTCAGGAGGAAAGATAGGACCTCCGAGGTCATTAATGGCACAAGCACCAAGTATCGAGATCCAAGCTTCAAACGCTTCAATGGAGATTCTATGGCGAAAGGTGCTTGAAAAGATGCTTCGCAACGGAGGGGAATTTCAAAAGTTGAATTTTGTTGAAAATATTCTAAGTCTAGAATATGCACGCCTTGCTACAAGAGAGATGCTATGCAGTCAAACGCCTTGGTCAAAATTTTCAATTGTTCGTGCACGCAGAATGGTAAATGCAATTGCAACGGTGAACACGATCACGTCATCAACAACAATGATCAACGTGGTTGACGAGACGGTGAACGCAAAGCATGAGAGGTGAAAACCTTCACGAAAATTGATGAAGTTGTAGCTAAAAGCGCCCCTGCTAGCCTAGGGCACCCATGAATTCAAGGGGCCAACTACAGTTGTTAACAATTGCAAAAACGGTCATCCTCTTCGGAATTTTGTTGGCTTTCCAATGAATCATCAAGCAAGTTCACTGGATTCATCAAACACCATCAAATGAAGGCAAAGGCAGAAGATATTGAAAGTTAAGAATGTCAAAGACAACAGTCAAACAAGGGAAAAAGCACTCCTGCAGCCCAAGGGCGCCCAAGAATGAAAGCTATTAGATGCCAATCTTTGGATTGGCAACCTCCAGATGATCTCCTCGGATTCAACCCAGCTTCGTGATAGATCCAACAGTCAGTTCACGAGACATACCAAACGGCAACAGCTATTGATCATTCAAGCACGTGAAACGGAGGATGAATCAGTGGACATCAAAGCAAAAGCGCCCCTACTGGCCAGAGGCGCCCATCATTTTGGGCAACCAAATATAGTTTTTGGAAGGTGTCTTCTCCAAGACATCTTCTCAGCATCCTTCTAGCTTCGTGATGAATCCAATCGTCAGCTCTTGGGACCTGTCAAGCGCTCACAAACGAAGATCAAGCATGAAACACTCAAAGTGAAGGCAAGTTGAAGAACGTGAAAATTTGACTAAGTTTTGAAGAAAATGCACCTTTCTAAGACAAGGCGCCCAACTTTTTGAGGCCTCAGATGCAGCTTTCAGGTGTTATAACTTCCAAGAAGACCTTCTCTGCCTTGATCAATCTTCGAGATGATACCGTCAACAAATTCAACAGAACAATCAAACATTCAACGACGAAGATCAAACTGGAGTTGTTTGTGAAAGGTTGCAAAGTGAAAATTATAGCTCAAAAGGTCAAAAGCGCCCCTGCAGGCCAAGGGCGCTCAAACTTTTGAGCCCTCTGAATCAACTTTCTGAATGTGCAATACCAATCATCCTTTTTGGAATTGAATTGGTTTTCCATTTAATATCTAAGCCCGTTCACGGGAGTCGTCAGTCATCGGTGATTGCAGATCAAAGCACAAAGGGTCAAATTGAAGAAATTGGAAAACATCCGAGAAATTGACTAAGTCTAGCGAGAAAAAGCACCCTTCTAGGAAAAGGCGCCCAAGAATTCAAGCCACTTGATTCAGTTTTCAAGGTTTGCAACCTCCTGTACCATCTCTTCGGAGTTGATCCAACTCCGCAGTGGATATGTTAGCAAGGCTTCACAATCAATCAAGCAACCAAAATTCAAGATCAAACGACCAGAAGTTAAAAATCTTCAACACTAGCAAGGTGGCATCCAAAGTCAACTCGTAGTTAGGATTTTTGAAGACTTTCTCAAGCCTAGGCATCCCAAAATTGGTGAAGATTGTTCCAATTAACTCCCAATCATGTAAATAGACTCCTCAATCATGAATTAAATGCCCTAACTGATGCTTCAACCTCAGATTGATATATATCAAGCATCAAGGCATCATTATGAATTATTTCTTGCAGGTTGAGCTCAAACACATATTTTCTCTCCAACACTATTTGAAGATATAACGGAAGCCATTCTCAACGTTCTTCATTTTTCCAATCCAAGCATCATTTTCCAAGGCAGTAGCTTATAACTTCTAGCTTCTCCCCACACATTTCTTCTATTCTTGTCTTAGATCTTCTTGCATGTCCAAGTAAACAACATTTTTTCACAGATCTGGCCTTCTAGGTATGATCAACATGAGATTGGCCATAAAACCTGTTACACCCAAAATGAATTTTTTGGCATTCTGCTTAAATTGAGCTAAACAATGTAAAAATGCCATCGAAAGTATGTTTTAGGTCTAAACAAAAATGAAGTCTTTGTGGGTTTCTGTCAAGGAACCTATGGTTAAAATTCTGAAAATCTGAAAATTAGGGTTTTACGGCCCCTATTTTTAAGGAAACCCTTAAAAATAGGACCTTCCCGGAAATAATTGCAAATAATTTTGATAGGGTTAATTGACTTCACGATCACACTGATCAAGTCAGAATTATCAAAAGACATGTTTTACTCTGGTGGGTCTATTCCCCTTTTTCAGGAACAAAGTTAGGAGCTCCGTAGCCATTAATGGTAGATTGGCTAGTACCAGGTGTTGTGTTGTACCCAAAATGAAGTTTTTGGCATTCTGCTTAAATTGAGCTAAACAATGTAAAAATGTCGTCAAAAGTATGTTTTAGGTCAAAACAAATATGAAGTCTTTGTGGGTTTCTGTCAAGGAACCTATGGTTAAAATTCTGAAAATATGAAAATTAGGGTTTTATGCCCCTATTTTTAGGGAAACCCTTAAAAATAGGACCTTCCCGGAAATGATTGAAAATAATTCTGATAGGATTGATTGCCTTCATGATCACACTGATCAAATCAGAATTATCAAAAGACATGTTTTACTCTGGTGGGTCTATTCTCATTTTTCAGGAACAAAGTTACGAGCTCTGCAGCCATTAATGGCAAATTGGCCAGTACCAGGTGCTGAAAGCTAAACCTCAAAAGCTCCAACGAAGAAGCTATGGCGGAAAATGATGAAAATGATGACGTTCAACGAAGGAGATTCTCAAAACGAAAAAGGCCAAAATTTGGCTAACTCTGGAAGATGGACGTTTTGTCTACCAAGGCAAAACACAGTCATAGTTGAAAAAGGCGCCCCTCTTGAAGAAAGGCGCCCTTGGATCTCAGAGGGCAAATGTAATCATTTGACATCTTCAGATCAGTCCTCCTCTTCACTTTCGTGTTGGCTCGACAACGCAACTATCAGCAAGATCATCTGATTCAGGGATCATTAGCCAATCGTCAGCGAAGTATGGAGAATCTATAAACAATAAAGATTTCAAATCAAAGAGCTTCAAGCTAAAAGCACCCCTGCTAGCCAGGGGCATCCCTCAGTTCAAGGTATCAGATGAATCCATCAGCAGCTGCTTCATACATGACATCTTTTCAGCTTCCTCCCAGCTACATGATCGATCTGACAGCAGGTTCATAGGACACGCCAAACGATCACGCATTGAGATCAAGCAGAAAAAGCCAGAACTGGAGATTGAAAAGACAAGCCAAAAATTGGCTAAGGATAGAGGAAAAGCGCCCCTCTTGGAGAAAGGCGCCCTTTCTTTGAGGCATGCAGATGCAGCCTGAATGCTTACTGCTCTCCAGAACAACCTTCTCAGGTACGATCAATCTCGACAACGAGACTGTCAACGAAAGGATCCGACAACTGAATCATCTAATGACAAAGATCAAGGCGGGTGAATGATAGAGATCAAGGCGGGCGGTTTTTAGAGTAGACAAAACCAGTCAACAAGCTAAAAGCGCCCCTGCTGGCCAAGGGTGCCCTTGAGTTTGAAGGACATAAACTCACTATCATCAACTGAGAAGTCAGTCATCCAGTGCAGGACCGAGCTGGTTACCCGATGCATCGTCAAGCAAAGTCGTCCGACTCATCCATCAACAGGAACGACAGATCAAAGCACAGAGGGTCTGAAAAGGCCAAAACGAAGAACAGTCAATGAAAATTGACTAAGGCACAACCAAAAGACGCCCCTCTTGAAGAAAGGCGCCCTTCATTCTAGAGGCTCAAACTCAATTTTCTGAGTTACTCTCTCCCAGGCTGATCCCATCTCGACAACAAATCCATCAGCAACTGCTGAAGATCAACTGATCAGCCAGGATCGAAGATCAAATGGAGGCACTTCAGCTTGCAAAAATGATCAAAAATCCAAAAGGGACACCTAAGAAAGTCAAAAGCAAATGTTGACTTGAGTTAACAAATTTTGGAGGCAAAAAAAGGACAAACACTCCACAATCAGTGGAAATCACCTTTTTGAACTCCAAATCAAGCTCAATCATGAGTTGGATGCCCAATTGATGCTTGCAACTCCAAATTGACATATCAAAGCATCTAGGCATCCATTATTCATTATTTCTTTGTAGGTTGAGGAGCTCAAGAATGCATTTTTTTTTTCTCTAACATTTTTGAAGATTTGACAGAGGGGTTTTCACCGTTCATATTTTTGAAGATCTGTTGCACAGAAGGACTATTTATCAAAGTCTGCATCAAAAGGCATAATTCTTCCAGATTGGCAACTGATAACTTCCAATCCACATTCTCTCTACTTCCTCTATTTCTATCTAAAATTCTTGCATGTCTGAGAAAACGGCAGATAATCACAGATTTGGCCAACTGGGTATGATCAGCACAACTTTTTCAACAAAATCCACATGTTGGATTTTTCCAGAAAAAGTAGCCCTGCTGCCCCTATTTTTTAGGGTTTCCGGAAAAAGTCATAATTTTGAAAAACAGACAAACTAGGTTTGTTCAGCTCCGAAGCACGAACAAAATCCATGTGTTAGATTTTTTAGAGAAAAATCACTTTCTGGTGCCTCGCTGCCTCTACCACCGAAGGGCTCTTGCATGTCATAGAAAAGCTCGTTTTTCCGATTTTTTGACGATTTGGGTTTGTTTAGAGAATTATTCTCAACAAAACCCATGTCTCAAAAAAATTCGTAAAAATTACCCCTAGCAACGCTATTTTTAGCAATTCCAGAAAAAGTTGTCCGAGCAGCATTGTGTGCACAGTCAATCTTCAAGGTTTTCATAACGTAGTTCTCCCAAGACGAATACAAGACCAAAATGGTCTTACTCCATGATTTTCTGAAAACAACTGGTATCGATCTGCGTCGGGCACACCCAAAGGTCAATCTAGACAGATTGACAAGCATAGAAACAAGTCCACAGGTTCCATAATGGTTTCACCTCGTATCTCTGATCGCCTTCCAAGGCCAGTTTAGAGGATGGTAACCATTGGAATTTTACACATGCAGCAAGTTCATGTGCATTTCTCATGGTTGGAGTGATCATGGTCAAACTTCGCGGTTTCATCATCAAGCTTCGTGGTTTCATCATACAACACTCTTCCATTGAGAAAGATCAAAGAAAACGTCAAAGTTGCAAAAGAACGCGGAAGGTAGTCATTCCCAACACAGAGCCACCATCGGTTAATACTACACTATCTTCCACGTCAAAGTGGAAACACAGACAAAAAGAAAAGGAATAACCCTCCTAAGGGAAGCAGAATAAAGGAGCTGCATACATCAAGTTGTTGACAAGTGATAAGCTGACGATTGACAGACATGCAACTATCTCTGTATGAAGAAGTCAACGAATGAACAAAAGCACAGTTGACCAATGGTCTTGAGGTGTCAAACACCTCAAGAAGGACGTCCTACCCTCCAAAGTAGCAATAAATATGACTGAAGTCAACTTGATGCCCCTTTCCAAGTTGACTCCAGATCTCCACAAATCATGCATGTCAAATCCCACTGATCTAAGATGTGTAATTGACTCCCACGATTTGTGGATCTCAGATCTCCTTTAAAGGTGGATGTCTATTTGGAAACACATTTGTAATTTTAGTTCACTTTTAGTTAGGTGTCAGTCAACTGAGGTAGACTTCCAGTTTGACATTTGTTTAGTTTCAATTAACTGAAGTAGATTTCCAGTTAACTGCTTGCTCACCTACTTTTAGACATAGAAATAAATCTTGCTGATTGGCAAGAACTGTTTGTTAACTCAAGGAGATTTTAGGGTTGCCTACTCCTTTGAGTTCCTATAAATAAGAGCATTAGGCTCATTATTTGTTTAACCTTTATTTGCTAAGCAAAATTGTTGCGCCATCGTTGCTAGAGTTAGCTTGTTTATATCTGTTCACTCTTGGATGAGAGTTTGTTGGTTGATCGTAATTGTGCATGATTTTGTGCCTTTGTTTTCCCCACCTTTGTAATTCTCTAGAGAAAGCTTGAAGAAATAAATTAGATGGTGCATGCTTGCTTGATCTAAATATTTGAGTATATTCAAGGTCTCGTTTTCAAATAGTGCATTGTTTCAATCTCCTCCTTGGACAGGTGTCATCACCTCCTTCGATATTTTGTTATCGATCATTATCGTATGATGTTGTTTAATGATTTGTCTTGCAGCCTGCACTTTGGACAGGTGTCGTCACCTCCTCTGGAATCCTATTAGACAGGCCATCGTTCCTTGTTGTTTCCAGTGAGCTACTTCCAAGCCTACACCTCGGACAGGGGTTCCTCCTCCTTGGCAAGTCTCAGATCCAATTTATTGTAACGAGTGTTTACTTGTATCGAGCCTTGTCTTGGTTTATATCCGAGAGTTCAGAGCCTCGGCCATATTCCTTTGAGACGGAGGATTCAAGTAATCCAACCCATCCATTTCGCTCCTACGCCCTCATGCTCTATTTATCTTGAGGAGGTAGGATAGTTTAGAAGCTTAGTTAGTCGTAGTTAAGATCTGCGGAAACCAGAGAAAAGCTTAGCTACGACGCATTGTGTTTATCCACCCTTGTGTCCTGCCGCTGAGTAAAAAAGATAGGAACCTTAGTACGCCCTTTTTTACAGTAGAAAATCAGTAGAGAGAGATCTTCCTCTCTATAATCCGAAGAGCATGTACTAACACACTTGCAATAGTTGTTCGTTTCCAATAAGCACTCCAGAGGTGCTAATTGAAACGCCAACATGTTGAAAGCTAAACCTCAAAAGCTCCAACGAAGAAGCCATGGCTGAAAAGGTCAAAAAGATGTTATAGCAAGGGAGTTTCTCAAAACGAAAAAGGGCAAAATTTGGCTCTCTAGAAGGAGCACGTTTTGCTGCCAAGGCAAAACACAGTCTAAAGGTGAAAAAGGCACCCCTCTTGAAGAAAGGTGCTCTTGGATCTCAAAGGGCAAATCAAATCACTTTGCTCCTTCAAATCATTCATCTCCTTCGCGTTCGTACTATCTCGACAATAGAATCACCAGCAAGATCATCTGATTCAGGGATCACTGGTGAAGCATCAACAAAGTATGGAAGATCTACAAACAACAAAGGTGCCAAATCAAAGAGCTTCAAGCCAAAAGCGCCCTTGCTAGCCATGGGTGCCCCTCAATTTAAGGTACCAAAAGAATCCATTTGTAGTTGCTCTATACATGACATCTTTCCAGCTTCCTCCCAGCTACGTGATCAATCTGACAAGAAGTTCACAGGACACACCAAACAATCGCACGCTGAGGTCAAGCAGAAAAAGCCAAAATTGAAGAACTGGAAAGACAAGCCAGATTCTGGCTAAGGCATTGCCAAAAGCGCCCCTCTTGAAGAAAGGCATCCAAATTCAGCCAGAATCTTTACTACCTCCCAGGATGATCTTCTTAGCTATGACCAGTCTTGCCAGTGAAACCATTAGCAAGAACTTCTAACAAATCAGTCATCTAATGGTGGAGATCAAAGACAGTCAATTCATAGCATGAATAAAACCAGTCAAAAGCTAAACGCGCCCCTGCTGGCCAGGGCTGCCCTTAAGCTTGAAAGACCTGAACTTGTCATTTCCAACTGAGAAGTTAGTCATCCTGAGCAAGACCAAGCTGGCTACTCGATGCATCGACAAGCAGAGTCATCTGATTCATCTAGCATCGAGAACGTCAGATCAAAGCAAAGAGGGTCTAAAAAGATCAAAACGAAGAACAGTCAATGAAAATTGACTAAGGCATTGTCAAAAGCGCCCCTCTCAAGGAAAGGCGCCCTTCTTTCTAGAGGCCTAAACTCAATTTTCTGAGTTGATCTCTCCCTGACATATTTCATCAGATCAATCCCACGTCAACAACGGAACTGCCAGCCACTACCAGAGATCAGCTAAATAGCCAGAATCAAAGATCAAACGGAGGCACCTCAATTTGCAAAATGAACAAAAAAAGATCAACTCCAAGGATGGATGCCTAAAGGAAGTCAAAGCAATAACGTTGACTTGAGTTAGCAAATTTGGAGCCAAACACTCCACAATCAATGGAAATCACCTTTTTGAACTCCCAATCAGACCTAAATCATGAGTTGGCATCCATACTTCGTGGATCTCAACTCAAATCACCATATATTCTTGCTAGGCATCCCATTCTTCATTATTCTTTTGTAGGTTGAAGGATAAAACAGCAAATGGCTCCCAAGAACACATTTTCAAGATCTGGCAGAGGTTTTGGACGGATCTTCAATATTTCTGAAGATCAATGGCAGTAAAAGTATTCTTCCCCGAGGATTGTTTCCAGAAGCAGATTATTGCAAAGTGGCAATTTATAACTTCCAATTCACCTTTTGTCTACTTCCTCTATTTTTGTCTATATTTCTTTGCATGTCACAGGAAACGACAAATTACCTCAGATCTGATCAACTGGGTATGATCAGCGCATTTTTCCAGCAAAACCGATCTTCTCAGATTTACCAGAATCAGCAAAGTTGCTGCCCCTATTTTTAAGGATCTTTCCGGAAAAGTCTCCAAATCAAAAATCCAAGGAACTGGGTCTTTTCAGCTTCCAAGCACGAACAAAACCCACGTGCTAGATTTTTCCCGGAAAAATACTTCTCAGCAGGCGCTATATTTAAGGGTTTCGAGAAAGTGTCAGAACAAGGTCAAGTGCCCAGTCAATCTTTAAGTCTTGCAGAATGCAGTACTCCCAGGTACAATACAAGACCAAGATGGTCTTGTACCATGATTATCTGAAAACAATTGACACAAACTTATGGCAGAAAAATCCAGAAGTCAGTTCTGAGGACTTGAAGGGCATGAACCAAATTACATTGCAGAACATTGAAGAGTCCGGCTTGTTCCAAGTTGCATCCATTCCGATCACTTTACAGAGCATTGAGCTTGTAACTGCTTGTACAAAGCATTACAACCCTACTACAAGAGAGATCCTGTCAGTGGACGGAAAGGTGATTTGCAGCTTAAAGCCGAAGGACATAGAGACGTGTTTTGCAATTCCACCATGCCATAGCAGGAAGGTCGTCTCTATGACAGAATGCGAAAAGGCATTTGAGGCTTCAAGGGATGAGTGTTCACTTATAATGGCTGAACATTGGTTAAAAGCAAAGAGAACGAGCTTGCTCAAATTGGTTGGGCGAGGAGAATTCAAAGATGAGTATGAAGTTTTAATCACTCTACTTAGCAGAGTCACTGGACAAGAAGAGGGAAAATCCTTCTAGCCGTGGATGTTCTATATTATTGGAAAAATAATCACCAGGAAAGAACATTACGACTGGGCCTCTCTGATCAGTGACATGCTCCAACAACAATTTACCAGGTTTCTAGAAGAGCACCGTTTCCACATGTGTTCCTACCTGGTATACCTGATAACCTTCCAAGGCGATTTCAGAACACTAAACACTGTCGGAACCCTAGGTGTGCAAAAAGTCCAAGAATACTTTCCTCGCCTTGAGTTCACTCTAGCGGAAAGGCACTTCAATAAGATAAAAAACCTTTATACTATGCACACCGTGCGCAAGCTAGACCATGAGATGCACGTTCGTATTTCACCAGCAGCCAAGGCGGCAATGGTGGACTGGGCGGATTGGTTCATCCAATTCCCCACTTTCACCTACATACACGTGTACGGCTACAATGGCCACCCCACCATGATGCCACGCTACCCCTTAGACAAGGTAATGTTCATGGAATTCCTGAGGCAGTTGGCCGAGGTTCACTCTTACCTTCGCCAAAAGAAGAAGTTTGCTGCAAACTTCCCTTTTCAGATGGGACTCTACAGATGCAGGACTGCAACCGATGCTAGGTTGATAAGCCAGGAATAGCGAGATTTAATCTCAAATACCTCATTGACAGGAGGTCATCATATGATCCCAGAGGAATCTTCGCGGCACATCTCGAGCAAAGATCATCACATGAACCTTTCATGGAGGATTTTTGGGCCAATTGCGAAGATGAGTTCGAAGTGAGAAGAAAGAACTACAGCAGATTCAGACTCTCGCAAATTGCAGAATTCATGTCAGAAGACATCAAGGGTTTATCTGATAATGAAGAAGTGGTCATTCTTTCTTCCTTCTTCACAGGTCAAGTAGATGCACAACCACTCGGCAAAGTAGACTGGTACGCGAAAGAGAGTACGTCTATCGAAGAAAGAACTGGTAGAGTAGTTCGACACAGTCAACTCTACCTTGACAATAAAAGGACAAGGAAGGTAGTACTTCCCCGATCAGAGCCGCCAACAGTTTAGTCTACACTACCTTCCTTGTCTAGGAAGAAACCCAGACAGAAGAAGATGAGCATTCTTCCAGAAGGAATGCGAATGTCAGGGAGCACATGGGGAAGAAGAGGAATTGCTAGTACAAGCCAGCAAGAGATACAAGTGGAGACAGCCACCAATTTACCTCAAACAGTTGGGAACGCTGCAGGTACCCCAGAGCCAGTGATTGAAATAATCACTGCAGAGATGGAGTCTATTGTAGAAGAAGTTGCAGCAGAAGCGGTGCCCGTGATAGAAACTTGCCACCAGCTTCACCACCATCACAGAGGTCGCAAAGTCCCATTGATTTGGACTCACCACCAGGAGGCATTGCCACAACATAGTCTCGTTCTTCCAGTATTTAGGGGGCCTATGTTCCTCCTCCCAGCAATGCTAGCCGAGATTCTATCTGGCTGGAAAGCTCGCTTGGAAGGAAAAGGGAGAGAGCTTCTTATCAGCTTGACTTCACTGAGTTCCACCATGTCCCACAACATGCCGGCAAAGAAGTTGAAGAAGCAGACACATGTAGAGAGGAATGCAGAGAACGAGGTTGTCATAGAGACTGTTGCCCCGCCTGAAGATAAAGACATACACAATGTGAGGATTGAGGATTTCATGCTTTGAAAGGTGAACCTTGGAAAGACCACTCGACAGGTAGAGGCAGACCTTCTCGGAATCACCCCAGCAAGCATCAAGGAAAGAATGACAAAGGATGGACAAGACAAAGCAGCCTTGAAAGCTGAAAATCGTCAACTAAGACTGTACATTTCTAGCTTGATGCACAACACTCCCCAACTCCTCAACTTTGCATCAAGGACTATTGGATCTCGCAGCTGAAAGAAACCATCATCAATTGATCACATACGGCAAACACTTGAGACGTCAAGTGGATGAGTTTGTCGTCAGAGGACGGTGTGTATTAGCAGAAGCATATCAGCTGAGAGTCAGAGCACATGGTCTTCGATCAGAAATCCAGCAGTCAGATTTGAAGGCAGCTCAAGAGAGGCCGAGAGAGGAAGCGATAGTTGCTGATCTACAACACGCATACCAATCAGTTACAACTACTGAGAACAAACGCCATCTCTTTTAGTGGAAAGAACAATTGGCATACAAGGTGAGAGCCTACGATGCCAATTCAGTGGAGTTGATTGACTATAGACGCTTTGTCTTGAGTTAGAATATCAGCGTGAAGGAGGGGAATACGTTGAGCTTGAAACGGTACAGAGACGATTTCAAGACGTCATCCGTGGTTCATTCCTTGAATATCCCAATGGTTGCAAATTAGCCAAAATTGCAGCCATGTCTATCCAGTTAGATGAAGCAGCTGCCCAATGCATAAACTATCAGCAACAGCTTGTGATAGGTGAAGAAATGCTTAGACGCCACACAATCATCTTGAGAAGCATTAATTGTCCAGAGGCCGAAGAGGTCAACGACTAGATTGAGACTTTGTTGACCAATGGTGAAGAGGTGTAAAGCACCAAGGAAGGACGTCCTACCCTCCAAATAGCAATAAATACAACTGAAGTCAACTTGATGCCCCTTTCCAAGTTGACTCCAGATCTCCACAAATCATGCATGTCAGGTCCCACTGATCTAGGATGTCTAATTGACTCCCATGATTTATGAATCTCAGATCTCCTTAAAAGGTGGATGTCTATTTGGAGACACATTTGTAATTATAGTTCACTTTTAGTTAAGTGTCAGTCAACTGAGGTAGACTCCCAGTTTGACTTTTGTTTAGTTTCAATTAACTGAAGTAGATTTCCAGTTAACTGCTTGCTCACCTACTTTTACACATAGGAATAAATCTTGCTGATTGGCAAGAACTGATTGTTAGCTCAAGGAGATTTTAGGGTTGCCTACTCCTTTGTGTTTCTATAAATAAAAGCCTTGGGCTCATTATTTGTTTAACCTTTATTTGCTAAGCAAAATTGCTACGCCATTGTTTTCAGAGTTAGCTTGTTCATATCTATTCACTCTTGGATGAGAGTTCGTTGGTTGATCGTAATTGTGCATGATTTCGTGCCTTTGCTATCCCGACCTTTGTAATTCTTTGGAGAAGCTTAAAGAAATAAATCAAATGGCGCATGCTTGCTTGATCTAAATACTTGATTCTATTCAAAGTCTTGTTCTAAATAGTGTATTGTTTCAATCTCCTCCTTGGACAGGTGTCGTCGCCTCCTTGGATATTTTGTCATTGATCATTATCGTATGATGTTGTCTAAGGATTTGTCTTTCAGCCTACACTTTGGACAGGGGTCGTCACCTCCTCGGGAATCCTGTTAGTCAGGTCATCGTACCTTGTTGTTTCCAGTGAGCTACTTCCAAACCTACACCTCGGACAGGGGTTCCTCCTCCTTGGCAAGTCTCAGATCCAATTTACCGTAAAAGAGTGTTTACTTGGTATTGAGCCTTATCTTGGTATATATCTGAGAGTTCAGAGCTTCGACCATATTCCACTGAGACGGAGGGTTCAAGTGATCCAACCCATCCATTTCGCTCCTACACCTTCATGCTCTGTTTATCTTGAGGAGGTAGGATAGTCTAGAAGCTAGTTAGTTGTAGTTAAGATTTGCGAAAACCAGAGAAAAAGCTTAGCTACGGTGCATTGTGTTTATGCACCCTTGTGTCCTGCGCTGAGTAAAAAAGATAGGAACCTTAGTACGCCCTTTTTTACATAGAAAATCAACAAAGAGAGATCTTCCTCTCTATAATCCGAAGAACATGTACTAACACACTTGCAATAGCTGTCTATTTCCAATAAGCACTCCAAAGGTGCTAATTGAAACGCCAACATCATGCAAACCCTAAATCCTCAAAAGAAACCACCAAGCAGTCGAAAACTCTAAATCTGCCTCTAACTAGCCTACGGGCAACCGGGGATAGGCTATCAATCACTGGAGAGTGTAGTGCTAAAAATGGGGACATTACAATTTTGAAGACACAACATCATTCTGAGAAGTATATGTTGTCCAAATGCAGAGACAGTTAACAACTAGTTAGAGGAGTTCATTACTCAAATTGATGAGGTGTGAACTGTTAGCTAGGACATCCTACCTCTCCAAAGTTAGCATTTAAGACACATTAGTTAACTTGATGCCCTTTCCAAGTTAACTCGTTTTCCCACCTTTCATGCATGTCTATTTTTGGAGACACCTTTTGTACATTGGAGCTAGTTTTAGTTTAGAATCAGTTAACTGAAGTAGTCTTTCCAATCAACTGTTAGGTTACCTACTTTTAGACATAGGAATAAGAGCCTTTCCTCATTATTTTTTTAACTTTACTTCATGGTAGCAAAACCCTGAGCCAGATAGCTTGCGACTTTGTTAACTTAGTATATGTTCTTGAATCATACTTGTTATAATAAAACGCTGAGCTGTTTGCTTGTGTTCTTATTGTTCTTGTATTTGTGTTCAATCTAAGTGTATTTTTGGTTGATCGTATGTTGGATGATTGTCCTCTTTCATACAATTTGCTGTCCCAAAAAAGTGTAATCTTGGATCGAATTTGAGATAATAAATCAAGAGAGCAATGAGCCTTTGATCTAAAATTCTCAAGGTCTTTCATATTTCTTTTTTTCTTGTAATCTTCCTTTCAATCTACACCTCGAAAAGAGCACTTTGCCTTCGAGGGAATTTAGAGATTAGGATTACCATTTGATGTTGTTTCTAATAACCTTTATTTCAGCCTACACCTCGGAAAGAGCACCTCGCCTCCAATGGAATCCTAAGATATAGGTTATCGTTTGATGATTACTTGCATAAACTTTATTTCAGCGTAAATCTGAAAGAGCAATGAGCCTTCGGATGCATTCTGAGAGACAGTTTGTCTAAGTGATCCAACCATTCCCAATTGCTCCTAGATCCTCTTGCTCTGAATTTACTTGAGGAGATAGGATAGTTATAAAGTAGCCTAGTTGTAGTTGAGATCTGTGAAACCGGAGAAAAACCTCAGCTGCAACACATAGATTTTTATAGACCTTGTGCTCTCAGCTGAGTAAAAAGATAGGAAATTAGTTTACATTTCTTTTTACGCATCAACAACAAAAGAGGGAGCTTCCCCTCCTAATTTAAAGAGCAGTTTATCTATGCATAGCTGTCAGTTTCCAATACGCACTCCAGAGGTGCGAATTGAAACGACAACAATAAACTAAGGTACATCAATATTTACTAATGTCTAACACAATATTCTAGATGAAAAAAATAGTACTATAATTTGGATTCTTTTTTGGGAAGGAGAAACAGTTCACTTCCTAACAAATACCCCTCATAAAGTTCAATTTGTTTTGAGAGACAATGTAACATACAGCCTTGCCTTATAAGACTAGACTTTCACAGTACCAATAATGAGAAAAGTATTATTTCTTCCAAAATTGAGTGGATCAGGAAGAGATTAATAAGAACAAATGCTACAAGGAGAATCATCTTTTAGCACTGTGAAATCCTAGTATGAATGAAAACTGTTGAATACCTTGTCCAAGAAACATGTGATTGCACCAACATCATATTAAATAGCCCTCAAAAGCATTTCAATAAAAAGGGCCTGCATATCAACTAAATGCTTCTTGAAGTCTTCAGCTAAGGCTAAATCCATTTGAAGGGTCTTGATCGTTGACTAGAGGTTTCCATTAAAAATTTACAGCATTTTCTTTCACAGTAATGAGAAAGGACACTATTTTGGTTTTGCATACAAGGTCATAATCTAGACCTTGATTAGAGAAATTGGGATTAAATTTCCATGGTACTTTTATCAGTGCACGTACACAACTTTAAAATGGACAAGATTAATACACCTGTGTTATTATTCTAAAAGATAATTATTATTTCAATGCCTACTTCATTTCTTACATAAATAATAACCATATTCAAAATATAATTAGATAAAACCAAACTATGACACATCTGAACTGGTACAACCTGATAGATACATCTATTTTTTATTCATACTAAAAAAAAACCATGAATTACTGAAATGTATCTTACGTACTTGTACAATAATTCATGAGACATAAATGTGAATAGGATTCACCTTGGTACCAAAATATGGAACAGCTGCACGCTCCAATGAAAACAGTAACTCACCTCCAAATGTTAGGACCACTCGATTTAACTGTTCTAACATATCATAATAACAACATAGCAAACGTAAGCAAGTTTTATAGATGAACAAAAATAACAACTATTCTCTTGGACACTTCTCTATTCAACATTGTGTTTTGTGTTTGAATGCTTGCCATGCAAACTTTGACGTGAATTTAAGTAGAGAGTATTTTCCCAATTAAATTCAAATACAAAAAAAAAGAGAATTTGCAGTCATTAAGTACAATAACTAAATTGGTTGATGCGCACTAACAGAATTGTTTAATTGAAATGTAAGCCCATTCACCAGATTAATAGATCTTATCCTACAAAAAAATACAGCTACTATGATTTAGGAAAGACTGTATCTAGTTTTAGATTATAGATATATAATATTGCTAGCAGAAATAACATAAATAAATTTGAAATAGTACACCACCTCATTTCTTAATCCAAGAATGATCCCTGCTTTATTTAACCACTTAATTGCAACTCCTACTGCTTCAGTCCTCTCATCTGCAGTTTTTAGTTGATGGTGGAGAGTGACAAATCTATTGATGTGAGTTTCATTTGTAAGCATGGCATTGTGGCTTTCAAGACTACTTTGCATTGTAAATACATCTTCAAACTGTTTGAGGTGCACTACTATTCTGCAGTGGAAAGGAACAAGTCAGAAACAGCTCAATTTGCTTATAGAATATAAAGTTAAAATGAATATCATAATATAAAAATTCTTAAAAGGCAATTATTCAGATGTTCGCTGAAGTATGATTGAAGAAAATAGCATGCAAGGGATTGCAATGTTTTCTGATCTGAACTGGCAGTTAAAAGATAGCTCTTGTAATGTTCAGAGAAGGGAAACATTTTTCTAAATGGAAGCATAAAACTATTTTAATGCATGTTCTTGGGATTTGAACCGTTCTCTTTATTTCTCAAACTGAATCTAGTCAACACAAAATTGTCTGGCATAAACGAATTTATTGACTGATAAACTAAACTAAAATTAATCAAACACACAACCTAGATGACAAACTAAACTAAACTAAAAAGGGGACATTACAAATGCTAACACTGAAGTATTCTGACTATTTGTGCATTTATCCAAGTGTTCGATGAAATTACCATTGAACAATCAACTGAATGTGAAATATATATATATATATATATATTTAACATTCAATGAGAAATACTACAACAATTTTTCATTCATCACAATGTACTCAGATTTGCTAATGTATAAATCACTAATGCCACTGCTAGGAATGAAAACAATACATACACAAGCTAAACTGAAGCAAATCTAACCTGAAAGTTGCTGGATAATACAAAGGAAATGGTGTTGAATGTCACTGTAAACCAGATAAGCTTAATTTGTCTCCCTTCCAGGCCTGTACAACCACCTGAATACTATTATAAAACCTCTAATCCAATTGCTGCAATCTGAAAATACACCAAATTTGACCCAGACTGAGGTGACCCACCTTGGTTAGTTAATGGGGTTGGAATAATAGTGTGGCTGGAAGTTTAGGATCTTAAAACCCTCATATTTGTTGAAATATTCCAGGCTAATTTTCTACATATTTTTTTTTCATTTCCACAGCTCCATGTCTGTAAGCTGTTCTGGGTTAAAATTTCAGTTTGTTTGCAATGGAAGAGAGACGATATTGAGCAGATATGGATTTCCCAAATTTCCAGATGTAAGACAATACATATAATATGAACAGAACAATTGAAAAACAATATACACGCCTAATAGGTCATGAGGATCACGTGGAGCAAATTTCAAGCCAGGACGAATTGCAGAAATCAAGGATTTACTAAAAATAGCAGGCGAGCACGAACAGCAGGTATGAACAGGTCAATCAGGCCACAAGGGCCACATCGAGCCAGCTTCAGGTTCGAAACAGTTGAAAATCCATGGAAAATCACAAGCCTCCAAGATTTACTAAAAATAGAAGGCAAGGGTCAGCTGAAGGCATTGAAATATACCAAGCCAATTTTTTTGCTTTTTCAATTACAACAAGGATAGCAGCAGTACACAATCGTTAGGGTTAGCATTTAAAACCAAAGGATGCTGAAATAACTCGACGTCAAGCATGTGCTTTCCAAACCGAGACGGAGTGGGAGCTACCATATGACGGAGATGTTAAAGATGCTGAATTAACTCGACGTCAAGAATGTGCTTTCCAAACCAAGATGGAATGGGAGCTACCATATGACGGAGATGCTAACTATGCTGAAAGTAAACTCAACACCAAGTATGTGCTACCCAATTCCAGAGTGGAAATGAGGCGACCATATGGCGGAGATATACAGAAATACAATGCAGCTTCAGAATGTAAAGTAAGATTAAGAGAAATGCTGACAGTACTACTGTTCAGCTTACAAAATATTAGAAGATGCCTGCAATAAACAAGATTAGAAGCTCTCCACTGCTGCAGTAATAGATATGATCATTCCAAGGTTAATTATGACCTTCCAGATACAACTCTTCACCAAAATACAGATTACTCAAGACTGATATAACAAAACAGCAACGTAATATGCATAACCAGCAACCCTAGAATCCACTAAAATGCTCACAACTCACTCAATACTTGCCAGAATGACATGAGACCTGATGCAAACGAAAGCTATAATGATGGCAATGAGGACTAGACCAAGAAACAGCTAACAAATCGAAGTATTCTTTTTTCTAAACATTTGCCAGGCAGACCAGAATGGTGCGGCCAATAGAGAGAAGCGATTTTGCTTTTAAAAAATAAACACTCAATATTAAAATCTGAATCTTTGCAAGAAGGGTCGCCCCTATCAAGGAAACTCAATGAATCAATACCCAGAACGACTGTATTTTTATTTTCAGATTTATGAGTGAAACTACAGATTCAGCTTGACTTCAGCAACTTCAAAATGAGACTGAAATGCAAATCTAGAACTCCAAAAATGCAAGATACTCAACTGAAATGCAAGACAAACCTATTACAAACTATCTCTCAACTAGTTGCTATCTTTCAAGCAAGAAGAAGAGCCAAGCTAGGAGGCATTCATTCCTCGAAGCAATCCCAAAGCCATTCCGGCAGCATAACAATATCATAAAACATAAGATAATCTAAAAGAAGAGAAGGAACCTCCTTTATAGAATGAAGAGAAGACTCTGGAGGCTTCTAGAAAGTGTGCCCTAATCCCAAGCTGCTTTTAGGTTTAATCTTTGACCAAAACTCTTTCTTCAAAATGGCGTACCTTCCTTGAGAGATATAAATCACTTCTCTTTTTTTAAATAAAATATAAACTCCTTCAAATAGGCGTCCATTTTCCCTTGAGCAATTATAAACTTTAGGAATATAAAAATATTTCCTTCATGAGAAAATACCCCTCAAAGTCCCCTTCTTTAAAACAACTGTTAAGTTATATCACTAGGCCAAGGGTATTTTTAAAATAAAACATTTTGACTTAAAATAACTTATTTCTCCAAAATGAACCCCTTAAGCCAAAAATGAGAATTGCCCAATGAACTGCCAGAAGAGGAAAGTCGACTGAGCTGATGCTGACTGGATCATTGCTAAAAATAGAATTTACTAAAAATAGTAAATTCTTGAAGGTGCTCAGAATGCCGAACCGAAACCACCAACGCGAAGCTCTCAAAAAACCCAGAAGGAATCCGAAATCCAAGTTCAACATTTCCAAGTGCAAGCTCCGCAAAAAGACGAAAGCATCCTCCAAGAAGTTTGGAAACCCTGATTCGAGCTTCTGCTTAGCCTACGAGTTCCCAGAATTAGGCTAAATCCAAATGAAAAGCATAGGGCTAAATTGGGGACATTACAGTCCGCCCTTCCCAAAATTGCTTGTCCTCAAGCAATGCCACCACAACTCTAGAAAAATTAAGACTAATCCATACCAAAACAAGTATGATCCCAGGTTCCCAATTCCGTCTCAAGAAAAACCCACCATGCCGATGCTGCACCACTCTGATCACATCAGTGAAAACATCATACCAATGCTGCACTAACCTTTCTTGAGTCTCCAAAGTGTTACCATCCCAGATACTCAAACTCCACATAGTAACAAACGAAGCCCTGATAGCAAATGTGACATCTTCAATTCTTCTTGTGAAGAGGAAAGCAATCCTTTGCAAGAGCTCAACAAACTCATGATCATGTCTCCTCATGGAGCTTCTATGCATCAACTGAATTATACTGACACCATCATGAAGACTTCTAATCACTCTTACAGTTCCAACTCCAAGAGTCTCAGAATGAAAAGCCAAAGCATGTGGAAGTTCACTGTCCCGAACCAGTATAGCAAAGAAATTATCAAAATTTGTCTCACAAACCCCCATAAAGTGAACTCCGAGAATATGATAGTTGTGAAGAAACAAATAATCTCTGTTGTTCAAGGCTGAAGTCAGCGAAATGCAATCTGATTGTATTACTTCACACAAGGAAAAACAGCAGCACCAAAGAAATTCCCAAGTGTGAGTGTATGAGATGAGCAAGGAGTTGCAAGGTAACACTTCAAAATTGGCAAGAAAACACACTAGAGCAATCTCCAACTGAAAACTACCACTTCTTTGATCGGAAGTGAGGAACCAACTCTCTTGAATGAGAGAGACTTCACATGTAAGGTGGCTGATCCGCCTCGACCCAGCAAGATCGGTTCTCCAAATCTGCTTTTGCCTTAGCCAAGGATCACTCTCAAAAGCCACCACCCGTTCCTCTCTCCAATCCAAACTCAAAATTTCCCTCCAATCCCCTTGTTGATGAACAAATGGGGCCATCAAGTGGTTGGTAAAGGAAAGGACCATACCCAAAGGTCTGAAAATTTGATCACTACTCCACCAAAAGTCTTTTCCACAAGCCATAAACTCCATCCACCCATGTTGAGAATCCCAAGCATGGACACCCAACTGAAAAATATTTTCAACACACTGCCAAGAAATCACAATGCGTTTCCAAGTGCTAGTGAGAACCAAGTGCATTCTCACGAAACTGGTGTCCCCTTGAAGCTCAACCTTGAAAGCTTCAACCATATTGGAGTATGAAACATAGAATGACTTCATATTCAACTCCCAAAACTGACTAGTATGAGCCCAAACATCATTCCACCCAAGGGATAGATTGTCAAGAGTGCAAACACCAAGTTTTGGTTCATCATTCTCCCATTCCTCTTGAGTAGTAGGTCTGAAATCATCACTCCTTGCTGCTGTAATGAAGATACCAGCAGCTACCACGACTTGTCTCATCACCATCTTGATGTCATAGATGTTGAAATTACCTCGCTTCGACACCTCCCATATGGAATCTTCACCCTTGAGCCCACTTATGCATTCATTACTAACCAACAGACGTGGCACTTCCTCATGGAGTGATATCAAAGCATCCAAGCACTGAGAACCAAGCTTAGTCTCATTCTCCGTTTCATCTTCCATTTCATAGAGAGGATTGTCAAAAACTTGAAAGTCATTCCTTTCATCTTGCTGCTCCAAACCAGCACATGCAATTTTTGATTTTCTTGAGATGCTTTCAAGATCAAACTCCTCTCGAAGACAATCAAGCCCTCCAATCACTTGCTTGATTTCTTCAACTCTTTGTGCACCCTCTTGCTCTTTGAAGAATTTGAAGTCAGTAAACTGGTCTTCAACCTCTGTTAGAGCCAACTGAGTTTTTCCCAACATGTCCTTTGTTGTTTCGAGCTCCAGAATGAGCTCATCAATCATACTCTCCTTTTCATGAAAAGAACAAATGGTCTTCTTTGCAACTTCAAAGGCATGATCTCGTTCTTCAATCGAGTGCACGTACTCGGACTTCAAGGTCTCCAAAGAATCTCTGGATAAGTTGCAATTTGGGAAGAGCAACTTCATCTGTCACTCCTCTACGTCTCTCTTCAAGCTGAGCCTTCCAGTAAAGCTCTTCAACCAAGCTATGTGTGCGGTCAAACAGGGATAGAGCTTGCACTTCCTTGTCAAAATTTACCTTGCAGTGATCTTCATGCTCATGAACATGCAAGGATGGCGAATTGCTGATAGGCTGCAACTGAAAATCAGAACCTTGCCCCTTGTCTTTGCTGCCCTCAATGCTGCTCCAACATCCTTGTACTTTACCACCAACATGCAGAAAATGCTCAATGCCATGGAGATGATCATTCTCCATGATTTCTTCAACTCTATTTTTGCAATCAGCTTCTTGAATGGAAAAATCAGACTTGTGTTTGTAAACCTCTTTAACTCTTTCCTCTTCAAGAGCCATATGGTCTTCAAGCTCTTCTTCTTCAAAGACAACTTTCTTTTCAATGGCTACCTCATAGTTTGCAATGCAATCTGATTTTTGTTCTTCATCCGGATCAAAGGGAAATTCATCCCACAATGGTTCTCTTTCATACCTTGGTGCCAACACCCCCGGATCCCATATGCTAGTGGGCTGATTAGGATGATCAACTAGGAAAAACTTATCATGCTCCCTTTGTAGTGATGACTCTTTGAATAAGTCAAGTCCCAAATCACTTAAGCTGATAACATCAAAATTGTTTCTCTCCCATGGCTTAGCTTGCTGCTCAAACCAAATGTCACCACCATAGTGAAATGAAGAATCTTCATTGCTTGCTGTTTTGTAAACTTCACCGTCATTATCTTCACCATGAGGAAGTATTATGCTGATGTCTTCGTGTAGAACTTCTTGAGAAGTTGGGACAGCAACTTGAAGAGAATCCATCTTTACCAAGTCGTCAACATGATACGGTATGGACTCTTTGGAATCATCTTCGTCATCATGACCACTAATCTTTCCTATATCTTGCTCTAATTTCTCCAAAAGTGGCTTCAATTTCTCCTCACATTGATTAAACAATCCCTTAATCAGCATAGCAGCCATAGGGGAACCCTCTTCTTCATGTTCATATGCATCCAAGAGGAAGGATTGGACACTAGGTGGAATTTCATCAGCCTCATTAATAGTGAGAACAAGAATATTATTCACAGCTGCAATAACATCCTTTTCCTGTTTGCTCCAAGTGGATATGAAGAGGTAACGGAACAAGTGATAAATCTGATCATGCATTTCCAAGTCTAATAGCAAGTTACTTATTCTGAGATCTGAAAATGTTTTTAAGATAGCAAGCTTTCTAGAAAATAGACCGCTTCCAGTTTCATTAAGATCTTGGAAATTTTCAACAATTCTATGAAGAATCTTCTTCATAGTTTCATCATCATAAGGCATCAGGGGAATCACAATTCTCATCAACTCCATGAAGCAAGAAGTAATCAGCAGCTTGGTTTCTTCATTTGGATGTCCCAGCCAATAGGGCTGAATTAAAAGGTGAACTGCAGGTGATAATGCCAATTGCATCCATTCAGAAGGTGACTGCTTCACCTGTCTCAAACATTGTTCCAATATTTGAAGATTATTCTTTTCATCTTCCCTCGACTTACATTCTTTGTCAAGTCTATTTCCGGTTGCAAAAAGTGTTTGTTCCAGCTTTATCTCTTCTCTATTAGCCATGTTTAACTGCCACTTCTAAACTGAGTTGAACTCTGTTCTGACCTCTGGTGTAGAACTGATTTCTCTGTCATTCAACTGTCAACTGAACTCTGTCTTTTCCACAGGATGGCAGGATCTTAGCTCTGATACCACTGAAATATACCAAGCCAAATTTTTTGCTTTTTCAATTACAACAAGGATAGCAGCAGTACACAATCGTTAGGGTTAGCATTTAAAACCAAAGGATGCTGAAATAACTCGACGTCAAGCATGTGCTTTCCAAACCGAGACGGAGTGGGAGCTACCATATGACGGAGATGTTAAAGATGCTGAATTAACTCGACGTCAAGAATGTGCTTTCCAAACCAAGATGGAATGGGAGCTACCATATGACGGAGATGCTAACTATGCTGAAAGTAAACTCAACACCAAGTATGTGCTACCCAATTCCAGAGTGGAAATGAGGCGACCATATGGCGGAGATATACAGAAATACAATGCAGCTTCAGAATGTAAAGTAAGATTAAGAGAAATGCTGACAGTACTACTGTTCAGCTTACAAAATATTAGAAGATGCCTGCAATAAACAAGATTAGAAGCTCTCCACTGCTGCAGTAATAGATATGATCATTCCAAAGTTAATTATGACCTTCCAGATACAACTCTTCACCAAAATACAGATTACTCAAGACTGATATAACAAAACAGCAACGTAATATGCATAACCAGCAACCCTAGAATCCACTAAAATGCTCACAACTCACTCAATACTTGCCAGAATGACATGAGACCTGATGCAAACGAAAGCTATAATGATGGCAATGAGGACTAGACCAAGAAACAGCTAACAAATCGAAGTATTCTTTTTTCTAAACATTTGCCAGGCAGACCAGAATGGTGCGGCCAATAGAGAGAAGCGATTTTGCTTTTAAAAAATAAACACTCAATATTAAAATCTGAATCTTTGCAAGAAGGGTCGCCCCTATCAAGGAAACTCAATGAATCAATACCCAGAACGACTGTATTTTTATTTTCAGATTTATGAGTGAAACTACAGATTCAGCTTGACTTCAGCAACTTCAAAATGAGACTGAAATGCAAATCTAGAACTCCAAAAATGCAAGATACTCAACTGAAATGCAAGACAAACCTATTACAAACTATCTCTCAACTAGTTGCTATCTTTCAAGCAAGAAGAAGAGCCAAGCTAGGAGGCATTCATTCCTCGAAGCAATCCCAAAGCCATTCCGGCAGCATAACAATATCATAAAACATAAGATAATCCAAAAGAAGAGAAGGAACCTCCTTTATAGAATGAAGAGAAGACTCTGGAGGCTTCTAGAAAGTGTGCCCTAATCCCAAGCTGCTTTTAGGTTTAATCTTTGACCAAAACTCTTTCTTCAAAATGGCGTACCTTCCTTGAGAGATATAAATCACTTCTCTTTTTTTAAATAAAATATAAACTCCTTCAAATAGGCGTCCATTTTCCCTTGAGCAATTATAAACTTTAGGAATATAAAAATATTTCCTTCATGAGAAAATACCCCTCAAAGTCCCCTTCTTTAAAACAACTGTTAAGTTATATCACTAGGCCAAGGGTATTTTTAAAATAAAACATTTTGACTTAAAATAACTTATTTCTCCAAAATGAACCCCTTAAGCCAAAAATGAGAATTGCCCAATGAACTGCCAGAAGAGGAAAGTCGACTGAGCTGATGCTGACTGGATCATTGCTAAAAATAGAATTTACTAAAAATAGTAAATTCTTGAAGGTGCTCAGAATGCCGAACCGAAACCACCAACGCGAAGCTCTCAAAAAACCCAGAAGGAATCCGAAATCCAAGTTCAACATTTCCAAGTGCAAGCTCCGCAAAAAGACGAAAGCATCCTCCAAGAAGTTTGGAAACCCTGATTCGAGCTTCTGCTTAGCCTACGAGTTCCCAGAATTAGGCTAAATCCAAATGAAAAGCATAGGGCTAAATTGGGGACATTACAGGCATCAAAGATTTCTCTAAGTCAAGAGAGTGGGAGTAGCTCCTATGTGTTGTGACCTTTTTCACACATCACCCCATTCAAATGGGGACCCCCTAATTTTGCTCCATTCTGGTCTTTTGGCTTTGCGTCTCTCTCTCTCTCTGGTCTTTCCATCCTTTCGGGGATGTCCCATTGTTTGACCCAAATCGAAATAGTGGTTAAGTCTGTGAAATTAGGGTTTTCTATCCTTCAGGCTTTTAAAGGTCAAACCGAGTTATCAAATTGGAATCTGAGCTTAGTACTACGATCACGAAGACGTCCAGCAAAGTCCCACTGAATTTTCATTGAATTCTGACAACTTACTATTTATAGTAAGTACTCAATCGGGGATTGTTTTATCAAGATTTTGGAATTCTAACTATTCCATCACACTCAGGTAACATTAGGCTACTTGCACGAAATTTGAACAAATTTGGACAACCTGCTAGTTTTGGCAGTGCAGTCTTCAAGAGCCATTTTCAGGGTTTACACATGTGATTTTTCAATACACATTCGGAGATTACTTCTGGGTTTTTCAAAACCTCCGCAACGAGGTAACATGCAAACCGAGACGATCACTTTCAGAGTTCAGCCTTCTGAGGCTATTTTTAGGGTTTGCATGCAGAGTTTTTCAACGCGTGTCCGGATTTTCCTTCTGGGTTTTCCGAGAGCTTCGCAACAATGTGACATGCAAGCAGAGGAGATCAAGTTTCGAGGACTTACTATTTTTAGCCAGTGCTCGCATGCAGATCAGTTTTCTGGGTTTTTCTGGGTTTCTTGAGATCCCACGGGCAATATGACATGCAAAATCATCCGGCAGTGAATTGGTCACTTTTCAGGAAGCTTCTATAAATAGCAGTTTCATCCCAGCCACCCAACACTTCAGTTCAACATACAAAGCGACATGGAGAAGAAACAAAGTCAAACGGAGACCGTTCGGGATACATGCAAGTCAGAATTAGGGTTTCCACTTTTATAGGGGGTAAAATCCAGAAATAGCCAGAATGAAGCACCCCACCGATATCAGCATGCTTCAAGGTACCTGCTGGCAAAATTTGAGCGAAATCGGAGCACTTACTATTTTTAGTAATTTAGGACACGGCTATAAATAGCAGGTCGGCACCGGAAGTTGATGTGAGCAGGACACTCAAGTTATCAGGATCAGGCATAGCAAGTTTCAAGTCAAACGGAGCTACTGAAGTCAGAAAGTCAAGAGCTTACTATAAATAGCAGGTTGGCATGTAGGACAGGAGAAAACAGGTCCACAAGGCAAAGAAGATCATATGGTGAAATTTTCAGGCAAAACGAAGCTATAGAAGTCGAAAATCAAGGGACTTGCTAAAAATAGCAAGGGCTTGCTAAAAATAGAATGAAGGTGGAGGACAGGCAGAGGCATGGAAAATTTTCTAAGTATGGGAAAATAAAAGCGAGAGCTCCAAAAGGCGCCCACCTCAAGGATGAAACTTGAAACTTTTCTAAGTATAAAAAAAAAAAATCAAAGTTGAGTATACAATATGCGTCCACCTTGATCAGACTCCGAAAATATCCTAAGTGATGGAATTGAAAGTAGAGGCTCCAGAATGCACCCTCAAGGAATGGTGGATGGAAAAGTTTTCAAGTGTTGGAATTGAAAGTACCACCTCCTAAATGCGCCCACCTTGTGAGCTAAGTCAAAGTTTCTAAGGTGTTCAAAACAAAAGCTTAAGGGGTAAAATGCGCCCATAAGCTAAAGAGGGTGGAAAACGCCTAAGTGTGAAATGAAAGCTTCACATGTTATTTGCGCCCTCAAATGAAAGTAGACCCTATGAAATGCGCCCAAGGGCGAGTGGAAGGCCAAAATACGCCTAAGGCATGAGAAATAAAAGCATGACACCTAAAATGTGCCCAAGGCTGCTGAAGAGTGAAAAACGCCTAAGGAACAAAAGCAAAGGCTTGAGCATAATAGAAATGCAGGGTATGAAATGCGCCTAGCTCATGGGGTTGCTGAAAGTACAAAATTTTCAAAAGCATTTGAAATTAAAGTTTGCCACCCCAAATGCGCCCAAGCTAGATATGGAAGTGTGAAATCGGCTAAGGCATAAAATCAAAGTGGACATGCCTAATTGCGCCCAAGTTGAAACAAGGAGATGAAAAATCACAAGGCATGAAATGAGAGTAGCTACAGCTAGATGCGCCCAGGGTGAGTTGAAGACTTAAATTGTCTAAGGCATGAAGATAGAAGTGGGCATGGCAAAATGCGCCCACCTTGCAAAGGGAAAATATGCTAAGGCATGAGAAGGAAAAAATGTCCAAGTATGAGAAATGAAGTAGACCCTCTCATTTGCGCCTAAAATGAAAGCTCCCTAAGCTATTTGCGCCCATGATGGAGGAGTAGGCTGGAAACGCCTAAGTGTCAAGGATGAAAGCATGAAGTATCATTTGTGCCCAAGGAATGAGGATTTAAATTTATTCCTAAGTGTGTGAAGTGAAGGCATGGGAATTTAAAATTGAATAAAATAAAAACACCAAGGAAGGAAATGTTGAAAATTTTCCTAAGTAAGATAATATTTCACTACATAAAATACGCCTTGGATATGGATGAACATTTAGGCGAAGTTGGCAACTTGATGAAATATTTCCCAAGTGGAAAATTAAATGAACCCATTTAAAATACACCCATGGGTTGAGTGAAACTTAAAATTATTTTCCTAGTGGAGATTTTAATATTTTCAAATGAAAATTATTTTGCCTAGATTATTTTCCTAACGGAAATTAAATCTCAAAGGGAGGATTATTTCGAGCAAGCAAGTGATTTCAAATCAACAGAGTCGAATATTTTTAAAAGAGAAAATTTAAAATGTCTAAGGCAAATTTCATGAAATTGAAGATTTAAATGACAAACATTTTAACAGGTTGGAAGTGAATTTACAACTCCCACGAATTTTTCGAGTTGAATTTAATTAAACACTGCAAGGATTTTAAAATGGAATTTTCAATCAAGTCAAGTGATTTTCTCGCGAGTTGTTTAAATTACTGAGAATTAACTGGCAAACTAGAGGGAAAAAATTCGAATTTTTGCAAGGAAAGAATCCTCATTAATGGCAACTGCCATAATGACTGGCCGACGACTAGCCCACTACTGCGCTTGAATTAGAAGATTCCGAATGAAGGGAGTGGTCAATTGATGAAGGTGCTAAAAATAGCTTCAGCACTACTTGGCAGGATTCTCAAGTTTGAATGGTAGGGCTGCTCAAGCCTTCTGTAAACAACTCATTCAGGATTGGTCTAATCCTACAATGGACGCCCTTCTTTGGTGACTTACTCATAGTTGCAATCTGACTGGTGTTGGCCTTTGTTGCTGGACTTTGGAAGGTTAGCTGTTGCATCTGAGCTTGTCTTAATGCAAGATTAAAGGGTCTTAAATCTGTTTCAAGTTGATGTAATTGAAGATTTATTTTCCGGCTGCTGGGCTGCATACATCAGTTTTGAAAGTATTTAATTTATTCTGACTTATTGTATAAGTCTAAACTCTCCAATCATGAAGTTTTGAATAATGTAGGTGGAGAAAGTTATTTACCTAGCTTGATATTGTTTCATTGCTCTATGTTATTTATGTAATGTCCCCTTCCCAACTGTGACTGTTTCAGTTGACCGTTGGCCTATTCCAGAGACCCGTAGGCTACGCGGATGGTGAAATTAGGGTTTCCTCGTTTTGAGGAGGTTGTTGCTTGAGGTTCGGGATTCTGTTTGCGGATTCTTTTTGGGTTTTCAGAGAGCTTCGCAGTGATGTGTTCAGTTTGGCATTCCGGGCAACTTCGCAAATTTACTATTTTTAGTAAATTCTATTTTTGGCAGTGGACAGTTTGGGTTCAATTCAGTTGGTCTTCTTCTTCAGTTGGTTCAGCTGGCACTTCAATTCTTGGCTTTGGGCGCATTTTTCTTGGAGAGATAAGTATTTTCATTATAATATTATATTTTAATATTATACCCCTTGCCTAGCAGTACAACTTTAAGTTGTTTTTAAAAAAGGGGGAACTTTGAGGGTCTAGGCGTCATGGAGAGATAAGTTATATCTTTTAAATGTCAAATATTGAGATGAAGAAAGGGACGCCTATTTGAGAGAATTGATTTTATTTTAAAAGAAAAAACAAAGTGAAATATTTCATGGGTGAAAAAGGACGCCATTCTTTGGAGGGAAAAGGTGAATTTGAAATTAGGGTTTGGGCGCCTTCTGGAAGCTTCTAGATGTTTCTCTCTTGTCTATTTAATCAGGCCTCAGCTCTTCATTTGGCATCTTTTGTCTACTACATCGTTATGCTGCTGAATTGTCTTCAGGCACTCGCTTCGAGGAAAGCATCCCTCCTAGCATGGGCTCATCTTCTTGCTTGAAAGATAGCAACTAGTTGAGAGGTTATCTTGTAATAGGTTTGAATTGCATTTCCAATTGAGTCATTGCATTTTGGGAGTTCTAGTTTACATTTTCTGTCATATTTTGATGTTGCTGAATGTCATTGAGGAATGTAAGATTTGCTCACAGCTCATGTAATAAAAATGCTATCATTCTGGGTATTGAATTTATCAATCTGTTTATGAGGGGCGACCATTCCTGCCAATTTTCAGATTTTATTTGGGTCTCTTTGATTTTATAGAGGAAATTCGCCCTTGCAGCTAGGCCGTACCATCTTGAAGTGCATCGAAGTTTGTGCAAAAATAAATAAGGCTTGTTTTGGGTGGTTTAGGAATTGCATCTTGGGCGCCTATATCAGTATAGTAATCTGCATTTGATTTCTCGTCAATAGAATGTGTTTAGAGTGAGTTATGTGCATTTTCGTGAGTTATTATGTTGCTGTTCTACATTAAATCTGTCAAATCAGTCATACCAGATTTAAGGAAGTTCATTAGTTGTGCGAGGGGTTGATATTCAAAGAGTTTGTGATTGTAGAAGAGGGATCTTATCTTGTTATAGCTTGGAAGTTCTTACTCTTATGATATTTGGCAAGCTCTCTAATTTGCTGTAAGCTGAACAGTAGTACTGTCAACAATTCATTCCCTTCATTTTGAATTTACATGTAATCCCCACTGAATAAGTGGAAGAGGCTGGCTTGCCGCCTATTTGCTTTCAGTTGAGTAGTTTAGGGACCCTCTGACCATATGCTCGCCATCCATCGGCGCCATTCTTGGTTAGGGTTACATTCTGTCATCATGCATTGATCCTCTGACCATATGCTCGCCATCACTCGGCGCCATTCTTGGTTAGAGTTCCTTCAGTTTGCATTGCATTGATCCTCTGACCATATGCTCGCCATCACTCGGCGCCATTCTTGGTTAGAGTTCCTTCAGTTTGCATTGCATAGATCCTCTGACCAATGCTCACACCTTGCCCACATCGGGATCCTGGTGTACATTCTGGTTAGAGTTACTTTCCGCAACGTTTTGGTTTGTGCTAACCTTAACGGGTGCGTGTTGCATTGTAATCAAATTGTGAAAAAATCAAAAAAAATTTGGTCCGGTTCATTACAATTTATCATCTGGTTTCAATGTATTACGTATGGCATGTTAGTAAGAAACATTCAACAATAAGAAACATAAAACAGAAACAAAACCCTCTTACAGCAATTGGTGAAAATTTCAATAAATTAATTTATTCTGACTTATTGTATACGTCTAAACTCTCCAGTCATGAAGTTTTGAATAATGTAGGTGGAGAAAGTTATTTTCCTAGCTTGATATTTGTTTCATTGCTCTATGTTATTTATCATCCGGTTTCAATGTATTACGTATGGCATGTTAGTAAGAAACATTCAACAATTAGAAACATAAAACAGAAACAAAACCCTCTTACAGCAATTGGTGAAAATTTCAATAAATTAAAAAAAAATTGGGGGTTAGACATTGTTGTACCCAAACCAAATTTTTTTTGCTTCATTAAGGCATTTTGCTTAAAATGGTCTAAACCTTGTAAAAATGAGGTCAAAACTCAGTTTTTGGGCAAATAAAGTATGGGTTTTTAGTCAGTGTGATGCTAGGAAGATACTGGCAAAATTTGAAAATTTTGAAAATTAGGGTTTCTGAAATCTATTTTTAGCTTGAAACCCTAAAAAATAGGAACTTGTCAGAATTGGCTGAAATTAATTTTGATTGGCTTATTTCACATCACGATCACAGTGGTGAAGTCAGTTTCAGTTAAAAGTCAGTTTAAGGCTAGTAGGTAGTTAGAACTTTTTTTAGGAGAAAAGTTAGGACCTTCGAGGTCGTCAATGGCAGTTGGCCAGTACCAGGTATCAATATCTAAGCTTGAAACTCAAAGAGGAATGCTCTACGATGAAAGATGTTGAAAATAATGTTTTTTGATGGAGGGGATTTTCAGATTGGTAAAAAGTGCTAAAATATTCTAAGTCTGGGAACTTTTCACTATGTAACGTGGGAGACACTTGCACAATCAACGTGCAAATCAACTTTATAGTGTCCGTACATGTGAGAATGATGAAGTATAGTCATACACACACCTCGGCGGTCACATCACTTCAAACGTGATCAATCTTAGCAGTGGATACAACGTTTGCAAAGTATAAAATGGTGAAAATCAGTGAATTCAGAGCAAATCCACTCCCCTGTAGCCCAGGGGCGCCCTTCCATTTGAAGGTCAAGATTTGATTGTTTTGGATTGAGAACACATTCATTGTTTTATGTTTTCAGTCAGCTTTCCGACTAGCCATGGAGCAAGACCATCTGAGTTACAGAACTCCGGCAAATGAAGATAGAAGCAGAGGTTACGAAGAGTGTTTTCCACAAGGAGGCAGTCTAGAAATATGGATCCGCTCCCCTGAAGCCCAAGGGCACCCTTCTTTTTTAAGGCCCAGATCCGGATGCATGTGTGTATTACTGGATTCAATCTTTGCAGAATCAGTCTAGCTTTCCAACGAGCTATCAAGCGAAAGCATATCCAGTGCAGAACTCCGATTATGAACGTCAGAGGTTGAAACTACAGGCGAGATACATGTGAGAAAAGGTTGCTAGTAGATGGTTTGAGCGCCCCTGTCGCCCAGGGGCGCCCCTAAATATGACTTGTTTGATGGATGAATTTGCAATTGAAGTCTTCCTAGGATCTTTACCAACTCAGTGCAGCTCCGTGATGCACCCATTCACAAGACGATCCGGCATTCTGAGTAATCATGACAGAGGTTCTACCGAGCACGTAAAACAGTGGATGGTGAAGCATGGCTACACAAAGTTGCACATCTGTAGGCTAGGGGCGCCCAGCCTTTAGGCCTGCCAGATGGGGTTATTTGCAATTGCAGTATTCACAAGACTTGTGTGCAATTACTCCAGCCATTCAACGAGTCCAAACGACAGCCTCCGGGATTTGGCGATTGCTCATACGTGTGAGGTCAAGGTGACAATGCTATAAAGTGGAAATGGTTGAAGACAGTTCAAAACATGACTAAGTATAGGGCTAGAATTTTCTTTGAAAAAGGCGATTCTCTTTTAAGGGCCTTAGAAGCAGTTTTCTGGCTTCATCTTCTCCAAGAACATCTCTTGCAAGTTGACCAAATTACATAGAGAGACAAGTGGCACGCGAATCGGAGCATTCCAGCTCTCGGTATCAAGGGTCAAAGTAGGGTGCTTGGATAAAAGTAACACTTTTGACAAAATGGTGTTTGCATCTTCACAGAATAGGGGCGCCCATCTTTTTGAGGTTCCTGATTCAATTTGCAGATACTTCACATACATTCATCGGATGTAGATTACTTCCAGTCACGCAATGAATCCACTATCTAGTCAGCAGGGCTCATCATTCATCGTCAATAGCAGTTTGAAGCATCATAAGGCAATACGAAGAAATGGCTAAGTCTGGAGTCAAAGCATCAATTTAATCAGAGGCGCCTAATTTTCTGAGGTGTCAGATGATTTTAGCAGTTGTTGCTCCCAGCAGACATTTCATCCTTGGCATGTAGGCTTCACACTGGATATCTCAGCACGGTCGCAGGATCATTCAATCATCCGGAAATCAAAGTTGAACATGGACAAATGTAATTTCGTAGTCAACTATAAAATAGGAGATTCTTAAAAATCTCATAACTCTTGCAGATGGACGCCTAAAAAATCAAAATTTGACTTTTTAGAATCAGTGATGTGTGTTGAGCACAGCAAGATGCTATTTTTGGCAAAAAGACTAAAAAATATTTTTTGCATGCAGAGCATTGAAAGTGACGAATTTCTTCAAAGATAAATATTGGCGCCACTTTTAGCTCTTTGCATGTTTTGAAATTAAAATATTATTTTTAGTCTAAAGACTCAAAGACAGTGGCAATTCAACTTGTAAAGGGCCAATCGAATTCCTTCTTCATAATTAGGGTTTTAGCATGCATGCATGAGGGTACGATTTCATCTATTTAACCAAGCATGGCCTCTCTTCTCATTCACACAGCTTTGAAAGTTCGAATTTCCTCAAGAGATTAGTGAATTTTCATCAGAGAATCAAGCTCGGAGGCGATAGGTAAATTCTTTTGCAGGTTCAAGTCCAGATTCAGCATCAAATTCAAAGACAGAGTGGCGATTTTGAAGGAAGAAGGCACAAAAACAATTAAAATAATAAAAAACGTCTTTTCTCTTCTAGATTTCTTCCATCTTCTCGTCTTAAATTCTCTCGCATGTTCGAAATGTTGGCAGATTTTGGCAAAACAAATTATCTGGGTTGATTCAGAAGAGCTTTCTTAGCAAAACCCATGTGCCAAAATTTTTTAGGAAAATTTATTCCAGAACATCTGTTCTTGAAGCTTTAATTTTCTCAACAGAAATTCTTTTGCATAGCTGAGTAAACGGCAGATTTTTACATTTCTGACGCTATGGGTTGTCTTAGAATCATTTTTTGGACAAAACCCATATCTCAAATTTTTCCGCAAAAATTCTCATCCGACAAGCTATTTTTAGCCTCAGCAGGCTATTTTTGGCTTTCCAGAGAAGTTGTTAGAATACAGCCGTGTTCACAGTCAACAGGCGAGTTTTTCAGAATGCAGTTCACTCAGCTCGAATTCAAGACCAAGTCAGTCATAGCTCATAACTTCATTGGGACAATTGATACAAATCTACATAAGGTATTGCCGGAAGTAGTTTTGGATCCACTTAAGATCAAAGATTCAGTTATCAAGAATATTCAGCAATCTGGTCTACTCGAGGCTGCTTCCATACCTATTTCAGTGCATTGTGTGGAGTTTGTAATATCTTGCATCAAGCATTACAATTCCGCTACACAAGAGATACGGTCAATAGATGGACGTGTCATATGCAGTCTCAAACCCCTTGATATCGAGCGAAGTTTGGATATTCCTCAACATCCAAATGGGTTGGCTATTTCCATGAGTCAGAGTGAACAGGCATTCAATGTTGAATTGGATAAATGTCAGAATAAGATGACGAAGAGGTGGCTAAAACAAAAGAAGAACAAGTTGCCAAACAACTTGGGTCGTGGCGAGTGCAAGGATGAATATGGTATTTTGATTACACTGCTTAATCGTGTCTCAAGTCATGCTGATGCAAACAAATTTCACCCTTGGATGTATTATATCATTGGTAGAATCATCTCGGGGCAAGAGCATTATGACTGGGCATCCTTCATCAGTGATGCCATTCACGAGCAAATCACCGATTTCCTAGCTGCGCATCAATTTCATGTGTTCTTACCTGGTGTACTTGATCGCTTATCAAAATCAGTTTAACGGGTTGAACACGATGGGCATACTCAATGTACAGAAAGTCTATCGTTATTATGACCAGCTTGAGTTCACAAAGGCTGAAAGTCATTTTAAACGTGTACAAGAGGCTTTCTTGACATATACAGTGAGAAATTTGGAATGAGAGTTGCACATTCGCATCTCAACAGTTGCCAGAACAGCAATGAAGAATTGGGCAGACTGGTACATTCAGTTTCCTACTTACACCTATATCCGTGTCTATGGATACACAGGAAAAGCAGCCATATTACCACGTTATCCTTCGGATAAAACTATATTCATGGAGTTCCTGAGGCAGTTGTATGAAGTTCACAAACGTTTGCGCAACAAACGTAAACCAGCTGCTGAGTTTCCTTTGCAGTTCGGGATGTATTGGTGTAAGACGGCAGTTGATGCTAAGGTTGTAGGTCAAGAGTTAGAAAATCTCAAACTCAAGTACCTAAGTGATACACGCACATATGATCCTTGGGGTCATTACGCAGCTCGCCTTGGTAATCTCTCTTATCACAAACCTACGATGGAAGATTACTGGGTGAATTGCGAGGATGATTTCGAGGTTCGCAGACGTAGCTATAGCAGGTTCTCTCTTCCGCAGATTTTTGTCTTCTTGGCAGAAGATGTGGAAGGATTGTCAGAAGATGGGGGAGATACACTTCCTCAATTTTACAGAGAGCGGGTTGATGGACAACCACTGCCATTAGTGAACTGGTATGCCAAGGAGTTCACATCAGTGAAGGAGAGATCGAGCAGGGTCATCCAAAATAGTACGCTTTACTTAGAAAGCAGAAGGTTGAGAAAGGCATCCATGCCTAGAGCAGAGCCGCCACCAGAAGGAGATATACCACCCTCCTCATCAAAGCTGAAGCAGAAGAAGAGGAGTAACCTACCTAAGAAGAATCCAGCACCTAGTAATTCAAAGGGAAAAGCACCTGTTGCGATTCCACATGTAGAGCTTGTTGTAGAAGTTATGCAGAGTTCACCACAACCTGAGGTTCAAACGCATTTTCCATCGCCAACACCAGAGCAACCTCCAGTTCCAATTCACATTGATTTGGATGTGGATTCACCTCCTCACAGTGCCCCTTCTACACATTCACTTTCATCAGATCCTATGAACAGTACAGATCATTCCAGTGGGATTAGTCGGGATTCGTCTTGGCTTGAGAGTCAACTAGGAAGAAAAAGGAGACAGCCATCTTATGTACTTGATCATTCAGATTTCAATCATGACCATCAAGATGTGCCTGACAAGAGGATCAAGAAATAGGTCCATGTTGAAAGGAATGCAGGGAAGGAGATTATTGTTGAGACTACTGCACCTCCTAAAGATAAGAGTCTGGACGAGATGGAAGCACAAGACTTCGAAGTTATCACAGTCAACTTCGGTAGAAGTACTCGTCAGACAGATATTGACCTCCTCCAGGTTGCTACAGATAGTACCAGGGATAGGATGGTGAAGGATGGTGAAGATAAATCAGCTCTCAAGGCTGAAATACAGCAGCTTCGCCAATACATTTCCAGCCTTGTACATAGGACAGGGGATGTTGTCATCACGCTTCCACATATGTTAGAACCACCAGTAGAACAGGGTCAGATTGATCACTTGGTTGCATATGGCAAGCGGTTGGATGAGTGGGAGGAGGAATTCATTGCTAGAGGTCGCCTTGTACTTTCAGACTTGTACCAATTGCGGTATAATGCACGCAAGCTTCGTCTACGACCTCAGGAGGAGGAGCGTGATTTAGCCATCACTAGACCCAGGGATGAGATTCTGATTGCTAACCTGGGAATGTCATTTGACGCAGTCACAGATAAAGAAGATGTCTACGTTTGGAGAACACAATTGATCTTCAAGGCAGAGATAGAAGGAAAGATAGCATCTGAGGTGGCTAAGAGTAGAGTGCATGTTACTAATGCACTCTACTATGTGAGAAACTTTGTGTCTCAATTACCATGTTTGTATCAGCATGTGGGTGGTGACTATGTTGAGCTTACTAATGTTCAATTAGAGCTCCAAGCACTTATTCACAATATTTTCAGTGGTGAGACCATTGGCTGCAAGTTGAATCAGCTTACAGTCATGTCAACATTGTTTGATGAGGCGACCAGGAGTAAGGGTGAGTTCCAATGTCAGATAACTAGTGGAGAAGACATGCTGCATAGACATGGGATTCTCCGCCAGAGCTTCAGTTCCCTAGAGGGTGATGCAGTCAGCAACTTTGTGAATGGGTTAATTGCCAGAGATCAGGGCCAATAAACTTCAGTTCAAGGCGTCCCACCTTTTCCAAGATAGACATTAGACACAAGAGTTAAACTCAAGGCTTCTTTTCGAGTTAACTGGTTGTTACACATTGCATGCTATGTCTTTCTTGGAAACATCTACACACACTTGGAGCATAGATTAGATCTTTCAGTTGACTGATGATAGCATTCCAGTTGACTTGCTTTCAATAAGGACGTGCATGTTGCACCTTGTCCATTTAGATTAGATGTTTCAGTTAACTGATGATAGTTTCCTAGTTATTAACTGTATAGTTTCATTCAATTAGGGTTTAGGAATAAGATCTTGCATGCACTGCAAGACTCCAGTTGACTCAAGGTGATTTTAGGGTTGCCTACACCTTGAAGTCTATAAATAAGAGCTTTAAGCTCATTTGTAATTTAACTTTTACTTGATAGCATACATGCTGTGCCTACCTTGCCTGTAGTATTGCTATTATTGTATTTGTTCAAAGAGTGATTGCTGTTATAATAAATTGTTGCGCCTACCTTGCCTTCATGTTATTGTCATGGTGTTTATTCGATCTTAGTTAAATGGGGTTGCTGGTTTGATCGTTATTGCATGCGTATTGTGTCTATACAATATACTGTCCCAGTTGCTTACCTTGTGTTTTGTTTATCATAAGCCTATTCAGAAGAGCAAATAGTTGTGCCCACCTTGCCTTCATGTTGCAAAACTGTACTTAAAGCTTATTGTTTGATGTGTGTTATAGTAGACTCTTTTAGCCAAGTAGATAGTTGCGCCTACCTTGCCTTCATGTTGTAAAGCTGTACCAAGTTTACCGTTTATTCGTTTGTTTTAATAAACTTATTCCTAGATTAGCAAATAGTTGTGCTTCCCTTGCCTTCATGTTGTGAGCCCGCACCTGGAGTTTATCGTATAATACATTCCTGCTCCATTTCCTCATGCTCTATTTCTTGAGGAAACTGGATAGATTTTAAAGAAGTTAGCTTAGTTGTAGTTAGATGATCTGCGAAACCAGAAAATACTTAGCTGCAACATTCTAGGTTTTCTTAACCTTGTGCCTCTACCAGCTGAGAACAAAAAGATAGGATATTAGTTTAGTTTTCTATTTCATGTATTCCAGCACAACGAGGGAGCTTCCCCTCCTAATTTGAAGAGCACTCATTATGTAGTGTGCATAGCTGTACGTACAAACTCACACTCCAGAGGTGTTAGTTCTTACGCTAACAGACATTACAGTGGTATCAGAGCTAAATTAGTCCTACCAACCAGTGGGTATAAATTTCTATGAGCCAAAGTGATAGAGAAAGGAGGTATTTAGAAAGGAGTAGGCGAAAAGAAGAAAGTTTTTGGGAACATTAGTCATCTTCTGAAGAAGAGCAGCAAACAGAACCATCATCCAGTAGGTCTTCTAACATAGGAAACATAGGAGATAGGGGTGGTGATGGTGATAGGAATGTTAGAAATGAAAGGAATGAGAGAAATGAAGAACCTTTGGACAAGTTAATGCTACTTCTTGATGTTTTGGTTAGAGGTCAAGGTAGGTCAACACAACAGGCATAGGAGACAAATGTGATGAGCCCTACTGGCTCCCAACTTGAACCCTGTAGTTTTGCTTATCTTTTTGTGTTTTTTTAGTTTTTTAGAGAAAGTTTCTAGACAGAAGTAGAAGGGTCGATTTCATATAATTTCTCATAAAACTCAGATCTGAGCTAAAATTGACAAAATGAAATTGCAGAAGGTATTAAATAACCGTAACAAAGAGATTACATATGATAGACATACCCGAAATGCTCCAGATTATTTTATTAAGAAAATATTCCAGTTTGCCAGCCAAGAATGATGAAAACTGATAAATTCTAGTGTAAAAGGCTACAAAATGAAATCTCCAGCCTGAAAACTGAGGCAAATGGACTGTAGTAGCTAGATGCCAAAGGAGAAGATGAAAAACCCTCAAGAAAGAAGGCGTTTCTCCTCAAAACTTCAAACGCCCTTGATAGAAGAGCCATGCACTTCAAGAAGAAATCACATCCTGAGCAAGGAAGGTACGGCCATGAAGCTGGAGTGTCCACCAGATGAAGAATGACGCCAATCTCTCAAACCCTCTTGTATTTTATTGAAAAAACTATTGATTACTGCACAAAAAATCCTGATTAAGCACTATAGAAACTCCTGAATTGAAGCTTCCGTTGTTGCAATCATTCAACTGATCTTTCACAATCTCACAATCACAAATCTATGAAGAATTGCCGCTCTCCAAAGATAAATCTCCTGAAACCCTTGTCTGAGAGAAACCAAGCTCAGCCAAAGCCAAAGAGAAAATATCAAATAGTCAAAAGATGAGTTCGATTTTTCCTTTGCTTTCCTTATAAGGCCAAAAAGGCACACATCTCAAGAAGTGACACCACTTTTATTAAAATACATTAAAAATGTATTTTGCACTTTTTCAATAGTCACTTATTAAAATAAATGAGCGCTCCTTTTTGTAAAGTATTTTAAATTTCACTTAAATAAATTTAAGTGATTACTTTATTATAAAGTCAAGTCAACTTTATAATATTCCATCAAATAAAGTTAAAAGTAAAACACTTTAATTTCACTGAAATATTAATATCTTGCTCATAACTCATCGTATTGACGTGCCGTCAGAAGCTGTCAATCATTGTTCCACCAAGGCCTGCTGTGAGCCAGTCACTGAACTCAAAGGATGGAAATGACAAAACCCACCAAATAAAGCCACTAACCCTCTAACCAAATCTTGTTAGCCTACAAGGGTCCAAGAGATAGGCTAACTCACTGCTCCTGAGAACTGACTAGAGCGGGGACATCACAACAAATGACAGGTTAGCTGATTTAATACAAAGAATGGATCAAATGGGTCCAGGAAGCAGGGGAGGACAGCAAGGTGTTGGTAATCAAGGAGCTTTGGCAAGGCCTCTAATGCCAAACTTCCCATTGAGGGTAGAAGCACATATGAATCCTAAGCTTACTTTGTTGGAGCAGCAAGATCAGTTTAGGCAATATTGGCTTGATGCAAGGCCTGGTTTCCAGCAAGACATCTCTCTCAGAGATTACATTGACTTGAGGATGAGACACTCTAACAAGAGGGGAAATAGAGACCAGCAAAATGAACTTTGCAGGAAAGTGGGGAAACTTACTTTACCGTACTTTGATGGCTCCGGAAAGGAGCTAGAGCTTGGGTTCAAAAATTAGATACTTATTTCACCTTAAATCCTATGCCTGAGTTAGAGTCCATTCAGTATGCATCTAAACACTTAGATGGCGTGGCTCATGAGTGGTGGCACAATGGAATGTTAACTTTGGGGCATGCTCAAATCACTTCCTACAGGGTGTTCACCGAAAGGTTAATTGAAAGATTTGATAAAAAAGACCCAAAGCTACACTTTAAGGAGTTAGCCCAACTCAAACAATGGGGTTTAGTGGATTCATACATATCAGATTTTCAAAAGCTATTTGTGCTTGTAACTAACATTTCTGAGAGGAGATTGATTGTGTTGTTCATAGATGGATTATCTAATCCTTTAAGAGGTTGGATAAAGGCTTTTAACCCTCCTAGCCTTCAAGAAGCCATTAAAAAGGATAGAGACATAGAGACATCAGCATTTAAGAATAAATTTCAATCAAAGGACTCACAGCCCAAGAAGGAAAAAGACAAGAAAATTGACATCAAAGAGCAAGAGCAGCCTAAAAAAAACTACACAAGAATAGAACATGAGACTTTGAATGAACTCAAGAAGAAAGGATTATGTTTTACATGTAAGGAACCTTACACCAAGGATCAAAATGCTCAACCAAGGCTAAAGTACTGCTAATAGAATACCAATCCGATGAAGATAGTGGGTCTGAAAAATCAGACCAACAAGCTGATTCCGGAGAAAATGAAGGTGAAAAGACAACAGAAGAAAGTAGAGGGGTGTGGGACCATGATGGGATATTTTCCCAACTTCATAGCTTTCATGAGAATCAATCTTTGGGAATTAGAGGTTTGATACAGGGGCAGCGCATGTTGGCTTTGATTGATACAGGTGCTACTCATAACTTCATCGATGATGGGTTAGTAGCACAGAGAGGTCTTAAGACACAAGAGGTTGGTGGGTTCTGTTGACGTGCTTTTTATGACAGCGCCAGCACAGAATAAAGTTGCCCAACGGTCACTCTATTCTCTCTTGATCAAAGTGTCCCACATGCTAAGATTGCTTGAAAGTTCATGTGTTCGACTCCAAGGTTCCTTTTATCGCGAATAGACTCAGTTGGTTGATGTGTTTTGCTGGTTATTTCAAGGGGACTTACGTAGTTGTTCAACTCTGTGAAGCAATTAGGACATGAATGATTTGGCAATATGTTCTGGTATCTAGACTGACTCGGAAAATGCAGAATTTAAAGGGGATAGGGATAGGGATTCTACAAATCTACTTCTAAAGGGTGGAGGACGAGGATCGACTTAAACAATCTTCAAACCAAACTTTGCTTTGTCTCCTTTCGAACAACTCCGACAAAGTTGGTGCAATCTTCAAAGGATGAGAAAAGTGTTCAAACTATGACGCAACATGTTCATACCGTCAATACGACGCATACAAACATATGAACCATAATCGAAGTTAAGTGCTGATACTCCAGTTGACCACGCAAGGCAAACTTACCATCAGTAAGCCCGCTAGTGGTATGGATGAAAGAAGATATGCTTAAGTCACAACGCCACACCCCACAATTAACAACTACTTGCATGAAATAGAAATCTACTTTACTCTATCTACCTTGAATTGGAAAGACGAAATGGCCTTGCTAGCTACTCATAACAAAGAAGAAATCACCAAGCAATGAAACTCTTTGTATTATGAAAAGTGTTCACAACAACCTTTTACAAAACTTTCAAAGGAAAGTTTTCTTCCCTCCTCAATCTAAAGCTAACTTCTAAGCTAAATGCCTTCTACTCTCTAGCTCTGATTCAACTCTTGATCTAATCTCTAATTCTAATATCTTACAAATGAGGGGGGATGCCCCTTTTATAATAAGTCCAATTCAGTGGACGGTTCAGATCAAATTACAATGAAGGGCTCAGATCGAGCCACCTATGCCCTGATTAGGGTTTCTGCCCTAAAAACCGCCACAGAGAGGAGTGGGCAATGAATGCACAGAATATTCTCCACTCCCCTGCAGGAATCATAATGAGCAATTAATGCCCACTACCATCATCAAGAAGATCCTCATCAAGCAGCGCGTTCCCACTGGCTTCTCCCGGATAGCAAACTCGATCAACCGGGCCAATACTGCTTCAACCTCCTGTGTAGAGATCGGTGGAATATGGTTGAGTTGGAACTCCAAGACTGCTACCGTCTGTCCGTATCTGATGTAAGATTTTCTCCATGTCACCAAGGCGTCCTGGGTATGCTGAATTATACTAGAGAACGTGGAGACATTCTCAAAGTCATCCAGGACAAGTGACCTCGCAGCTGAGAAGAATGGAGGCAGTCTACTTTTCAAGCCATCAGCAGTTATCTCCTCTGGGACCAACTTTCTAGCAAATATGGCTTCTAATGTATTGAGGACTCCCCCCAAGATGTTGCCCATTGCTTTCCTCACTTTAGCTGAATCTGCCCTTGCTGCGTCGTGAAATCCACGGCCTGTGACCACCGAGGAGTACCAACTGGTGAAATCATACCTATCACCTCTCTGAATTACACCTCCATCCACCAAGGTTTCTAGAGGTATATGCATCAAAGCCCCCAAACGAAGTACAGTCTTCGTTTGATAGATGCGAGTATCACCCCAGGCCTGATCTACTATATCCATCCGTGCCAAAATACTTGAGGCCTGTCGATAAGCATCGGCGAGGTCCTCCATGAATTTCCCTGTCTCAGTATGAACACGGCTAACCCACTTGTCTGCCTCCGTTTCCATTTTCTTCAAATCCTCTAAGGCAACAACTGACTCCTTCGGAAGCTCTGATGGACGTTCCACTGCTGGGTTTGCTGGTTCACCTGGATGTGCTAGATTTTGTACGTATCCTATCAAGGTTTTGTGCTCCTTCTTCAATTTCTTATACTTCCCCTCCGTGCGGAGCAACTGATCCTTCAATGCCTGATAGGAGTTATCGAACTCCTCGATAACTTGGGCTCCCGTAGGACGACCCAACTCTACTGTGGTGATCACGTAATTTTCAGGCCTCTCCTCGGTTCGATCACAATCTTCCCTCGGAATAGCCACCTGAAGCGTGCGAGAGCCTGACTCGTCGGTCGAGATCTTTGAAAACTTTCGGGCCCTTTTCTTCTCTGGTGGCGCACTGATCCTCCTGAGGAACTCTTCCATCTCAATGGCCGGATCCGTATCATCCTCGGGTTCTCTCCTCATTCTGTCGGAAAGCCAATCAGGCACTGTCTGCTGTGGATTACAAATGACAAGGGGCTGTTCTTCTGTTGCCTCCATCTCGTGCACTTCCTCTCTTCTTGCACTGGTTTGCTCAGGCTCATCCTCCTCTATAAGCTGGGTATCTCCCGACCCTTGGGTCCCCTGTTCTGTGTTTTCTTCTTCTTCCAAAGCCGTGTCCAACATCTGCTGAAAATGGGTGTCGGCCATTGTTTCCTCTTCCTCCTCCTGTTGGCCGCCCCTGGATAGACTGACACTAGCTGATTCCTGGGCGTTGGGCTGATCTACCTCCTCAAGTCCCCGCTCTTCCTCTAATCCTGCCCTCTGATCGGCAAATAATGAAACCACTCTCAAACTCGAAGACTGAGTTTGTGAGTGCACGGGTGATGCTTGTTCTATCCTCAACGGTATCGGTTGGGTTGGCACTTCTACTTGTGCCCTCGATGTCTGAGCAATTTGTTTCCCCCTTTTTACCGATAACGGCCTTGGGTCACCCATCAAGCTATAAGTAAGGGCGATCGACTTGCTCTTGAGTCTGCATACATGTCTGTCGACCCAAGTCCTGGTAAAAGTCATCACCGGGATAGAAAGCGTGTCCAAGTCCATGATCTCTGGCTCGGACCAATCAGGTGGTGGGACAGGAGTATCCCTAACTGAACCATAGTCGGGTTGCATGACGTTGACATCCTCCTCCACCTGGTCGGGAACTGGAATAATCTCACATTCTCTAATCAACTTGAGAGGAAGTCTGGAAAACATCCTTCTTCTTATCTCAGCCTCATCCACTGCATTTGCCCAAAAGTCCTCCAGATGAGCTCTGTGCCGTTATTCAACGTTCTGTATCATCCGGATGTTCCTGTAAGGATCGAAATCCTGCCTGCCTGTGTGATATGACAAATGATAAGATTGCAGCTCGTCCTCTGCCTCTCGGGCTGCCTGCAAAGAGGGACACACCTCAATGGAATTTCCCATGGTGATAGGGAAATCAAGTCCACCCTTCTTTTTTCTTTTCTGAATCTTATCGTAGGCAATCAATTGCCTAGATATCTCAAGCATTACTATGTGATCAGTGGGGTATCGTGGTAACCGATACGGATACGAAGTGAACCCTTGCAGCCTAATATATGTGAATTTCGGAATTGGATGAGCCAATACCCATATTCCTCAATCAATGTCTGTGCTTCTTTAGATATTCTCTGCTGCGTCCTTTGCTGAAGCGTCCTCGCAATGTGCATTGTGAATGCATCATTTGCCCGTTTATAGTTGGCAATGTTAGCCAAATGTAGCTGTGTGCAGGCTTCATGGATTTTGAATTGACCAGGGGCACAGCCGATTGGCTCCTTGTACGAAATCCCTCTGTACTTAGTCATTCTGGCCAACATGTAAATTACATATGAGCTCATGTAGAAAGTCTTCGTCACCTTCAAGCTCCTGAATTGCTCATCGATGTGGTTGCTAATCATCCTAGCCCAATCGACACACTCCTTTCCCTCCAAGATGATCTCGATGAAGTAGAACATCCAAGGCTTGAAAATGTAAGCCTGTGCACTCCCATTCACCCGGCTCAACATCATTATCAAATCACAGTATTCTTGTTTCACGTCCTCGGCAATTATCTGCTTTGGGAGCTTAGTGCGGGGTGGCCTCGGCTTCTGCATCCAAACTCTGTTGATGACTGCAGTGACTCTTTCGAAAAAGGAAGAGTACATCTTATCTGCCCTCTTATTTGTCCTGTATAACATCTCCTCAGCAGTCGGAATCCCAAATGCCTCTCCGATGGCATCCGGTGTGAAGTTGGCGAGCAGTTTACCATCCGGAGAGACAATCGTCCTACGTTCTGGCTTGTAGTGATTGGCGCACTCCATAATTAGCTCCGGACACTGAATTGCTGGCGGAGAACTAGCAGCTGCGTAGATTCCACTCTTCATTATATTATGTGCCGTGACGGATGGTTGATGGCCCCCTAGCCCGAACATCCTCGATTTGAGTGCATTCAGATTAAATGAACCAAGGTTGGAGTCATTCAATCCCGCCAACTTTGAAACTATTGCTGACTTTGGGAGAAATGGCTTAGCGAGCCTCTTAATCATTGCCTGCCGGGATGAGCCAGCCTTGCCTGCTTCAGTGTTTGCAGCTCTGCCTGCGGCTCTGCTTGTTCCTGCAACATCCTTTGCGCCAGCCATCTGTAAAAATAAAATAGAAGAATAAGCTAGGCTGCAGATTTTTTAGTAAAATAAAACAATCCCCGAGATGGCTGCGAATACGGAGTTAGCTTTGAAAATAAAATTCCTCAGCATAAATTTCTAACTCCAAACCTCGTACTGTATAAAAATCTCTGAGTTTAGAGACAACTCTCAGCAACTGCACTTCTGACTGGTGAAGAAAAAAAACGCAGCAAGCTAATAACTTTCAGCAATGTAGCTAATTTCTCCAGCACAAATAGTTCGAACCTTGACTCTACTTTGTCAACTTCAGCAGTTAGAGGAATAAAGAGTTGCCAGCAATATGAAATTTCAACTTCCTCAACTTCTCAACGTTTAAACTTCGCAGCAACTCCACTTTCAGCTCTTTGAGAATTAAATTCTCCAGCAACTCCGAAAAATAACTACAATCTTCAACTTCGAAGTTGCAACAACACACTTTCAGCTTTTCGAAAGAAAGAGTCTCGGCAAATGAAAATTTCTCCAGCACTTCGTACTTTCAGCAACTCAACACTCCGAAATAAAATAAACTCTCACAGAATTTCTCTCCTCAACCACTTGGAAAATATTTCAATCTCTCAAGAACTTCTCCAGCAACTTCAACTTCGAAACAATGTGAGGAGAAATGAAAGAAGAGATTGTTTAAATAACTTTTCCTGGAGAATCCTGCTAAGTAGTGCTGGGGCTATTTTTAGCACCTTCATCAATTTTCCACTCTCTTCGTTCGGAATCTTCTAATTCAAGCGCAGTAGTGGGCTAGTCGTCAGCCGGTTATTATGGCAGTTGCCATTAATAATGATTCCTTCCTTGTAAAACTTCGAATTTTCCTCTTAGTCTGCCAGTTAACTCTTGGCGATTTAAACAACTCGCGAGAAAAACAATCACTTGAATTCCATTTTAAAATCTCGCAGTGTTTAAATAAATTCAACTCGAAAAATTTCGTGGGAGTTGTAAATATATTTCCAACTTTTAAAATGTCTGTCATTTAAATCCTCGATTTCATAAAATTTGCCTTAGACATTTTAAATTCTCTCATTAAAATGTTCAACTCCGAGTGATTAAAATTATCTGCGCCTGCTCGAAATAATTCATCCTCTGAGATTTAACTTCCGTCAGGAAAATAATCTAGGCAAAACGAGTTTCCTCTGAAAATATTAAAATTTCCCTTAGGAAATTCATTTTCAAACTCTGTTAACTCATGGGTGCATTTTAAACAGGTTCATTTGATTTTCACCTGCCCCATGGAAAATATTCATCGATATCAAATCTTCCCCTTGAAAAATATTCGTCGACTTTCAACTGCCTTTGGAAAATTTTAAAACTTATCAAATCATCTTTCCATGCCAAGGGCGTATTTTTCCCTAGTGAAGTGTTATCTCACTTAGAAAAATTTTCTAACATTTTCTCTACCATAGGCGTATATTTTTGATGAAATATTTATTTCATTTAAAAAAAATTCCTCACTTTACACCTCTGGCGCACTTGACCCCTTGACATTTATTTTTTTGCGACTTAGAAATTTTCTCCTGTCATCTCACATCTTGGGCGTATTTCTCTCAGTGATGTTTTATTTTGCTAGCTTTTACCCTTGCCACGCCTTAGAAACATTTTCAATCAAGGGCGTATTTAGCATGAGCCACTTTCATTCTCCACACTTAGAAAAAATTTTTAAAAAAAATCTCCACTTCAACTTGGGCGCATATTCATGCGTCTACTTCTACTCCTCGTGCCTTAGCATCTTATTGCCTCCTGGGCGTATTTTACTCATGTAAGCTTTGATTTCTCACTTAGAAAATTCTCAAACACTTAGAATATCCTTTCAAGGTGAGGGCGCATTTGCTAGTTTCCACTTTTATTTCGTTGCCTTAGGAAATTTTCTCCAGCAACCTTGGGCGCATATGGGGTCTTGAGCTTTCATTTTCTTGACTTAGAAATTTCTCCAAGTCCTAGCCACTTTATCTTGCCTTGGGCGCATTTTGACCTCTCTACTTTCATTTTATGCCTTAGAAGAATTTCGGCCATCTCCTCTTCATCATGGGCGCAAATGCTAGGCCAAGCTTCCATTTTCTCTTGAGGGCGCATTCCACCCTTGATACTTTCGTTTGTGTGCCTTAGAATATTTCATCAAGCTCACTCTACACCTTGGTGAGGGCGCACATCACTAGGTGAGCTTTCACTTTCCACGCCTTAGAACTTTTTCAAGGCATCACTACCCTTGGGCGCAAATGAGAGGGTGAGCTTTCACTTTCATACTTAGCCACTTTTCACCCATCCTCTTCTTCCTTGGGCGCAAATGAGACCCCATGCTTTTGTTTTGCTAGGTGGGCGCATTTACATGGGTCTGCTTTCGTTTTTTTTTGCCTTAGACGTTTTCACCTCTCTCCTTCCTCTTTGGGCGCATTTTGAGGTATGAGCTTTTGTTTTTGCCATGGGCGCATTTCAAGTGCCATGCTTTGATTTCCAATGCCTTAGGCGTTTTTTTTTTTCAAACTCCCTCACCTCTCCTTGGGCGCAAATGCTAGGCCATGCTTCTGTTTTGCTAGGTGGGCGCATTTCAACATGTGAGCTTTCATTTTCACCATGGGCGCATTTGGAAGGGCTACTTTGATTTTATGACTTAGAAACTTTTTAGTCTTCAATCCTTGAGGTGAGGGCGCAAATCACTAGGTGAGCTTTTAATTTTGATGCCTTAGGCGTTTTTACCAAGCATCATTTTCTCCAAGGTGAGGGCGCATTCTCATGGGTGTGCTTTCGTTTTCCCACACTTAGAATATTTTCCATGCCTCTGCCTGCCTTTGTTTACGCATTCTATTTTTAGCAAGTTGTGCTATTTTTAGCAAATCCCTTGATTTTCAACCTCTAAGGCTCTGTTTTGCCTGAAAATTTCATCAGATGATATTCTCTGCCTGGTGAACCTGTTCTGCCAGTCCTCTGCCCTGACCTGCTATTTATAGCCACCTGCTATTTATAGTAAGTTCTGACTTTCTGACTTCAGTAGCTCCGTTTTGCCTGAAAGTTGCAACGCTTGATCTTGATGGCTTGAGTTACTCTGATGCCAACCTTGGGTGCAGACCTACTATTTATAGCCGTGCCCTGACTTACTAAAAATAGTAAGTTCTCCGACTTTGCTCAAATTTTGCCAGCAGGTACTTTGAAGTGTACTGACATTGGTGGGGTGCTTCGTTTCGGCTATTTTTGGATTTTACCCCCTATAAAAGTGGAAACCCTAATTTGATTTGCATGTACCCCGAACGGTCTTCGTTTGACTTCGTTCCTTCTGCATGTCGCTCTGTCTGCTGAACTGGAGTGTTGGGGGCGGCTGCCAGAGTGTACCTGCTAAAAATAGAAACTGTCTGAAAAGTGACTCATCCACTGCCGGATGGTTTTGCATGTCATATTGCCCGTGGGATCTCAAAAAACCCAGAAAAACCCAGAAAACTGGTCCGCATGCATGCACTGGCTAAAAATAGTAAGTCCTCAAAACTCGATCTTCTCCGCTTGCAAGTCACACCGTTGCGAAGCTTTCGAAAAACCCATAAAGAAAAACCCAACATGCGTTGAAAAACACTGCATGCGAACCCTAAAAATAGCCTCCGAAGGCTGACTTCTGAAAGTGGTCGTCTCGGTTTGCATGTTACATCACTGCGAAGGTTTTGGAAAACCCAGAAGGATTCTCCAAACATGCATCTGAAAAGCTCATGTGGAAACCCTGAAAATGGCTCTTGAAGCCTGAACTGCCAAAAATAGCAAGTCGTCTGATCTGGCTCAAAATTTACGTGTAGGCAGCTTGATGTTACCCGGATGCAGTGGAACTGACAGAATTCCGAAATCTCAATAAAATAGTCCCAAATTGAATACTTACTAAAAATAGTAAGTTGCCGGAATACAGTGAAAATTTAGGGGGACTCTGCTGGAAGTCTTCTGAATGCTGCACTAGGCTTAGATTTCAATTTTATGACTCGGTTTGACCTTAAATAAGCCTTAAGGATGAAAACCCTAATTACACAGACTTAACCAATATTTTAACCTGGGTCAAACGACAGGACATCCCCGGAAGGACCAGAGACCAGAGAGAGAGCGAACCAAAGCCAAAAGACTAGAATGGAGCAAAATTTAGGGGGTCCCCATCTTGATGGGGTGATGTGTGAAAAAGGTCACAACAGGTTCAAAGTTATGGTAGCCGATGGGTTCACTATTCAGTGCACCAAGATGGTTTTGTAGTTGAGCATCCAATTGGGAGGTCATGCAATTAGGGAAGACTTTTACGTGGTGAACATTGGAGACACAGATGTAGTTATGGGCATTCAGTGGCTACGCTCTTTGGGGGAGTTTACTTTGAACTTTCAGACATTAGAGCTAAAATTCAAATCTGAAGGTAAGAATGTGGTTTTGAGAGGACTATCACTTAGTAGACCACGTGCAAAGTCTAGCAAAGAAAAGGGAAAAAACAAGGCAGCAGCCTTTAATGCTTCTTTAGAGCTGTCCAAAGTTCCTGTGAACACTAGTATCAGTTTTGGTAACATTGAAAATGGTAACACACTATTGGGAGATTGTATTGTTGGAAGCAATGAGGATGAGACCTACAAAATAGCAGACAAAGATGATTGTAGTGATGTTGACAAAGGTTATGCTATTCGAAATGGGTATTAATTCAGTAAAAGAATCTTAGCATGTCAATTCCATCAAGCTATTGTTTGCTTTTTTTGGAGCTGAAAATGATTTTTAGGGTCTGATCGACCTCTTGAGGTGCAGCGCCAATATCCTGGGTTTATTTCTTGACTGGCCAGCCATTTGGAAGGTTGGTTTGGTTGTCTCTTGGAGCCTTGTTGAGGGACATCTCCTCTTGGCTTGGCATTGAGTCTATTTTCCCTTCTTGAATGGTGGACATGTGCCTTGGGTGGGGTTGTTTTTGCTGTCAAAGCATCACTTACAGTTTGAAGTTTGAATGGTAGGGCTGCTCAAGCCTGCTGTAAGCAACTCATTCAGGACTGGTCTAATCCTACAGTGGATGCCCTTCTCTGGTGACTTACTCACAGTTGCAATCTGACTGGTGTTGGCCTTTGTTGCTGGACTTTGGAAGGTTAGCTGCTGCGTCTGGGCTTGTCTTAATGCAAGGCTAAAGGGCCTTAAATCTGTTTCAAGTTGATGTAATTGAAGTTTTATTTTCCGGCTGCTGGGATGCATACATCAGGTCTGAAAGTATTTAATTTATTCTGATTTGTTGTATAAGTCTGCACTCTCCAGTCATGAAGTTCTGAATCATGTAGGTGGAGAAAGTTGTTTGCCTAGCTTGATAATTGTTTCATTGCTCTATGTTATTTATCATCTAGTTTCAATGTATTACGTATGGCATTTTAGTAAGAAACATTCAACAATCAGAAACATAAAACAGAAACAAAACCCTCTTACAGCAGTTGGTGAAAATTTCAATAAATTCAAAATTTTTTGGGGGTTAGACATTACAATATATATATATAGAGAGAGAGAGAGTCAAATTTCTACAAGTTAATGAACACCAATATAACAGCAGCAATATAACATGACAATGTTATAATGATGTTGGATGATGTCTGTAGGAGCTTGCATGCCAACCACATTCCAAAAAGAAATTGTTTATTTGTACTTCTCACACAATACCATGCTGTACTAGACCATGGCAAATGCACCTTTAATCTGTTTTACAATTGACAATAGTAACTGACTCTAATACCATATAAAGAATTTTGAAGTTTGATGCTTTTTTGAACAGTGAAACATTGAAATCAGAAATCCAAATTATTTCTGTTAATATTAACTATTATAATCTGAATCATGATACATTTATTGCTGTTATACTATAGTTGTTGCTGTCACTGCTATCATGACTAATTTGATTGTTGTTATATTGCTGTTATAGTGTTGTCATGATATATTTATTGCTGCTGTTATAATGTTGTCATGTTACATTGTTGTTATCATGTTGTCATGATATATTTAACAGTCTTTTATAATGTTATGAACCATTTATTTTTTAAACATTATTAAAAAATGCTTTCAACAGGGGACACCTAGCTGTCCCCAAGACAGTTAGGGGGCATCTGAGATGTCCCCAGCCGCCTTGGGGATTGCTAGGTGTCCCCTATGTGTTTCCTGCCGTCCCCGATTTTAGGGACACGTTTTGAGACATTTCTGCATTTTTTCGATTTGGGGTGGACGTCCCCTAGCGTCCCCCCATCCCCGAAATGCCTCGGGGGATGGGGATGGGGGTTTGAGGGGTGGGGACGCATCCCCGTGTAACACAGCTTATGATCTATTGCTGTTCTAGGGTTTAATATTGCTGTTCATGAACAAATCAGCATGCTTGATACCTAGTGTTGTTTTAGGGCTTCATAATTGTTGTTCATGCACAAATAAGCAAACCAATTGGTTGGAATTGATCATCAGCACGCTAGATCTACTATTGTAATGCATTTGAGGGTTTACATCAACATATGAGGGTTTCATCCAGACATTTGAAGTTAAGATCAGCATGTAGTTTGCAATAACCCCCACAGGGTGTTAGCTCAAATCTAGATAATTTTGCGATGAACTTGAATCCTATTGTTTCTAATCACCTAGATCCTAAAGTGGGCAATGTGAGAACATATAGAGATAGAATGAGAATAGAGGCAAATTAATTGAAAGGTGTTAGTGGCAAGCCGACCAACTTACAATTAAAATAGTCATAGAATCGCTCTAGCCAAACTAATTGATAGTGAGTGCAAATGAAGTTGCATCAACGCCAAAATGGTGAATTAACTCACCCAATTTTGTTTCATGCCTTGCAAGGTGAAGATTGAATTCAAAATAAAATAGGATTCAATGGTACTACCATCCATGGATATATTACAAACCAAGTACTTAAAAAATGAAAGAATCCAACAAAAAACCTTCTAGATTATTATAATGATGAATTATGATGAGCACAAACTTATACTGAGAGGGGAGGTGAATCAATACAAGACTATCTTTTACCCTTTTTAAAATTAACCACAATAACTTCAAATAATAACATAGGACGAACACAAGATTTACAAGGAAACTCTTTTAAGAGAAAACCACAAAAAAAAATTGCTTTATATAAAAATCTCTTACAAATTTTGTAAGCAACATCCTACTAGAGACACTAATCCCCACTTATCTTTGTAGGAACCAACCTACGAGAGACACCAATCCCCATTACTAACCACTAACTTAGGAAGAGACACCAATCTCTTCAAGTGAGAGGCACCAACCTCTTAAATAACAAAGTAATAGTCTTCTTGAAAATAAAACTCCTTCAAAAATTTCTTTTGATGATCTTCTATAATCTTTTACTCCTTAAATCTTCTTGTGCTTGTATAATCTCTTTTATTTCCACATGCTACTTCTCCATAATCCACACACTTTATTTATATTTTCATGAAGGAGGGCGACTTCTTGAAAAGACAAGTCATTCACAAAGGGAGACAACTCTATACTTTATATGCAACCTTTCAAAACAAGGGTGCACTTAATAAGGTCTCGACCTCTTTAGATAATATTAATTCATTTATTTTTTATTTCCTTTAACACCAACTTTATATGGGCGCCATTATAGACAGGGGTTGGCCCAACATAAAGAATAATTTAATTTAATTTTTAAACTCCATGTAGATGGTGCTGACTTTAGAAGACTTCAATATTGTTTTAATGTTGCCTTTCTTAGATAAAACTGTCTTAGAATGATTGTAATGACATTAATAAATTTGCCAACGACAAATTTATTATTATCATTGATGTCAATGACAATAACAATGACAAAGGGGGAGATTGTTAGAATTATTATCATTGATGTCAAAGGTGTATGTTGGAAATTTATTATTGTCATTGCAATCATTCCAAGACATTTTTATCTAAGCAAGGCAGCATTAAAACAATCTTGAAGTCTTCTAAATTCAACGCCATCTACCTGGAGTTCAAAAATTTAATTTAATAATTTTTTACATTGGGCCGACCCCCCTCAATAATCATGCCCATATAAAGTTGGTGTTAAAAGAAATCAAAAATAAATTAATTAATATTGTCTAGAGGGGCCAACCCCTTATAAGGTGTGCCCATGTTTTGAAAGGTTGCATATAAAGTCTAGAGTTGCCTCCTTTTGTGAATGGCATGTCTTTTCAAGAAATCGCCCTCCTTCATGAAGATATAAATAAAGTGTGGAGTATGGAAAAGTAGTGCGTGAAAATAAAAGAGATCATACAAGCACAAGCAGATTTAAGGAGCAGAAAATTATAGAAGATCATTAAAAGAAAATTTTAAAGGAGTTTTATTTTCAAGAAGACTAATACTTTGTTATTTTAGAGGTTGGTGCCTCTCACTTGAAGAGATTGTTGTCTCTTGCTAACTTGGTGCTTAATGGTGGGGATTGGTGTCTCCCATGGGTTGGTGCCTATAAAGATAAGCATGGATTGGTGTCTCCAATAGGTTGATGCCTACAAAATTTGTAAGAGATTTTTGTACAAAACAATATTTTGTCGTGGTTTTCTCCTGAAAGGTTTTCCATGTAAATCTTGTGTTCCTCTTGTGTTATTATTTATTAATATTGAACATTTGAAGTTATTGTGGTTGTTAATTTTAAAAAGGGTAAAAGATAGTCTTATATTGATTCGCTTTGCCTCTCCTGCCCTCCCATTCTAAGTATAAGTTTGTGCTCATCAATTGGTATCAAAGAAAGTTCCTTCATAATAGCTCAATCACTAGAAGGAAGATTTTATGAGCACACATGGCTTGCCAAGAAGGATTCTCCTCCAACAGGGCTCCATTGTTTGATGGGACAAATTATGCCTTATGGAGCGTAAGAATGCAAACCTACTTAATGGCACTTGGATTTGATATTTGGCAATTAGTTGTGGATGGTTATACTGATATCCAAAATTCTAGCTTGCAAGTAATTACAATTTGTGTTACAAGGGGACGCGTCCCCTACCCCAAAAAAGGGTAAAAGATAGTCTTATATTGATTCGCTCTGCCACCTCCTCCCCTCCCCTTCTAAGCATAAGTTTGTGCTCATAAATTGGTATCAAAGGAAGTTCCTTCATAATAGCTCAATCACTAGAAGGAAGATTTTATGAGCACACATGGCTTGCCAAGAAGGATTCTCCTCCAACAAGGCTCCATTGTTTGATGGGACAAATTATGCCTTATGGAGCATAAGAATGCAAACCTACTTAGTGGCACTTGGATTTGATATTTCGCAATTAGTTGTGGATGGTTATACTGATATCCAAAATTCTAGCTTGCAAGTAATTACAATATGTGTTACACGGGGACGCGTCCCCTACCCCAAAAGCCACGGTCCCCGTCCCCAGTCGTCCCGGGGACGGGGGGACGCAAAGGGGACGGTCCCTTGTTGTCCCCAAATCAAGCAAATTTGAAGGAAACGGCAGGAAACGTTTCCAACCGATTGGAGACGTTTCCCCGTCCCCGATATGAATTGGGGACATTGGAAACGTCCCTCGTCATACCAAGGACGGCTAACCGTCCCCCACAAACTGGAAGCTTTTTGAAGGCTGAAAACATTAAAAAATTCAATTTTTTTAAATTTATTTCGCCTTTAAGAGATTTAAGGAAATTCAAACTTTGGATTCATATATGCATCCAATACACAATTCTTGGTTTTTGAAATATGCAATGATCAAAAAAATTGGCATGCCGCTAGGTTCTACAATGACATCTGTAGGCCTCACACACCTGTGCCACTCCAAATTTGTACCTTGTGTTAGGTTTTTCGCTGTTGTCATTGCAGATTTATTGCTCATCTTCTAACAAGTGCATGCCACAAGACAAAACTTGGATGTTAATAGAATAAAGCCAACCTCTTCCAAAGGGCATTCAACAGTTCAGGCATTTGCAGAGAAACTACGCCTCCAACTACTCAATTTAAATCTACTGAAACTAAATATTAGATGTGGTTTCTCAAACATCTAACAGTGACCACCCAAGCTGCTCAAATTTCCAAAAGAGCATTCAAGCCCTTTTGAAGTAGGACAGCCTGCTAACCACATTCTCTCTATTTCAAACAAATATTCAAAGATGCAATTTATGTTGGTCCATCATTTAAACCCTTGGAAAACATAAACTACACACTAGCCTCCTTGATAAAGAGTACTCTAAGTTGAATATGATGATGGAGGCCATGAGGCAAACTTGATTGAGGACAAGCTGCTATATTATCATGGATGGGTGGATTGATATTAGACATTGGTAATTCATCAACATGATAGTCACATGTGTAGATGGCTCTTATATTTTTTAGAGCCATTTATTGACATATCCCTCTCTCTTTCCCTCTAGTTGTCTATAATATATTAAAAAAAATTGAAAAAATCAAATATATATATATATATATATTTTGTATGTCGCTGTCCCCTACCGTCACCTAAAAATGGCCCCCTAGAAAACGTCCTAGAAACGCGTCCCCAGCCGTCCCCACGTCCTCGTCCCCGAAACGTTGTGGAACATAGATTACAATTGAATGGATCATTGGTAAATCCACAATCCAATTTTTCATGAACATGTTTAATGATTATTTTCTCTTTTTTAGTTGCTAGGTTCTGGCATTGAGACTATAGGTCATGTTAATGGGGTGTCGGGCTGAATCCTATGTACTACTTTTAGAGAAGTGTGGTTGAACCTATGTCACATACTTACTAATGCAACCTATTAATTTAAAGAAAACATTATTTAACCCCATTTTCATTACGCCTGAACTTACCACTCATCCATATTTCAATACTCAGCAACCACCATGACATCCTTGTGGTTATAGATTGTTTTATTGTAGTGTGGGCATTTGGACCCAGGTCACTCTCTCACCCCTTTACAATTATACAACCCTTTGGAAGTTTAACAATGAATTGTTCTATTTGTGTCTATTTATTAATCTTAAAATTGATTTAACTATTTACTTGTATGTTTTTATAACGAATGTCAAATAACAAAATGCATGCAACCATATATACATTAGTTTGAATCACTTCATATACCTTAGTTCAAGATCCATTGTAAGGATTGTTACCATTGTCAGCATTGGCAAAATCAATAGGTCTTTACTTCAGATAGAAAGACAAGATCACTTTGGTATTCCATGTGTATTGGATTTTATTCCATTTTTATTTTGAAGCAAAGAAGACTTCATATAATACCTCTAGTACTTCGGTTAAAAAATTTATGCAAAAATATTGCAATATGTCATTTAGAAAGGTGTTAGTAATGTTGCATTCAGTGATCAAGTGAATGGTTAATGGTTTACAATTGATTAGGGAAATAAAAATGAAAGATGCGAACAAAAAAAATGATCTTTTATATAGACCTTCATGAGGAGGACAGGCTCAAGTGAAATTATAAAGCATTGTCATGCAGAGAAAGTTTGAGGATTTGATGCCTTACGATGGATGGATATAGCCAACAATATTCTTCTCAACAACAAAAGGTAGAAACTCTGATTTTTTTTCCTGCATCCAAGGTTTTCAAAGTGGAAACTGTTATCTAGAATTAAGAAACCCGACAAACAGCCAAAATTGAACAAAAACTTTTCTAATTATATTGTTAACCTTTGTAACTACATGGTAACCAAGATCTAACATATGTCTGAATTTAAATTGAAAATTGAACCAAGCACTCCAAAGCAACCTCACATATCACTAGTGAGTTGACTAAAAAGATGTACATTATCCCATATTCTGCCCACAAACATAAACCTCAGCTGCCTTATTGCATAGAACTCTATCTCAAAACAGATTCATACAAGCAGCTGGTCAACAACACCAGTTTTTCTCCTATGCTCAATATTTTTTAAATGTAACTCATTATCTGCAAAAGAATAAATAATAATGAATAGGAGGATAGAACTAGAATAGTTGATAATTTGATATGCATAGCATTATAAAATCTGGAGCTTGTTCATGGACAAAATGGGCATCCATTGCGTTTTTCCACAAGATCAAGATCACTTGCTTCTATCTTGGACTTCATCCTAAATCCAATATTTCCTCCAACATTTGTAAAGTTATTTGTGTTCTCATCTGCTTGGATAACGGACGGAGCAACAATAGAAAATTCAACAATGTTTATCTAAGTTCCTAGGATAGGGACATAGGGGCACAATTATAGGCAAAAAAAAAAATTCCAATAATTGGAGGATGACAAGAGGACTGTGAGCAAACTACTATTAAAACAATTTAAAAGCAGCTGAAATTTTTTTAAGGTAAATATTGTTAGCATTTTAATTCACACCTATCAGTTCAACTCAAAATGGAATAGATATGCAATAGAACTTGTCTTCAAAGATGAAGCAGAAAACCCCTTGATCTAAAACTATGAAATATTCCTTCTGAAAATGCTCAAATAACAAACACAGAAAAAGTTGATACTGTTGTAATCATAGTTTACATACCCTCCGATTACTCTCCGAGTAGCCGAGTAATCTCCAAAAAATTTGCATGCCGAGGAATTTCTGCTTTTACTCGCAGGCAGTATGCAGATGGATTTTCTCCCGTCAAATTATCGAGTTATCGCCAGTAGCTCGCAAAAAACCCACAAACTTGGCATGTTTCTGTGTGTATATGCATGAAAACTTGGCATCCTGTGTATGTTTATAGATATGTATGTGTGCACAGTGCAGTCCTGAGTATACACATACATAAATATCCACACACATTTGCCGAGTGTTTACCGAGTATTTGCCGAGTTTTTCCCGAGTCAAAATTTTTGGGCTTGCCGAGTACTCTCCGATTCCGAATATGTAAACTATGGTTGTAATGATCCTTACAAAAAGTATAAATAAGATACAGAAAATGCTTCAATAACAAATATATTTTTTCTAATTTTTGCTAACATGCTTTCAAGTGGAAAACTAACAAACTGATACAACATACTAAATATTCCAGTATTGGAACAACACACCACTGAAGATCCTATGATACTATAGAACTCATATTGCACCCTAAGGGTTTTCCTCCTCACAGTGATTAATATACATGCATAAAGGGTTTGTGTAATGTCCCTTCTCAAGGCGAACAAGGAAAAATTAAGCAAAAATAATATTTTATTATTTTTGAATTTTGCAGCCTTCAAAAACTAGGAAAAATACTCTTTTTGGCCTAAATAATTTTTATTTGAAGAGCAGTTCAACTGTGCATAGCTGTCCGTTTCTAATCCACATTTCAGAGGTGCAAATTGAAACACCAACACAACTGTTATTTTCACATCCTTATCTGGGTGCTTCATAAGCTCTGGTTTGACTAAAGAAACTATTTATGGCTTCACAACATATTGCATCCCCACAACATATTGCATACATAAGCAATTTTCAACCTCCTCCAAAATGCATAAATTTTATCCTTTGATTGACGTCGATGTTCAAGTTCTTTCCCTGTACTATGAAGATTTTTACACAAGTCTGTCTCTTTTAGTTCAAGCTCTTCAGATTGACTAATGGCTAGAGAGTTCTTGTTCTGATTTAAACTTACCCCAAACACCTTTTGAAATGTTCTTTCCAATTCATCATGACTTTGTCTAAGAGATGTAAGCAAAAAAAAATTTGTTCTTCTAACTTCCATGATTCAATTGATAAACAAGTTGAATGAACCTTTAGCACATGTAGCCATTGACACTATCATGCAAACAGCTGATGACTGACTGACAACTGCTGAAACTATAATGCAACCAACTGGACACCAATATAAAATTGTTGAATGTTGGCATGCAAGCAATATAGACTACCTAGCAGGCTGGCAGGAATTGTCACTCTGATACCACTAGTCTTTGAACCAAAAGATTTCAACAGCTTGCCCCTTTTCCAACTTTAGCTCACAGGCATTTAGTCAAACAGTTGGTGGAACATTGAAAAACCACTCAATATTTTGATTAAGAACAGCTACAACTCTTCTTTCAAAAAATGGGAATATTCAATATTCACAAACATTTGTCATGCAAATTAAAACACATGGGCATTTTAACAAGCAGTTGACAAATAACCTAATAATTGCTTTCAATTTCAGAAATTATAACTTCATTTGTCAGTCAGTTGTAATTGTACATTTTGTCAAGCACTTAACATGCAAACGAAAATTAAAATGGAGTAAATACCCAATAATTGTTGACATCATAATAGTTGAAATATATTGGATTGATTTATTCTGCAAACTGTGTTGATTAATTCTGTAGCTGCTCATACAAATAATAAATGCAACTGGAAGATCTGTAGCTTCTCATTCAAATAACAAATGCAAATGGAACATTTGTTGTAGCTGGTAGAATTTATTCCACACACACTAATAATGAACAAGAGATAAAAATTATGGCCTTTAAATGGAAGCTGATTGCTGATTGAAACTCATTGAAAACTTCCCAAACAATAATAAAATCTGATAAAAATAAGAAAATACATCATAGACTTCTCATGGTGACCTGTACAGCCAATATTTCCCTTCACAAAGTGTTGTGGCCACCCTCTACTTGCTAATATTACTATAAAATGGTATGGCTGGTCTTCAAGGCCAATAAACTATATGAATATATTTTCAAATAACTTCACATCCAGGGTTTGATCGTCAACATTCTGGAAATAATAAAATTATTTGATTTATTCAATACACATTTTACCAGAAATCAATTTATATTTGCTTGTAAATAATGTTCAATAAATCTTAAACATGTAACTCCACCTTAAATCCAAATATCAATGTAGAAATGGTATTTCAAATATTTCTTTCAAATCTCCACAAATCTTTTAACATTCACCACACTAGTGAATCCTATATGAATCCACTCAATCAGCTAGGTGGGTTTTTCGTCCATGAAACTGATTGCCAGAAGGTTTTTCATCCTTTGGCTAAAAAATGAACCAAGTTCAATCTCTCCATATTGGGGTTTGTGAAATAAAATGGTAAGAATGAGCTTTCTCTCTAACAAATCCCCTTTTTATAAACATTTTTGGGAATAATTAAATATTATTATTTGTGTCCTCTTATTTTCCCTCCAAAAAGTGACTTTAGACTACTTTTTAAAAATTAAATATAACTTGTCTTTTAAATTTTACTTTTTTGACAACTTAACATTTAATTATTTAATTATTTTTCGAACATCCATCCAAAGTTATGGAAAATATTAAAATGGACCAAATATGAATTTTGACCACACCAAAAATATTCTTAGGCTATCAAGATATTGACACTTTGTAATGTCCCCAATTTCCGATTAGTCACAACCAAGATAATTTAATTAATTACATATTAAATTGTCCTAAAATAATATTTGAGGACATTTATATTTAATTAATTAAAAAAACATTAAAGTGACTTTATTATAAAATATACTCAAATAATAAATAAAATTACTTTTGTTAGTGTTTCTTAGATCAGATTAATTTAACCAATTGAATAAAAGAAATGCAACACATAAGACAATGAACACAACAAGATACCCTGGGAAAACCCTCCTCTTGAGGGAGAAAAACCCAGCAAATATATCTCTTATATATTGAAGGAATAAGAGCAGAAATCTGCTTGAACTCAGGCCCAACACAATGCCGAATTTGATACAATGAATGATAGCATCTCTCTTAGATGCAAAGATACAAATGAATATGTTTCTCCTTTTAATCGGTCTGCTGCTACAAAATGATGATCTGCTGTTCAAGTATGAACTTCTTCTATGTATGCGAATCCAAGTATGAGCTTCTTCTATGACTGCGAATTCTGCTCTGCCAAAATAGCGAACTTTCTTTTGTGTATATTCGAATATATGTTACCATCAAAAGGTAACCTTGTATATATACCTTCTTGGCGCCTCTTCATATGGGTCGGCCTTTTTGATAGATATTTTAAATAACAAATAAGGTCGGCCAGAATAAGTACATAATATATCTTAAATATAAGGTCGGCCCATGTACTAGTGAAGACCGACGCTGCATTAACATCAACACTCCCTCTCAGCTAGGGATGAACTTCCATCTGCACAAGACACATTATGTTAGAATGAAAACAAAATAAAATATCACCTCAACGTGATATTAACCATTATGGCTACTCCCATAGATGGTAAAAACTCATCACGGATTCTCTCACGTGATGTTGTCATGGAGTCACACACATGACATCCACCATAGCTTCTCCCAGAGGGTGGAAACAAGGGCTTTCACCTCAACTCTCTCTCATCAAAGAATTGCATTATCAAGGACTTACACCTCAACTCTCTCTCAACAGAGAATTGTATTAACAAGGACTTTCACCTCAACTCTCACTCAGCAGAGAGTTGCATTCTCAACAAGGATCACTGATTACTGAGACTCTTTCTCAGTCAAGGCTGCATTCTCCACCATACCAAGTTTCTCTCGGAAGTATACAAACTTCATCCTGGCGAGAGGCTTGGTGAGAATGTCTGCCGTTTGCTCTTCAGTGCTGATATACCTCAACTGTATAGCTTTCCTTTGCACCATATCTCTAATATAGTGGTACTTGATCTCAACATGTTTTGTTCTGTCATGAAACACAGGATTGACAGAAAGCTTCACACAGCTTTGATTATCACAGTGTATGATAGTAGGCTCCATTGATTGACCAAACAATCCTGCAAGGAGCTTACGAAGCCACACTGCCTCACGAGCTGCCACACAAGCTGCAATATACTCTGCTTCAGTTGTACTCAAGGCCACTGAAGACTGTTTCCTGCTACACCAGGAGATCATAGCAGTCCCCAAACTGAAGCAACAACCAGAAGTACTCTTCCGATCTGAGACACATCCTGCCCAATCAGAATCAGTAAAACCATGCAGCTCCAAATCCACATTTGAAGAATATCTCAACCCATATCCAATTGTGCCACATAAATATCTCAGGATATGTTTAGCTGCTACAAGATGTATTTGCTTTGGTTCACACATGAACTGGCTAAGTGCACTCACTGCATAGCAGATATCAGGTCTAGTGTTAACTAGATACATCAATGAACCAATCAACTGTCTATACATCGTAGAATCCACTGGTTCTGAACTAGCTGCAGCTTCTTTCAACTTATCTAAATTAGACTCCATGGGTGTAGACATAGGTTTGCAGTCAAGCATACCAAACCTTTTGAGAATGTCAACAGTATACTTGCCTTGACTTAGAATCATCTCATTTGGCTTTTGCCAAACTTCTAAGCCAAGAAAGTAATGCATAAGACCTAGATTCTTCATCTCAAACTCTGAAGCTAATTCCTTCTTGCATTTTAGTATTAGATGTTCTTCACCGGTAATGATCAAGTCATCAACATATAAAACTAAAATCAATGCTTCACCATTTACTACCTTGAAGTAGAGATTAGAATCTGCATCATTCTTTGAGAAACCCAAACTTGAAAGGTACTGATCAATTCTTTCATACCAAGCACGAGGAGCTTGTTTAAGACCATACAAGGCCTTCTTCAACTTGCAGACATGAGATTCTTTCTCATGTACCTCAAATCCTTCTGGTTGCTCAATGTAAACCTCTTCTTCTATTATGCCATTCAGAAAAGTTGTCTTTACATCCATTTGGTGAATCTTCCATCCTCTAGATGCGGCAATAGCAATGATGGTTCTAACAGACGTGTAACGAGCCACAGGAGCAAAGGTTTCTTCATAGTCAACTCCCTCTTTTTGTGAGAACCCTCTAGCCACAAATCTAGCCTTGTGTTTCTCAATGCTCCCATCAGCTGCATGCTTGATCTTGAAGAGCCACTTAGAAGACACCACAGATTTGTCTTTGGGTCTAGGAACTATATCCCAAACATCGTTCTTAAGTATAGACTGATACTCCTCAATCATGGCATCTTTCCATACTTGTTGACTAGAAGCTTCTTCAACATTTGAAGGCTCTGACTCAATAATCTGACTCATCAAGGCAACATAGCTAGAGAACTTGTGAGGTCTCTTGCTTTCTCTGAAGGTTCCTCTTGGAGCTACAAACCTTTCTGCTTCCTGCATTGTCCTGCGAGCCCAAAGGGGTCTTTTCTTTCCAATCACAATGTCTAGAGGGCCATCAGTAGGATCCAAAGGCTCAGCTGGATCAATATCTTCTTTAGGTTCTGTATCCTCCTCCAGATTCTCTGGGATATGGTCAACTTCCATATCTTGAGGAGGTTCTTCTTCATCGACCTCCATCGGAGTGCCTTTGGACTTTCTATAAGCAACATCTTCCTCAAATGTGGCGTCTCTACTAATCTCAATAGACTTCTGTCCTGGAATGTAGATCCTGTAAGCTTTTGATGTCTCACTGTAGCCTACAAGAATTCCTTTCTTCCCAGAAGGTTCTAGCTTTGTTCTCTTTTCCTTTGGAATATGAACATAGACTGGACAGCCAAAGATCCTCAAATGACTAACTTCAGGCTTCACGCCTGAGAATGCTTCTTCAAGAGTTTTATTCTCTAAGATCCTGTGGGGACTCCTGTTTTGAACATAGACGGCTGTTCTTGATGCTTCAGCCCAAAAAGAGATTTGTAAGTCTTGATCATGAATCATAGCTTTCACTGCTTCCACAATAGACCTATTCTTCCTTTCAGCAATACCATTTTGTTGTGGATTATAGGGAACACTGAACTCCCTCTTAATCCCTGCTTCAATACAAAAATCTCGAAAGGTGCCAGAAGTGTAGTCTCCACCATTATCAGATCTTAATACTTTGATCTTCTTCCCAGACAGATTTTCAATCTGCGCTTTGAATTCTCTGAATCTTACTAATACTTCTTCTGATTCTTTCGATCTCAAGAAATAAATCCAAGTCTTTCTAGAGTAATCATCAATGAAAATAATATAATACAAGAAACCACTAGATGATGCAATAGACATTGGACCACACAAATCAGAATGAATGAGATCAAGAATACATTTAGATCTACTTTCACTGGAATGGAACATACCTTTTGTGTTCTTGCCTAGGGCACATCCCTTGCATGTACCTTCATGTTCTTGATCGAATTTCGGAAGACCGGTGACCATCTTCTCCATGATAGGTAGAGCACGAAAGTGAATGTGAGCCAATCTTCGATGCCAAAGTTCACACATGCTGGTACTGTTATGCACAAGTGCTTGAAGAGGACGAGTGCACAGCATGTAGAGACATTCATGTCTAACTCCAATCACTTGAGCAGATTTGAAGCTGGAGTTCTTTGCCCATATAAGAACTTTCCCTTTAGAGAAGGCAACTTGATAACCTTTGTCTTCTAATGCTGAAATTGAAACAAGGTTCCTCTTTATCCCTGGTACGAACAGTACATCATTCAATTCCAAAGAAATTCCAGAATCCAAGTGAAGAGTGGAATTTCCAAACCCTTTACAGAATATCTAGCATCATCTCCAATAACAACTTGATCACTAGAGTTGCTTTCCATTAAGTTTGAAAGGTGACTTCTGAATCCGGTGATGTGTCTAGAAGCACCACTGTCAATCAACCAAGTGTAAGAGTCAGTAGAAACATTGCTAGACAAGGCTGAATAAAATAGATAATTACTGGAGTCCTTTTGTGGAGTGACTTCTTCAACATCTGCAGTGGCAACTTGAAGCTTAGGTCGTTGAGGGCACACCCTCGCAAAGTGACCATACTTATCACAACGAAAACATTGAATCTTGGACATGTCTCGTTTTCTTTTGAAGGTAGGAGCATCATCATTTCCATCTTCTCGATTCCTTTTGAAGAATCCTTTCTTAAGGCCTTTTCCTTTGTTTGATGAATGAGAGGTAAGAACTTGTAATTCTTCATTCTTTGAGCTTTGACCAATCCCCCTTGCTGTTAGTCTTGACTCTTCTTGAATGCAATCAATCCTCAATCGATCAAACTTAGGGAGTTCGGATCTTGCACTGATTCCTTGGATGAATGCCTCCCATGAAAGCGGAAGACCATTGAGAGCAAGCATAGTCAGTTCTTTATCATCAATCATGTGTCCAATAGTGGAGAGCTGATCTTTTATCTCTGAAATCCTCATGAAGTATGTAATAACAGATTCTCCTTTCTCCATTTCACATGATGAAGTTGTTGCTTCAGAGCAAGGGCACGACTGGTGTTGTTGATTTCGTACATCTCTTCCAAGGTTGTAAACATCTCTCTTGCTGAATCCAACTTGAAGATAATTGGTACAATATGATCCTTGACGGAATCAACCAATGCTTTCTTTGCCCTAGTGTCTTTCTTCCTCCATTGCAGCTTCTCTTCTTCCCCCTCAGGTTTGGGAACTTTTGTTTCACAAACTCAGCCAAGTCATTCTCTTCCAAAGTTAGCATGAACCTGAACCTCCATGATATGTAGTTCGAGATCCCTTCGAGTCTATCCTCGATTTTCAGACCGTTCACCATCTTGAGAAATTTGGAAGATAGACTGAAAAGAATAAGTGTTGCGAACTAATCTGATCACGATCTTTTTCACACCCGCTCTGATACCATGTTAGTGTTTCTTAGATCAGATTAATTTAACCAATTGAATAAAAGAAATGCAACACATAAGACAATGAACACAACAAGATACCCTGGGAAAACCCTCCTCTTGAGGGAGAAAAACCCAGCAAATATATCTCTTATATATTGAAGGAATAAGAGCAGAAATCTGCTTGAACTCAGGCCCAACACAATGCCAAATTTGATACAATGAATGATAGCATCTCTCTTAAATGCAAAGATACAAATGAATATGTTTCTCCTTTTAATCGGTCTGCTGCTACAAAATGATGATCTGCTGTTCAAGTATGAACTTCTTCTATGTATGCGAATCCAAGTATGAGCTTCTTCTATGACTGCGAATTCTGCTCTGCCAAAATAGCGAACTTTTTTTTGTGTATATTCGAATATATGTTACCATCAAAAGGTAACCTTGTATATATACCTTCTTGGCGCCTCTTCATATGGGTCGGCCTTTTTGATAGATATTTTAAATAACAAATAAGGTCGGCCAAAATAAGTACATAATATATCTTAAATATAAGGTCGGCCCATGTACTAGTGAAGACCGACGCTGCATTAACATCAACAACTTTATGTTGGCAAGTTATTTAATATTTAAATATTAAAAAGGTGGTGGACTATAAAAGGTGGCAGAAATGAATTCATTGTATCTTTTGGAAGTTTGATTATCAGGAATTTGAAGAGCTTGGCTTTCTGGAGCTTGAGAACGAAAACCCTCGAGTCAATAGGTTTGTACGAAAACCCAAATCCTCTTATAGGCGGATTCAACTTAGGATTCGCATAGAGTTTAAATGGGCGGTTGATCATTTGTGGGAAATTTTAAGTCTTTTATAAAGACAAATTTTAGTGGTTATCGATAATTTTCAGAGTTGAAGAGTCTATGGGATTTCCAAGATTGGAGGATTTTTAGTGAAGCTTTGCTGAGGTAAGGGTAGATTTAAATATTTCAGTTTAACAGTTGGAAAGAACAAAATATTGTTGAAGTCCCTCAGCTTTCTCTATTTTCTATGCCACTATCCTAAGCTTTGAATATTCAAATTTAATGGGAATCGGGTTTGCTTATTTAAGCCACCTATGTGAAATGCAAATAAAATATTTACAATGAACTAAGATTCGCTGATATTGGAAGGCATGATTAGTGTTTGGGGAACCACAAATCTGGAGATGAAGACAAAATTGGAATAGGTCAATCAAGGTAACTCTATTCTAATTGCCACCTTATCATTAGCTATCATAAAGTTCTTAGCTGTTGCATCTAGAGGAATTAAGAATTCTCAAACAAAGTAAAGGTGCTGATAGGGACAGTCAAGAAATGATGTGGCTTTAGGGAGTATCGAAAGGTCTAAGGGCAAGTATATATATACGCTGAAATAACAAATCTCTATGGGTGAGAGGTCAGTATGCGGTTATTCGAATATATATAGTTGATAATCTCTATTTGTTTGGTCCATTGGCTAAGAAGCAATGTCTTTCCAAATGGTCAAGAGGTATGAAATAAGGCATTGAAGTTTAATTGCCAAATATTAGCTTCTAATGATCTCTGAACTTCTTCATATGCATTTGCGCCATCAATGAATTTGTATGCAGCCTTTAAAAGGTGCCACCACCTTCTACTAAGTGCCATACCAATGTTATAAGGTGTCGAACAAGATTACCAATGCTATATTTTTAATGAAGAGGTCAATAAATCTATATTCATCAAAGTTTCCAGGCACTGAACAGATGAGGTCATGCAAATAAGCAATTAGAGGTTGGCATTTATTTTTGGAAGCCTTACTTGGTTAGCGCTGCCACAAACCTTACTTAGTATCAATGTGTATGTTGCACATACAAGGAGTCACGGCTAGCTAAGAGTCATTGTACCATAAGGAAGAAGTTAACGTAGGAGCAAAAGTTAAAAGGTATGAGGATTCAAATCAAATTAGGCAGCTATACCTTGTTAAAATAGTCACTTTTATTATGGTGATTGTATTTCCTCTTGTAATTTCTAATTGGTTGTAGCACTTCTATAGTTTTATTTGAATCAAGTATGTTCTGGTATTGTTCTAAATATTAAATTTGGAAGAAGTTTTGATCATTAACAGCTGGTAGTTGAGTGATATGCAAATTATGTCAAATCCACTTTGAATTACAACTATCAACAAATAATCTATACATTGGATATGCAAATCCGCATAAATCATTTTGTCATAAATTGGGGCGGAATATTAAAGTGGTATCAGAGCCAAAATCCTACCAGCATGGAGGGTTATGTACACCATTGACAAGGCCGGACGTTACGCTGAAAGAGAACAAAAGCATAGACAATTTCTGATTGGTTGTAGCACTTCTATAGTTTTCTTTGAATCAAGTATGTTTTGGTAGTGTTTTGAATATTAAATTTGGAAGAAGTTTTGATCATTAACAGCTGGTAGTTGAGTGATATGCAAATTATGTCAAATCCACCTTGAATTTCAACTATCAACAAATAATTTGTACATTGGATAAGCGAATCCGCATAAATCATTTTGTCATAAATTGGGGTGGAATATTAAAGTGGTATCAGAGCCAAAATCCTGCCAACCTGGAGGGTTATGTACACCAATGATAGGGCCAGACGTTACATTGAAAGAGAACAAAAGTGTAGACAATTTCAGTTTGCAAAACCTTATCCAAAAGAGGACACTTTATCAGTTGCATTAGCAACAAGGCAGCCACTTAGAGTTGCACATAGCAGTGGTATAATGGTAGGTTCAGGTAGTGGGAGTCCTTGCAACAGAACAAATAGAGAAAATAATGACATTGTTCAAAATATATTGAATGACTTAGCTAGGGGGAAGTAACAGATGGTGCAGCAGTTTATGTAGACCCAACAGCAATTAATCACAGCCATTGGTCAGATGTCCCAGGACATGAATTCACTAAGGGTGAATAGGACTACAACAGGTGATGGTAGCAATGCAAAAAATGATAACCCACAAGGTACTAGTACAGGTGGATCACAGAGACCTTTTCAACCTACATTCACACCTAGGGAAGAGGAAGAAGAGATACCACAAGAAGAGGAACAGCCATTGGTTGATTAGGTACTAGTGGTGTATGATGAGTACCAAACACTTCCTCATGCAGTTAGAAATGAATTAACTCTGAACCAATACAAGAATCAATGTAAGGATAGGAGGAGAGCACAACAAGAGCAGAGACCTCAAGGCCCATATAAGGAGTACAAGCAAGCTTTAAAAAAACTCACTTTACCCAATTTTGATGATAGCGGGAAAAGAACGACACATGATTGGATACACAAGTTGGACACATTCTTGACTCTCAAACCAATGCTACAAGCAAAAGCAATTAAATTTGCAACACTACATTTGGAGGGACTTGCATACAATTGGTGGCATCATGGTTTGGTGACATAAAATCATGCTTTTATTCAGTCATATGATTAGTTCAACAGCAAGCTAGTTGCTAGGTTCGACAAGAAGGATGTGGAGGTGTACTTCCAAGAGTTAGTAATGATTAGGCATCATGGGGACGTTGATAGTTACATCAATGAGTTTCATAAGGTGGCTGTTATGGTTCCTAACATGTCAGAGAAGAGAGTAGTAATGTGGTTTACCGAGGGGTTGCATCTTGAGAGGCTTGGTGAAGGCTTTCAAGCCTAATACTCTACAAGATGCTATTCAGATGGTGCTTGACCTTGAGACTACACATCCTATACCTCAGCCTCAAAAGAGAAGTTTCAAGGATAATAAACCAAAACACAAACCAGATGGGAGAAATCTCAATCAGCCCAAGCCTACGCTACCTAATTTGGAATTTGAAACAACGAGCAAATTATATAGGAAGAAGTTATGCTTCACTTGCAAGGAACCGTGAGAACCCGATCATAGGTGCCTTGGGAAAGGCAAAGCGCATTAGGTCATCTTCGATATTGATGAGGAGGTTGTGGACACGAGTTCAGAAAGTGATTATAAAGAGCGGCTACACAAGCATGATGATGCTAACGTAGGACGTTTGGCACATGGAACTATTGCCTCATAATCAGGAGTCCCTAAGTACCATCCTTTTAGAGTGAGGGGAGTTCTAAGTGGATAGTAGGTTACTTGTTTGGTTGACAGTGGGACGACTCATTATTTCATTGATGAGAGTTCAGTGGTGAAGAGAGGATTGCAAGTGGAGGACTTTCCGAAATTCAGTGTCATGATGGCTAATGGTTTCAAAATGAATTGCGCTAGGAAGGTTCCACAATTGAGCATTCAGTTGAGTGACTATATAGTCAATGATGACTTCTACGTGATCGGGAATGGTGAAACCAATGTTGTACTAGGAATTCAGTGGTTGCATTCACTTGGCAAATACAGTTAGGATTTTCAAACGATGGAGTTAGAGTTCATGTCACATGGGAAGAAGATAGTGCTGAAAGCGTTGGCAGATAGTGCGTCAAAGGTAGTGACAACAACAAAAAATGGATGCTCGATTTGAATGTGATGAGGTTGCACAGGAAGCTCCATACCTTATGTCTTCTAAATCTTCTTTCTAGTATGATAGGAAATACGTAGTGGATGACACTTGTGAGAGTCAGTATCTTGTTGACAATTCAGATTTCACACTCGGGTATGGGAGAGCAATGGGGAATTCAAGGTTCACACATGGCATGACATTTCAAGATGGGGTTATTATTCCTTATTTCTTGAGGACAGTACTTCTTATCACATTAGGACTCAAGGTATGCAAATATTTTGTTAAATTGGGGTTGGCAAGATCATTGAGCTTGCATTGGAGGTTTTTAATTGAGAAATTTACAAATAAGACATTGATGGATTCCTACCTTGAGCCAATTGTTTTTTTCTTATTTTTAATCATTGATCAAGTATACCATACTCCCAATTTGCTGGGTAGGCATAATTCCATCAATTTGCAATAGGTGAGAGAATTTTCAGATGTGGGTCAAGGCTATTCATCTCACACATGGTTGTATGGAGGCTGTCCAATAATGCTTAGCATAAAATTTTCAGATTTGGCATTGATGACTGTAGCTGGTCGCTTGGGTTTGTGTACATGGAATGATCATTTCAGTATGTGGAGTTGGAGTGATGATGCTTTTGAGGTCTTGGATCCATGGGTTTGCATGATTGTTAGAGTGCATCACAGGGTAAAGCAAGAAGTTAAAATGGTGAATTTTGGTTGTATCAAAGTGAAGCAGCGAAGTCATGATTGAACATTCATAAGGTTTACATGGGATCCTAGTAATGGGTCATGGATTATAGGTACAAATTGCTTGGGGATAAGCAATCTCCGAGAAGGGAGGACTATAATGTCTGATGAGCACACAGTTATACTGAGAGGGGGGGTGAATCAGTATAACGCAACTTTTATCAATTTAAAACTTTACCAATCACTATAACACCATTCACTCAATATCAATAATTATGCACATGAAAAAAACACAATAACAACGATATTTATGTGGAAACCCTTGCGGGAGAAAACCACAGTACAAATAATGTACTTTATATATTTATGTGAATTACAATGATTGTAGGCACCAACCTCTAACTTGTTTTGTAGGCACCAACCTACAGGAAGCACCAACTCCCTCAATTTGTAGGCACCAACCTACTGGAGGCACCAACCCCCACAGTTCGTAGGCACCAACCCCCACTTGCCAAGCACCAACTTAGCAAAAGATAATAACTTCAAGAATAATGTTCCACCTTCAATGTTGCTTCTTCAACGGATGATGGACCATTTTGCTCAAATATGTTTCTTAAACTTGCACCAAGTCTGCTATAAAGATCTGTTTTCTACACATATATCATATGGACAACTTCCCCTCAAAAGTTTTCTATAAGGCTCCTCAAAATCTGCTCTATTCTTCTTTTCTATCTCTTCTAGATCTTCTTCTTTATACCAGCATATTCTTCTTTAATGCTCACACAAACTCTTCCTTATTATTTCTGCTCTTCTCTATCATTCACACAATCTTCTCCTTTATCTCTGCATAGATTTCTTCTTTATTTCTAAATAGATCTATCCTTTGTATCTGCCCAACCTCCTCCTCTATAACTGCAAGATCTTCTTCTCTATCTCAGCATCAACACTGCATAATCCTCCTCCTATATCTGCATATATCTTCCCCTTTACCTCTGCACAATCTTCTTCTATGTACGCATGAACTTCTCTTCTATATCACAGATCTGTATCTGTCCTTTTATTCCAATCTTTTTCACAACTTTGCTTCAAATATTGTCATAAATCTGCTCTTAAATTCCTTCACAAATCCGCTTCAACTTTCCTCATAAATCTGCAATAATTCTATTCATAAACATGTCTTATAAGTCTGCTCAAAACCTCATAAAGTCTCCAAAATTATGCTCATAGAGACTTCATAAATCTGCTTATAAATTCTTTATAAATCTGTCTTCTATTTGTTCTCCTCTTTCGTAAGTCTGCTACAATTTACTCCAGCAATTTGCTCATAAACTCTTTTTGAATCTACTACACAACATTTTCAGATGTATTCTTAAGGTCTGATTGTGTTTATATGATATCTCCTTTTACTCACACTCACCAAATGACTTATTTCAATCTTCTATATATATCTGCTTTATGTGCCTCTTCACAAAAGAAATCACATCTCTTCATTATCTTTCATAATCACATTATTTGAAATAATCTGACTTTTAATGTTTTTAAGGAATCGCACCTTTTGACTTTTGTTTATTTTTCTTAAAATGATCCCTGCACTTTTTATTTGAAGTGATTTCTCTTATTTAAGAACAAGCACTGTCTTCTAATCGTCGCCTTCTTTTTGCATATAAGACAAATCTTGTTTGTCTTATTCAACTTTTGTTTTTTCTTTATTTTTGTCTCCTTTCTGACTTTTTTTTAATTGTTTGTCTTATTAAAGAAAATCGTATCATCTTATAGAGTCACACCTTTTAGAGGATCGCAACTTTTTGTTTATTTTTCTTTCATTAATCTGAATAAGAATAAATCGTGCCTTTTGAAGCACTTGCATCTCCTTTTAATGATACGTATCATTTCAGCACCACTTTTCATGAATGTTTGTATTGTTTCATATTAAAAAAATTTAGTTTAATAAACTGGATTTGAAATCGTCCCATTTCAAGAATAATATGAGTCAAAATTAAGTTGCATCCTTTCATAAATCTTGTTAGTGTTTGTTTATTCTGAAGGATGTCAATCTGATTATGCTCTTCAATTATCCGCATTTAACAGTGGTGATAATCTGAACCTTATCCTTTGCAATTGACTTCAATCAAAGTACGTAAACCATTTGAATCTTACCACGATGAATACCTAAGAGTCTGAATTCATCTGTATCAATTTAGATGTTCTTTCCTCTCAAATATATTATCTTCAGTCATGCTGTTCATGATTACTTGACATCAATGACAAAATTTCCAACAATGTCCGCAATTTCCAAGTAGTCCACTGAGATAATTTAATTAATTAAATATTAAATTGTCCTAAAATAATATATGAGGACGTTTATATTTAATTAGTTAATAAAACATTAAACTTTATTATACAATATAATCAAATAATAAATAAAGTTACTTTATGTTGGCAAGTTATTTAATATTTAAATATTAAAAAGGTGGAGGACTATAAAAGGTGGCAGAAATGAATTCATTGTATCTTTTGGAAATTTAATTATCGAGAATTTCAAGAGCTTGGCTTTCTAGAGCTTGAGGACGAAAACCCTCGGGTTCAAAGGTTTGGACGAAAACCCAAATCCTCTTATAGGCAGATTCAATAGAGTTTAAATGGACGGTTGATCGTTTGTGGGAAATTTGTGAAGACTTTTGTAAAGACAAAGTTCAGGGGTTATCGATAATTTTCAGAGTTGAAGACTTTACGAGATTCCCAAGATTGGAGGATTTTCATTAAAAGCTTTGCTGAGGTAAGGGTAGATTTAAATATTTCAGTTTAACAGCTGGAAAGAATAAAATATTGTTGAACTCCCTCGGCTTTCTCTATTTTCCATGCCACTATCCTAAGCTTTGAATATTCGAATTTAATGGGAATCGGATTGCTTATTTAAGCCGCCTATAGGAAATGCAAATAAAATATTTACAATGAACTAATATTCACCAATATTGGAAGGCATAATTAGTGTTTGGGGAACCAAAATGAAGTGACTGCTGTATGTGACTGAAAATGCTTTCCTGTCAACATCAGTAACCTTCAGACCTTATCTGCAAACCTGTGGCAGCAATTTCTTGGGGTCAAATAGTGAAGATGAACCTCTTTCCACTGCCCAATCACAGGCCTCAATGAGGTATAATGTTACTACCTTGAGTTGGGTAACTTATTTCATCATCTAGTAACATCTTGGGGTGATTCCAATCAGTTCATTTCATATTCTGTGTAACAGCTGATGTATATTTTGGATTGGGAAAATTAATGAGCTAATATTGTAATGCTGATTGGTAGTAGTAGTAGTACCATCAATGACTTGGCTCTTGAATTGGTTTTGCTACTTACCCCACCCCACTGCATAAGTGGCTCTTGATAATTTTGGCTCTTGTTTTGGTTAGCTATTTACCCCACTGCATAAGTGGCTCTTGTACTCACCCCACTGAATAAGTGGTTACATTGTACTGACCCCACTTATTTAAGTGGTTCTTAGCATTGTACTCACCGTTGAAAAGTGGAAGAGTTGATTTACTTTCAGTTTTGTACCCACTGCATAAGTGGAAGTTCTTTACTCACCACACTAAACAAGTGGATTACTTTCAAAAGCATTATAATGTAAGCCTTGCTACTATATGCTCTCACCTTGCCCACACTAGGATCTAGGTGATCAAAAAGTGGAAGGAAGTTGATTAAGTTGTTATCATTGCTTATGTTTGGTGCTAACAAGTTGTACAATCAAACAAAATTGAGGTGGTTATTACATATTGTACACAACATTGCCTTTGTGATGCACTTGCATTGAATAAATAACAAAGAATATCCTGCTTGGAATCGCATTGCTTTATTTTGTTCAAGTCTACGTCAAAGGCAAATAAACACAAATGAATTCTCACATAATGTTTTGCGTCTTCAATTGTGTTAGTTAAAAAGAAAGATGGAACTATGCGAATGTGCATAGATTTTAGGGCTTTAAACCAAAAAACTATTAAAAACAAGTATTCGATCCCAAAAATTGGCGAATTACATGGAACAGTGTACTTCCCAAAAATTGATTTGAGATCAAGATATCATCAAATACAAGTGCGATAAGAAGATGTCCATAAGAATACTTTTAGGTGTCATTTTGCACATTTTTGAAATTTTAGTTATGCCCTTTGGCTTAACTAATGCTCCAACCACTTTCCAATCATGTATGAACCATGTCATCAGAAATCAATAGAGAGTTTGTCTTTGTATTCTTTGACAATGTCTTGACCTACAACAAATCATGGGAGGAACATCTACAACATTTGGATGAAGTTTTGGAAATATTAAAGCAATGGTCCATTTATGCTAAGGAATCCAAATGTGAGTTTGGTTTAACAAAGATTCTCTATTTAGGGCATGTTATTAGTGCTCAAGGGGTGAAAGTCAACCTGATGAAACAAACACACATATACTGAGAGGGGGGTGAATCAGTAGATGTCTATATTTTACTAGTTTAAACTTTAATAATTACAATGAAGCAATCACAAAAATCAACATATAAGAGACAAGATTTTACATGGAAACCCTTATGGGAAAAAGCCATGGCAAAATATTGCTTGTATAAAACCTTCTTACAAATTTTGTAGGCACCAACCCACTGGAGACACCAATCCCCACCACTGAGCACCAACCAAGCAATAGACACCAATCTCTTCTAATGAGAGGCTCTAACCTCTTGATCCTCAATTAGGAGGCACAATCCTCCAAATGAATATTATGTTTTCCTTCTTCAGCATTGTCGCTGCAATATGCTTCACAAATCTGCCTTAATGTCTTCTCAAATCTGCTCATAACATCATTCAAATCCGTTTAATAACTCTTTCAAAATCTGCCATAAGTCTACTTCCATGTCTCCCACAAATGAGCTCAAATAGCTCTCATAAATCTGCTCAAATACTTCTCACAAATCTGCTTGAATAAACTCTTGTTTTTGCTCTTCATACAAATATTATTCCATGAAAATTGATTGGTTTTAACTCTTTCAACCCTCTATTTATACTTGCCAAAGTACCTCTTCACCCAAGAGGAGGCAACTCCTCCAAGGGGGTCGGTCATATTAGCAATAAATAATTTTATTTATTTTGTTTTACTTGCCCAAGATGGGTGCACACATAGATCGCAAACTTGGACTCAAAGACTACTCGGCAAGCCCAAAAATTTTGACTCGGCAAAGACTAGACAAAATCCTACCTACAAATTTGCAATCCTCAGTCTTTTGTTGGCCGCGTCCTTGCTTGTTGATTGTGTCTTTTCCTGTAGGTGAAAATCGCAGGCTTTTAAAAACCAAAAAAATGTGTCCAAAACACATCAAAATCACGAGCTTTAAAACACGTCAAAAATCGCGAGGTTTTTTGCAATGTTTTTTCAGAATGGTGAGTCTCTATAAGTTTTTGTGAGTCCATGGTAAAAGACTCAGCAAGTTTTTCAGCTCCTGCGTCGTGCGAGTTAACCTATGAGTTACTCGCATGGCTAAAAAACCCGCAAGTACTTGTGGGCTCGGCGAGTACTCGCCGGGTCTTCGATCTATGGGCGCACATGCCGAGGGACATGCCAAGGGGGTTGTCCCTCTTTGGGTGGCCCAAATAAAATTTATTTATTTTCAATTAAATTTCCCCCAACTTGGGGTGGCACCATGAGGGGGGTCATCCCTATTTTTATAATATTATTTTGTATATGTTTTGAAAACTCCTCCAAATAGGCGCTAGGCATGGGTCGGCCTATGTTTACAATAAATCATTATTTTGCAAAATAATTAACTCCTTGCCCAACAATATCTCGATAATAGTGCCATAAATTTGCCACCAACTTGCCCTTTGACATCAATGACAATAATCCAACACTACCAACAAAAGATACAAACCATTTTGGATTGGCCCCCACCAAAAGGGGAGGGACTTCTAATAGCCAAATGCCTCTTTTTGTGGCACAAAGAAGTGCCCAAATCCCAATGTTCCCATAAATTGATTGCATTCCCAAAATAGCAAATGCTATTCAAATCCAAATGCCACCATAACTCAACACACCCAATTTGACAATAGAACTATCCTCTTTGAAAAGTCAATTTGTAACTCTCATAACGCATTGTTAGAAACTAACAAAATTAAACAAAAACTGCCATTAAATATTATTTATTTGTTATTGCTAATTTTCCCAAATTATAACCCCCTTTCAAGAGACTTTTTCCTCCAGTCCATTTGGAAAAACAATGGAATGGACTTAAGGGACGTTGAAGCATGAATTAATGAAAAGGAGACTCTACATAGTCACCCGCCACTGATAACTCTCCAATTCCCAGATGTTGGAACTTCTAAACAATCTACTCAACATCTTCCATGGTCGTCAACAAACAATACAAGAAAACTCCCCACAAAGAATATGAATCATCAATACCTTAAAGAAAGGGTGACAGGTGTAGCAGAAAACAATGAGCAGCAACAAAACCATGATATTTTGACTACCCAGTGCTGCCAAAGACAGAAAAGACATAGGCATGACTTCTTTAGGAAGACAACTGGTCACCAAATGGAATAACAGTCGCCTATGTGTCACATGAGACCACTACACCACCATTTGGCATCAATTACATTGCTGAATCTGAACTAACCGAGCCAGCCTATAAATTAGTGCAAAAGGCACATAGCATGTTAGCACGTTGCCAGTAGCAACTTCCTATAAGCCCATAGCAGCTTGTAGATGGCCTACAACAACCCATTTCTTACCTATAACAGTCTATTACATGCCTGTAGTAACCTTCCAAGTATACATGCATGGTGAAAACCTTCCAGCCAAAACAACAAAAACAAAACAAAAAAAGCTGATTATTTTTTTAAAACATAACCGACTGTTGTTTTGGTGAAACACGATCACTTATGGACCTGGATGTTTTTTTAGCAATTTTATTGACTGGATGTTTTGGTTGGCCTCCTCTAGGGCATTGAATACAAAAACTACATTAACCATTAACACAGTGTATGAGTTTTCTTCTCATGTGCACTTTTGTCTCATTCAAGCCAATTGCAAATTATGAAGAAAATTAATAAGGTCATGAGGCATAGTTATATCTTATCTGAATTCTAAACCACCTGTACCCATAATATCACACTCTTGCCTCTCTTGGAGACTAGATTCTTCTCATTGGATCCTAATATCACTTTAGGGCCCTATGAACTGCACTGTAGCTTCCTTGGATTCAACTGTGGCTTTCCTATCACATGATCTTTTGAGACCAATCATATCATTCCACAAGCCTTATAAACTTCCTTGAAGCATTCCTTGCTAACTTTCTTTTTATGAAATCAATTCTTCTATAGGGGAAACTTGAGTAAAGCAAAATTAATCAGTAGTGAGTCTTGTATGGTAGAAGAGCATCAATTTCGGCTTAGCTTGAAGTTGGTTACTAGTAAATTAGTATCTAGCAAACCTAGTGATCTAGAAGATCCCGTTGTGCTAACAAAGTCTGTTGATTCCCTATCCCTAAACATAGAATTTATTAATATTATGGCACAGTTTCCCACGTCAATCTGAAATGGCTGGAAAGTAAAGCTCTTCCTTGAAAGACAATTAAACATGTTTGATCTATATAGCTAAAATTTTATTCCATCACCCATGTAAAAAGCAATGGCTGACTCCCTAGACTTAAAATGGAGTATGTGACTGCTTCAATAAATCCATATACACTGATTCCCTAGACTTAAAATGGAGAAAGTGACTGCTTCAATAAATCCATAGACAAATCAGTCAAAATCCAAATCTTCAACCTTGCTTAATAATAATGTAAGTTTGTGCGTTACTATATTGACATGAAACTTTTGGGTGGAAATTTGTGCGGTGTTACAGCAGATTCAGTTGGAGGTATTCTTTTGGTACAAACTTTATGAAAAGAAAAAATCTTAACTAGGAGAGGATGTATGATATCATCCTTCATACTCATTACAAAGAAGGAGACATCTATGACAACATCCTTCACACTCCTTACAAACATATTCTTAGCAACATCCTTCTAAGTCCTTACAAAGGCAGAATCTTGCTTCGAAGATTTTCATTAACTGCAAAAGTTTTTAAGAAGGAAAAGTAAATAGAGATTATCGTCATAAATCATAATGGCCTCAATAGTTTATTTTAGATTATCTCAATGTCAGATAATAAATATGTTTATTTAAACCAAATTTCAAACTAGATGTTTGAATGGCAGTGCATTATGGCCCAGAACTCAATTTCCTGAGATTCAATATCCGTATTTCTGTTGTATTTTAACATATTAGGTTGAATCATTACAATAGAATCTAGATGTTTGAATGGCAGTGCATTATGCTCACTAGTTTC
>CM021106.1:52973852-53318600 GCA_007115665.2 Sequoiadendron giganteum
GCTGACGCCAAAAATAGCAAATTAAATGCGGTCGGCTCAAAATTTACGTGTAGGCAGCTTGATGTTACCCGGATGCAGTGGAACTGACAGAATTCCAAAATCTCAATAAAATAGTCCAAAATTGAATACTTACTAAAAATAGTAAGTTGCCGGAATACAGTGAAAATTTAGGGGGACTCTGCTGGAAGTCTTCTGACTGCTGCACTAAGCTTAGATTTCAATTTTATGACTCGGTTTGACCTTAAATAAGCCTGAAGGATGAAAACCCTAATTACACAGACTTAACCAATATTTTAACCTGGGTCAAACGACAGGACATCCCCGGAAGGACCAGAGACCAGAGAGAGAGCGAACCAAAGCCAAAAGACTAGAATGGAGCAAAATTTAGGGGGTCCCCATCTTGATGGGGTGATGTGTGAAAAAGGTCACAACAGGTTCAAAGTTATGGTAGCCGATGGGTTCACTATTCAGTGCACCAAGATGGTTTTGTAGTTGAGCATCCAATTGGGAGGTCATGCAATTAGGGAAGACTTTTACGTGGTGAACATTGGAGACACAGATGTAGTTATGGGCATTCAGTGGCTACGCTCTTTGGGGGAGTTTACTTTGAACTTTCAGACATTAGAGCTAAAATTCAAATCTGAAGGTAAGAATGTGGTTTTGAGAGGACTATCACTTAGTAGACCACGTGCAAAGTCTAGCAAAGAAAAGGGAAAAAACAAGGCAGCAGCCTTTAATGCTTCTTTAGAGCTGTCCAAAGTTCCTGTGAACACTAGTATCAGTTTTGGTAACATTGAAAATGGTAACACACTATTGGGAGATTGTATTGTTGGAAGCAATGAGGATGAGACCTACAAAATAGCAGACAAAGATGATTGTAGTGATGTTGACAAAGGTTATGCTATTCGAAATGGGTATTAATTCAGTAAAAGAATCTTAGCATGTCAATTCCATCAAGCTATTGTTTGCTTTTTTTGGAGCTGAAAATGATTTTTAGGGTCTGATCGACCTCTTGAGGTGCAGCGCCAATATCCTGGGTTTATTTCTTGACTGGCCAGCCATTTGGAAGGTTGGTTTGGTTGTCTCTTGGAGCCTTGTTGAGGGACATCTCCTCTTGGCTTGGCATTGAGTCTATTTTCCCTTCTTGAATGGTGGACATGTGCCTTGGGTGGGGTTGTTTTTGCTGTCAAAGCATCACTTACAGTTTGAAGTTTGAATGGTAGGGCTGCTCAAGCCTGCTGTAAGCAACTCATTCAGGACTGGTCTAATCCTACAGTGGATGCCCTTCTCTGGTGACTTACTCACAGTTGCAATCTGACTGGTGTTGGCCTTTGTTGCTGGACTTTGGAAGGTTAGCTGCTGCGTCTGGGCTTGTCTTAATGCAAGGCTAAAGGGCCTTAAATCTGTTTCAAGTTGATGTAATTGAAGTTTTATTTTCCGGCTGCTGGGATGCATACATCAGGTCTGAAAGTATTTAATTTATTCTGATTTGTTGTATAAGTCTGCACTCTCCAGTCATGAAGTTCTGAATCATGTAGGTGGAGAAAGTTGTTTGCCTAGCTTGATAATTGTTTCATTGCTCTATGTTATTTATCATCTAGTTTCAATGTATTACGTATGGCATTTTAGTAAGAAACATTCAACAATCAGAAACATAAAACAGAAACAAAACCCTCTTACAGCAGTTGGTGAAAATTTCAATAAATTCAAAATTTTTTGGGGGTTAGACATTACAATATATATATATAGAGAGAGAGAGAGTCAAATTTCTACAAGTTAATGAACACCAATATAACAGCAGCAATATAACATGACAATGTTATAATGATGTTGGATGATGTCTGTAGGAGCTTGCATGCCAACCACATTCCAAAAAGAAATTGTTTATTTGTACTTCTCACACAATACCATGCTGTACTAGACCATGGCAAATGCACCTTTAATCTGTTTTACAATTGACAATAGTAACTGACTCTAATACCATATAAAGAATTTTGAAGTTTGATGCTTTTTTGAACAGTGAAACATTGAAATCAGAAATCCAAATTATTTCTGTTAATATTAACTATTATAATCTGAATCATGATACATTTATTGCTGTTATACTATAGTTGTTGCTGTCACTGCTATCATGACTAATTTGATTGTTGTTATATTGCTGTTATAGTGTTGTCATGATATATTTATTGCTGCTGTTATAATGTTGTCATGTTACATTGTTGTTATCATGTTGTCATGATATATTTAACAGTCTTTTATAATGTTATGAACCATTTATTTTTTAAACATTATTAAAAAATGCTTTCAACAGGGGACACCTAGCTGTCCCCAAGACAGTTAGGGGGCATCTGAGATGTCCCCAGCCGCCTTGGGGATTGCTAGGTGTCCCCTATGTGTTTCCTGCCGTCCCCGATTTTAGGGACACGTTTTGAGACATTTCTGCATTTTTTCGATTTGGGGTGGACGTCCCCTAGCGTCCCCCCATCCCCGAAATGCCTCGGGGGATGGGGATGGGGGTTTGAGGGGTGGGGACGCATCCCCGTGTAACACAGCTTATGATCTATTGCTGTTCTAGGGTTTAATATTGCTGTTCATGAACAAATCAGCATGCTTGATACCTAGTGTTGTTTTAGGGCTTCATAATTGTTGTTCATGCACAAATAAGCAAACCAATTGGTTGGAATTGATCATCAGCACGCTAGATCTACTATTGTAATGCATTTGAGGGTTTACATCAACATATGAGGGTTTCATCCAGACATTTGAAGTTAAGATCAGCATGTAGTTTGCAATAACCCCCACAGGGTGTTAGCTCAAATCTAGATAATTTTGCGATGAACTTGAATCCTATTGTTTCTAATCACCTAGATCCTAAAGTGGGCAATGTGAGAACATATAGAGATAGAATGAGAATAGAGGCAAATTAATTGAAAGGTGTTAGTGGCAAGCCGACCAACTTACAATTAAAATAGTCATAGAATCGCTCTAGCCAAACTAATTGATAGTGAGTGCAAATGAAGTTGCATCAACGCCAAAATGGTGAATTAACTCACCCAATTTTGTTTCATGCCTTGCAAGGTGAAGATTGAATTCAAAATAAAATAGGATTCAATGGTACTACCATCCATGGATATATTACAAACCAAGTACTTAAAAAATGAAAGAATCCAACAAAAAACCTTCTAGATTATTATAATGATGAATTATGATGAGCACAAACTTATACTGAGAGGGGAGGTGAATCAATACAAGACTATCTTTTACCCTTTTTAAAATTAACCACAATAACTTCAAATAATAACATAGGACGAACACAAGATTTACAAGGAAACTCTTTTAAGAGAAAACCACAAAAAAAAATTGCTTTATATAAAAATCTCTTACAAATTTTGTAAGCAACATCCTACTAGAGACACTAATCCCCACTTATCTTTGTAGGAACCAACCTACGAGAGACACCAATCCCCATTACTAACCACTAACTTAGGAAGAGACACCAATCTCTTCAAGTGAGAGGCACCAACCTCTTAAATAACAAAGTAATAGTCTTCTTGAAAATAAAACTCCTTCAAAAATTTCTTTTGATGATCTTCTATAATCTTTTACTCCTTAAATCTTCTTGTGCTTGTATAATCTCTTTTATTTCCACATGCTACTTCTCCATAATCCACACACTTTATTTATATTTTCATGAAGGAGGGCGACTTCTTGAAAAGACAAGTCATTCACAAAGGGAGACAACTCTATACTTTATATGCAACCTTTCAAAACAAGGGTGCACTTAATAAGGTCTCGACCTCTTTAGATAATATTAATTCATTTATTTTTTATTTCCTTTAACACCAACTTTATATGGGCGCCATTATAGACAGGGGTTGGCCCAACATAAAGAATAATTTAATTTAATTTTTAAACTCCATGTAGATGGTGCTGACTTTAGAAGACTTCAATATTGTTTTAATGTTGCCTTTCTTAGATAAAACTGTCTTAGAATGATTGTAATGACATTAATAAATTTGCCAACGACAAATTTATTATTATCATTGATGTCAATGACAATAACAATGACAAAGGGGGAGATTGTTAGAATTATTATCATTGATGTCAAAGGTGTATGTTGGAAATTTATTATTGTCATTGCAATCATTCCAAGACATTTTTATCTAAGCAAGGCAGCATTAAAACAATCTTGAAGTCTTCTAAATTCAACGCCATCTACCTGGAGTTCAAAAATTTAATTTAATAATTTTTTACATTGGGCCGACCCCCCTCAATAATCATGCCCATATAAAGTTGGTGTTAAAAGAAATCAAAAATAAATTAATTAATATTGTCTAGAGGGGCCAACCCCTTATAAGGTGTGCCCATGTTTTGAAAGGTTGCATATAAAGTCTAGAGTTGCCTCCTTTTGTGAATGGCATGTCTTTTCAAGAAATCGCCCTCCTTCATGAAGATATAAATAAAGTGTGGAGTATGGAAAAGTAGTGCGTGAAAATAAAAGAGATCATACAAGCACAAGCAGATTTAAGGAGCAGAAAATTATAGAAGATCATTAAAAGAAAATTTTAAAGGAGTTTTATTTTCAAGAAGACTAATACTTTGTTATTTTAGAGGTTGGTGCCTCTCACTTGAAGAGATTGTTGTCTCTTGCTAACTTGGTGCTTAATGGTGGGGATTGGTGTCTCCCATGGGTTGGTGCCTATAAAGATAAGCATGGATTGGTGTCTCCAATAGGTTGATGCCTACAAAATTTGTAAGAGATTTTTGTACAAAACAATATTTTGTCGTGGTTTTCTCCTGAAAGGTTTTCCATGTAAATCTTGTGTTCCTCTTGTGTTATTATTTATTAATATTGAACATTTGAAGTTATTGTGGTTGTTAATTTTAAAAAGGGTAAAAGATAGTCTTATATTGATTCGCTTTGCCTCTCCTGCCCTCCCATTCTAAGTATAAGTTTGTGCTCATCAATTGGTATCAAAGAAAGTTCCTTCATAATAGCTCAATCACTAGAAGGAAGATTTTATGAGCACACATGGCTTGCCAAGAAGGATTCTCCTCCAACAGGGCTCCATTGTTTGATGGGACAAATTATGCCTTATGGAGCGTAAGAATGCAAACCTACTTAATGGCACTTGGATTTGATATTTGGCAATTAGTTGTGGATGGTTATACTGATATCCAAAATTCTAGCTTGCAAGTAATTACAATTTGTGTTACAAGGGGACGCGTCCCCTACCCCAAAAAAGGGTAAAAGATAGTCTTATATTGATTCGCTCTGCCACCTCCTCCCCTCCCCTTCTAAGCATAAGTTTGTGCTCATAAATTGGTATCAAAGGAAGTTCCTTCATAATAGCTCAATCACTAGAAGGAAGATTTTATGAGCACACATGGCTTGCCAAGAAGGATTCTCCTCCAACAAGGCTCCATTGTTTGATGGGACAAATTATGCCTTATGGAGCATAAGAATGCAAACCTACTTAGTGGCACTTGGATTTGATATTTCGCAATTAGTTGTGGATGGTTATACTGATATCCAAAATTCTAGCTTGCAAGTAATTACAATATGTGTTACACGGGGACGCGTCCCCTACCCCAAAAGCCACGGTCCCCGTCCCCAGTCGTCCCGGGGACGGGGGGACGCAAAGGGGACGGTCCCTTGTTGTCCCCAAATCAAGCAAATTTGAAGGAAACGGCAGGAAACGTTTCCAACCGATTGGAGACGTTTCCCCGTCCCCGATATGAATTGGGGACATTGGAAACGTCCCTCGTCATACCAAGGACGGCTAACCGTCCCCCACAAACTGGAAGCTTTTTGAAGGCTGAAAACATTAAAAAATTCAATTTTTTTAAATTTATTTCGCCTTTAAGAGATTTAAGGAAATTCAAACTTTGGATTCATATATGCATCCAATACACAATTCTTGGTTTTTGAAATATGCAATGATCAAAAAAATTGGCATGCCGCTAGGTTCTACAATGACATCTGTAGGCCTCACACACCTGTGCCACTCCAAATTTGTACCTTGTGTTAGGTTTTTCGCTGTTGTCATTGCAGATTTATTGCTCATCTTCTAACAAGTGCATGCCACAAGACAAAACTTGGATGTTAATAGAATAAAGCCAACCTCTTCCAAAGGGCATTCAACAGTTCAGGCATTTGCAGAGAAACTACGCCTCCAACTACTCAATTTAAATCTACTGAAACTAAATATTAGATGTGGTTTCTCAAACATCTAACAGTGACCACCCAAGCTGCTCAAATTTCCAAAAGAGCATTCAAGCCCTTTTGAAGTAGGACAGCCTGCTAACCACATTCTCTCTATTTCAAACAAATATTCAAAGATGCAATTTATGTTGGTCCATCATTTAAACCCTTGGAAAACATAAACTACACACTAGCCTCCTTGATAAAGAGTACTCTAAGTTGAATATGATGATGGAGGCCATGAGGCAAACTTGATTGAGGACAAGCTGCTATATTATCATGGATGGGTGGATTGATATTAGACATTGGTAATTCATCAACATGATAGTCACATGTGTAGATGGCTCTTATATTTTTTAGAGCCATTTATTGACATATCCCTCTCTCTTTCCCTCTAGTTGTCTATAATATATTAAAAAAAATTGAAAAAATCAAATATATATATATATATATATTTTGTATGTCGCTGTCCCCTACCGTCACCTAAAAATGGCCCCCTAGAAAACGTCCTAGAAACGCGTCCCCAGCCGTCCCCACGTCCTCGTCCCCGAAACGTTGTGGAACATAGATTACAATTGAATGGATCATTGGTAAATCCACAATCCAATTTTTCATGAACATGTTTAATGATTATTTTCTCTTTTTTAGTTGCTAGGTTCTGGCATTGAGACTATAGGTCATGTTAATGGGGTGTCGGGCTGAATCCTATGTACTACTTTTAGAGAAGTGTGGTTGAACCTATGTCACATACTTACTAATGCAACCTATTAATTTAAAGAAAACATTATTTAACCCCATTTTCATTACGCCTGAACTTACCACTCATCCATATTTCAATACTCAGCAACCACCATGACATCCTTGTGGTTATAGATTGTTTTATTGTAGTGTGGGCATTTGGACCCAGGTCACTCTCTCACCCCTTTACAATTATACAACCCTTTGGAAGTTTAACAATGAATTGTTCTATTTGTGTCTATTTATTAATCTTAAAATTGATTTAACTATTTACTTGTATGTTTTTATAACGAATGTCAAATAACAAAATGCATGCAACCATATATACATTAGTTTGAATCACTTCATATACCTTAGTTCAAGATCCATTGTAAGGATTGTTACCATTGTCAGCATTGGCAAAATCAATAGGTCTTTACTTCAGATAGAAAGACAAGATCACTTTGGTATTCCATGTGTATTGGATTTTATTCCATTTTTATTTTGAAGCAAAGAAGACTTCATATAATACCTCTAGTACTTCGGTTAAAAAATTTATGCAAAAATATTGCAATATGTCATTTAGAAAGGTGTTAGTAATGTTGCATTCAGTGATCAAGTGAATGGTTAATGGTTTACAATTGATTAGGGAAATAAAAATGAAAGATGCGAACAAAAAAAATGATCTTTTATATAGACCTTCATGAGGAGGACAGGCTCAAGTGAAATTATAAAGCATTGTCATGCAGAGAAAGTTTGAGGATTTGATGCCTTACGATGGATGGATATAGCCAACAATATTCTTCTCAACAACAAAAGGTAGAAACTCTGATTTTTTTTCCTGCATCCAAGGTTTTCAAAGTGGAAACTGTTATCTAGAATTAAGAAACCCGACAAACAGCCAAAATTGAACAAAAACTTTTCTAATTATATTGTTAACCTTTGTAACTACATGGTAACCAAGATCTAACATATGTCTGAATTTAAATTGAAAATTGAACCAAGCACTCCAAAGCAACCTCACATATCACTAGTGAGTTGACTAAAAAGATGTACATTATCCCATATTCTGCCCACAAACATAAACCTCAGCTGCCTTATTGCATAGAACTCTATCTCAAAACAGATTCATACAAGCAGCTGGTCAACAACACCAGTTTTTCTCCTATGCTCAATATTTTTTAAATGTAACTCATTATCTGCAAAAGAATAAATAATAATGAATAGGAGGATAGAACTAGAATAGTTGATAATTTGATATGCATAGCATTATAAAATCTGGAGCTTGTTCATGGACAAAATGGGCATCCATTGCGTTTTTCCACAAGATCAAGATCACTTGCTTCTATCTTGGACTTCATCCTAAATCCAATATTTCCTCCAACATTTGTAAAGTTATTTGTGTTCTCATCTGCTTGGATAACGGACGGAGCAACAATAGAAAATTCAACAATGTTTATCTAAGTTCCTAGGATAGGGACATAGGGGCACAATTATAGGCAAAAAAAAAAATTCCAATAATTGGAGGATGACAAGAGGACTGTGAGCAAACTACTATTAAAACAATTTAAAAGCAGCTGAAATTTTTTTAAGGTAAATATTGTTAGCATTTTAATTCACACCTATCAGTTCAACTCAAAATGGAATAGATATGCAATAGAACTTGTCTTCAAAGATGAAGCAGAAAACCCCTTGATCTAAAACTATGAAATATTCCTTCTGAAAATGCTCAAATAACAAACACAGAAAAAGTTGATACTGTTGTAATCATAGTTTACATACCCTCCGATTACTCTCCGAGTAGCCGAGTAATCTCCAAAAAATTTGCATGCCGAGGAATTTCTGCTTTTACTCGCAGGCAGTATGCAGATGGATTTTCTCCCGTCAAATTATCGAGTTATCGCCAGTAGCTCGCAAAAAACCCACAAACTTGGCATGTTTCTGTGTGTATATGCATGAAAACTTGGCATCCTGTGTATGTTTATAGATATGTATGTGTGCACAGTGCAGTCCTGAGTATACACATACATAAATATCCACACACATTTGCCGAGTGTTTACCGAGTATTTGCCGAGTTTTTCCCGAGTCAAAATTTTTGGGCTTGCCGAGTACTCTCCGATTCCGAATATGTAAACTATGGTTGTAATGATCCTTACAAAAAGTATAAATAAGATACAGAAAATGCTTCAATAACAAATATATTTTTTCTAATTTTTGCTAACATGCTTTCAAGTGGAAAACTAACAAACTGATACAACATACTAAATATTCCAGTATTGGAACAACACACCACTGAAGATCCTATGATACTATAGAACTCATATTGCACCCTAAGGGTTTTCCTCCTCACAGTGATTAATATACATGCATAAAGGGTTTGTGTAATGTCCCTTCTCAAGGCGAACAAGGAAAAATTAAGCAAAAATAATATTTTATTATTTTTGAATTTTGCAGCCTTCAAAAACTAGGAAAAATACTCTTTTTGGCCTAAATAATTTTTATTTGAAGAGCAGTTCAACTGTGCATAGCTGTCCGTTTCTAATCCACATTTCAGAGGTGCAAATTGAAACACCAACACAACTGTTATTTTCACATCCTTATCTGGGTGCTTCATAAGCTCTGGTTTGACTAAAGAAACTATTTATGGCTTCACAACATATTGCATCCCCACAACATATTGCATACATAAGCAATTTTCAACCTCCTCCAAAATGCATAAATTTTATCCTTTGATTGACGTCGATGTTCAAGTTCTTTCCCTGTACTATGAAGATTTTTACACAAGTCTGTCTCTTTTAGTTCAAGCTCTTCAGATTGACTAATGGCTAGAGAGTTCTTGTTCTGATTTAAACTTACCCCAAACACCTTTTGAAATGTTCTTTCCAATTCATCATGACTTTGTCTAAGAGATGTAAGCAAAAAAAAATTTGTTCTTCTAACTTCCATGATTCAATTGATAAACAAGTTGAATGAACCTTTAGCACATGTAGCCATTGACACTATCATGCAAACAGCTGATGACTGACTGACAACTGCTGAAACTATAATGCAACCAACTGGACACCAATATAAAATTGTTGAATGTTGGCATGCAAGCAATATAGACTACCTAGCAGGCTGGCAGGAATTGTCACTCTGATACCACTAGTCTTTGAACCAAAAGATTTCAACAGCTTGCCCCTTTTCCAACTTTAGCTCACAGGCATTTAGTCAAACAGTTGGTGGAACATTGAAAAACCACTCAATATTTTGATTAAGAACAGCTACAACTCTTCTTTCAAAAAATGGGAATATTCAATATTCACAAACATTTGTCATGCAAATTAAAACACATGGGCATTTTAACAAGCAGTTGACAAATAACCTAATAATTGCTTTCAATTTCAGAAATTATAACTTCATTTGTCAGTCAGTTGTAATTGTACATTTTGTCAAGCACTTAACATGCAAACGAAAATTAAAATGGAGTAAATACCCAATAATTGTTGACATCATAATAGTTGAAATATATTGGATTGATTTATTCTGCAAACTGTGTTGATTAATTCTGTAGCTGCTCATACAAATAATAAATGCAACTGGAAGATCTGTAGCTTCTCATTCAAATAACAAATGCAAATGGAACATTTGTTGTAGCTGGTAGAATTTATTCCACACACACTAATAATGAACAAGAGATAAAAATTATGGCCTTTAAATGGAAGCTGATTGCTGATTGAAACTCATTGAAAACTTCCCAAACAATAATAAAATCTGATAAAAATAAGAAAATACATCATAGACTTCTCATGGTGACCTGTACAGCCAATATTTCCCTTCACAAAGTGTTGTGGCCACCCTCTACTTGCTAATATTACTATAAAATGGTATGGCTGGTCTTCAAGGCCAATAAACTATATGAATATATTTTCAAATAACTTCACATCCAGGGTTTGATCGTCAACATTCTGGAAATAATAAAATTATTTGATTTATTCAATACACATTTTACCAGAAATCAATTTATATTTGCTTGTAAATAATGTTCAATAAATCTTAAACATGTAACTCCACCTTAAATCCAAATATCAATGTAGAAATGGTATTTCAAATATTTCTTTCAAATCTCCACAAATCTTTTAACATTCACCACACTAGTGAATCCTATATGAATCCACTCAATCAGCTAGGTGGGTTTTTCGTCCATGAAACTGATTGCCAGAAGGTTTTTCATCCTTTGGCTAAAAAATGAACCAAGTTCAATCTCTCCATATTGGGGTTTGTGAAATAAAATGGTAAGAATGAGCTTTCTCTCTAACAAATCCCCTTTTTATAAACATTTTTGGGAATAATTAAATATTATTATTTGTGTCCTCTTATTTTCCCTCCAAAAAGTGACTTTAGACTACTTTTTAAAAATTAAATATAACTTGTCTTTTAAATTTTACTTTTTTGACAACTTAACATTTAATTATTTAATTATTTTTCGAACATCCATCCAAAGTTATGGAAAATATTAAAATGGACCAAATATGAATTTTGACCACACCAAAAATATTCTTAGGCTATCAAGATATTGACACTTTGTAATGTCCCCAATTTCCGATTAGTCACAACCAAGATAATTTAATTAATTACATATTAAATTGTCCTAAAATAATATTTGAGGACATTTATATTTAATTAATTAAAAAAACATTAAAGTGACTTTATTATAAAATATACTCAAATAATAAATAAAATTACTTTATGTTAGTTATTTAATATTTAAATATTAAAAAGGTGGTGGACTATAAAAGGTGGCAGAAATGAATTCATTGTATCTTTTGGAAGTTTGATTATCAGGAATTTGAAGAGCTTGGCTTTCTGGAGCTTGAGAACGAAAACCCTCGAGTCAATAGGTTTGTACGAAAACCCAAATCCTCTTATAGGCGGATTCAACTTAGGATTCGCATAGAGTTTAAATGGGCGGTTGATCATTTGTGGGAAATTTTAAGTCTTTTATAAAGACAAATTTTAGTGGTTATCGATAATTTTCAGAGTTGAAGAGTCTATGGGATTTCCAAGATTGGAGGATTTTTAGTGAAGCTTTGCTGAGGTAAGGGTAGATTTAAATATTTCAGTTTAACAGTTGGAAAGAACAAAATATTGTTGAAGTCCCTCAGCTTTCTCTATTTTCTATGCCACTATCCTAAGCTTTGAATATTCAAATTTAATGGGAATCGGGTTTGCTTATTTAAGCCACCTATGTGAAATGCAAATAAAATATTTACAATGAACTAAGATTCGCTGATATTGGAAGGCATGATTAGTGTTTGGGGAACCACAAATCTGGAGATGAAGACAAAATTGGAATAGGTCAATCAAGGTAACTCTATTCTAATTGCCACCTTATCATTAGCTATCATAAAGTTCTTAGCTGTTGCATCTAGAGGAATTAAGAATTCTCAAACAAAGTAAAGGTGCTGATAGGGACAGTCAAGAAATGATGTGGCTTTAGGGAGTATCGAAAGGTCTAAGGGCAAGTATATATATACGCTGAAATAACAAATCTCTATGGGTGAGAGGTCAGTATGCGGTTATTCGAATATATATAGTTGATAATCTCTATTTGTTTGGTCCATTGGCTAAGAAGCAATGTCTTTCCAAATGGTCAAGAGGTATGAAATAAGGCATTGAAGTTTAATTGCCAAATATTAGCTTCTAATGATCTCTGAACTTCTTCATATGCATTTGCGCCATCAATGAATTTGTATGCAGCCTTTAAAAGGTGCCACCACCTTCTACTAAGTGCCATACCAATGTTATAAGGTGTCGAACAAGATTACCAATGCTATATTTTTAATGAAGAGGTCAATAAATCTATATTCATCAAAGTTTCCAGGCACTGAACAGATGAGGTCATGCAAATAAGCAATTAGAGGTTGGCATTTATTTTTGGAAGCCTTACTTGGTTAGCGCTGCCACAAACCTTACTTAGTATCAATGTGTATGTTGCACATACAAGGAGTCACGGCTAGCTAAGAGTCATTGTACCATAAGGAAGAAGTTAACGTAGGAGCAAAAGTTAAAAGGTATGAGGATTCAAATCAAATTAGGCAGCTATACCTTGTTAAAATAGTCACTTTTATTATGGTGATTGTATTTCCTCTTGTAATTTCTAATTGGTTGTAGCACTTCTATAGTTTTATTTGAATCAAGTATGTTCTGGTATTGTTCTAAATATTAAATTTGGAAGAAGTTTTGATCATTAACAGCTGGTAGTTGAGTGATATGCAAATTATGTCAAATCCACTTTGAATTACAACTATCAACAAATAATCTATACATTGGATATGCAAATCCGCATAAATCATTTTGTCATAAATTGGGGCGGAATATTAAAGTGGTATCAGAGCCAAAATCCTACCAGCATGGAGGGTTATGTACACCATTGACAAGGCCGGACGTTACGCTGAAAGAGAACAAAAGCATAGACAATTTCTGATTGGTTGTAGCACTTCTATAGTTTTCTTTGAATCAAGTATGTTTTGGTAGTGTTTTGAATATTAAATTTGGAAGAAGTTTTGATCATTAACAGCTGGTAGTTGAGTGATATGCAAATTATGTCAAATCCACCTTGAATTTCAACTATCAACAAATAATTTGTACATTGGATAAGCGAATCCGCATAAATCATTTTGTCATAAATTGGGGTGGAATATTAAAGTGGTATCAGAGCCAAAATCCTGCCAACCTGGAGGGTTATGTACACCAATGATAGGGCCAGACGTTACATTGAAAGAGAACAAAAGTGTAGACAATTTCAGTTTGCAAAACCTTATCCAAAAGAGGACACTTTATCAGTTGCATTAGCAACAAGGCAGCCACTTAGAGTTGCACATAGCAGTGGTATAATGGTAGGTTCAGGTAGTGGGAGTCCTTGCAACAGAACAAATAGAGAAAATAATGACATTGTTCAAAATATATTGAATGACTTAGCTAGGGGGAAGTAACAGATGGTGCAGCAGTTTATGTAGACCCAACAGCAATTAATCACAGCCATTGGTCAGATGTCCCAGGACATGAATTCACTAAGGGTGAATAGGACTACAACAGGTGATGGTAGCAATGCAAAAAATGATAACCCACAAGGTACTAGTACAGGTGGATCACAGAGACCTTTTCAACCTACATTCACACCTAGGGAAGAGGAAGAAGAGATACCACAAGAAGAGGAACAGCCATTGGTTGATTAGGTACTAGTGGTGTATGATGAGTACCAAACACTTCCTCATGCAGTTAGAAATGAATTAACTCTGAACCAATACAAGAATCAATGTAAGGATAGGAGGAGAGCACAACAAGAGCAGAGACCTCAAGGCCCATATAAGGAGTACAAGCAAGCTTTAAAAAAACTCACTTTACCCAATTTTGATGATAGCGGGAAAAGAACGACACATGATTGGATACACAAGTTGGACACATTCTTGACTCTCAAACCAATGCTACAAGCAAAAGCAATTAAATTTGCAACACTACATTTGGAGGGACTTGCATACAATTGGTGGCATCATGGTTTGGTGACATAAAATCATGCTTTTATTCAGTCATATGATTAGTTCAACAGCAAGCTAGTTGCTAGGTTCGACAAGAAGGATGTGGAGGTGTACTTCCAAGAGTTAGTAATGATTAGGCATCATGGGGACGTTGATAGTTACATCAATGAGTTTCATAAGGTGGCTGTTATGGTTCCTAACATGTCAGAGAAGAGAGTAGTAATGTGGTTTACCGAGGGGTTGCATCTTGAGAGGCTTGGTGAAGGCTTTCAAGCCTAATACTCTACAAGATGCTATTCAGATGGTGCTTGACCTTGAGACTACACATCCTATACCTCAGCCTCAAAAGAGAAGTTTCAAGGATAATAAACCAAAACACAAACCAGATGGGAGAAATCTCAATCAGCCCAAGCCTACGCTACCTAATTTGGAATTTGAAACAACGAGCAAATTATATAGGAAGAAGTTATGCTTCACTTGCAAGGAACCGTGAGAACCCGATCATAGGTGCCTTGGGAAAGGCAAAGCGCATTAGGTCATCTTCGATATTGATGAGGAGGTTGTGGACACGAGTTCAGAAAGTGATTATAAAGAGCGGCTACACAAGCATGATGATGCTAACGTAGGACGTTTGGCACATGGAACTATTGCCTCATAATCAGGAGTCCCTAAGTACCATCCTTTTAGAGTGAGGGGAGTTCTAAGTGGATAGTAGGTTACTTGTTTGGTTGACAGTGGGACGACTCATTATTTCATTGATGAGAGTTCAGTGGTGAAGAGAGGATTGCAAGTGGAGGACTTTCCGAAATTCAGTGTCATGATGGCTAATGGTTTCAAAATGAATTGCGCTAGGAAGGTTCCACAATTGAGCATTCAGTTGAGTGACTATATAGTCAATGATGACTTCTACGTGATCGGGAATGGTGAAACCAATGTTGTACTAGGAATTCAGTGGTTGCATTCACTTGGCAAATACAGTTAGGATTTTCAAACGATGGAGTTAGAGTTCATGTCACATGGGAAGAAGATAGTGCTGAAAGCGTTGGCAGATAGTGCGTCAAAGGTAGTGACAACAACAAAAAATGGATGCTCGATTTGAATGTGATGAGGTTGCACAGGAAGCTCCATACCTTATGTCTTCTAAATCTTCTTTCTAGTATGATAGGAAATACGTAGTGGATGACACTTGTGAGAGTCAGTATCTTGTTGACAATTCAGATTTCACACTCGGGTATGGGAGAGCAATGGGGAATTCAAGGTTCACACATGGCATGACATTTCAAGATGGGGTTATTATTCCTTATTTCTTGAGGACAGTACTTCTTATCACATTAGGACTCAAGGTATGCAAATATTTTGTTAAATTGGGGTTGGCAAGATCATTGAGCTTGCATTGGAGGTTTTTAATTGAGAAATTTACAAATAAGACATTGATGGATTCCTACCTTGAGCCAATTGTTTTTTTCTTATTTTTAATCATTGATCAAGTATACCATACTCCCAATTTGCTGGGTAGGCATAATTCCATCAATTTGCAATAGGTGAGAGAATTTTCAGATGTGGGTCAAGGCTATTCATCTCACACATGGTTGTATGGAGGCTGTCCAATAATGCTTAGCATAAAATTTTCAGATTTGGCATTGATGACTGTAGCTGGTCGCTTGGGTTTGTGTACATGGAATGATCATTTCAGTATGTGGAGTTGGAGTGATGATGCTTTTGAGGTCTTGGATCCATGGGTTTGCATGATTGTTAGAGTGCATCACAGGGTAAAGCAAGAAGTTAAAATGGTGAATTTTGGTTGTATCAAAGTGAAGCAGCGAAGTCATGATTGAACATTCATAAGGTTTACATGGGATCCTAGTAATGGGTCATGGATTATAGGTACAAATTGCTTGGGGATAAGCAATCTCCGAGAAGGGAGGACTATAATGTCTGATGAGCACACAGTTATACTGAGAGGGGGGGTGAATCAGTATAACGCAACTTTTATCAATTTAAAACTTTACCAATCACTATAACACCATTCACTCAATATCAATAATTATGCACATGAAAAAAACACAATAACAACGATATTTATGTGGAAACCCTTGCGGGAGAAAACCACAGTACAAATAATGTACTTTATATATTTATGTGAATTACAATGATTGTAGGCACCAACCTCTAACTTGTTTTGTAGGCACCAACCTACAGGAAGCACCAACTCCCTCAATTTGTAGGCACCAACCTACTGGAGGCACCAACCCCCACAGTTCGTAGGCACCAACCCCCACTTGCCAAGCACCAACTTAGCAAAAGATAATAACTTCAAGAATAATGTTCCACCTTCAATGTTGCTTCTTCAACGGATGATGGACCATTTTGCTCAAATATGTTTCTTAAACTTGCACCAAGTCTGCTATAAAGATCTGTTTTCTACACATATATCATATGGACAACTTCCCCTCAAAAGTTTTCTATAAGGCTCCTCAAAATCTGCTCTATTCTTCTTTTCTATCTCTTCTAGATCTTCTTCTTTATACCAGCATATTCTTCTTTAATGCTCACACAAACTCTTCCTTATTATTTCTGCTCTTCTCTATCATTCACACAATCTTCTCCTTTATCTCTGCATAGATTTCTTCTTTATTTCTAAATAGATCTATCCTTTGTATCTGCCCAACCTCCTCCTCTATAACTGCAAGATCTTCTTCTCTATCTCAGCATCAACACTGCATAATCCTCCTCCTATATCTGCATATATCTTCCCCTTTACCTCTGCACAATCTTCTTCTATGTACGCATGAACTTCTCTTCTATATCACAGATCTGTATCTGTCCTTTTATTCCAATCTTTTTCACAACTTTGCTTCAAATATTGTCATAAATCTGCTCTTAAATTCCTTCACAAATCCGCTTCAACTTTCCTCATAAATCTGCAATAATTCTATTCATAAACATGTCTTATAAGTCTGCTCAAAACCTCATAAAGTCTCCAAAATTATGCTCATAGAGACTTCATAAATCTGCTTATAAATTCTTTATAAATCTGTCTTCTATTTGTTCTCCTCTTTCGTAAGTCTGCTACAATTTACTCCAGCAATTTGCTCATAAACTCTTTTTGAATCTACTACACAACATTTTCAGATGTATTCTTAAGGTCTGATTGTGTTTATATGATATCTCCTTTTACTCACACTCACCAAATGACTTATTTCAATCTTCTATATATATCTGCTTTATGTGCCTCTTCACAAAAGAAATCACATCTCTTCATTATCTTTCATAATCACATTATTTGAAATAATCTGACTTTTAATGTTTTTAAGGAATCGCACCTTTTGACTTTTGTTTATTTTTCTTAAAATGATCCCTGCACTTTTTATTTGAAGTGATTTCTCTTATTTAAGAACAAGCACTGTCTTCTAATCGTCGCCTTCTTTTTGCATATAAGACAAATCTTGTTTGTCTTATTCAACTTTTGTTTTTTCTTTATTTTTGTCTCCTTTCTGACTTTTTTTTAATTGTTTGTCTTATTAAAGAAAATCGTATCATCTTATAGAGTCACACCTTTTAGAGGATCGCAACTTTTTGTTTATTTTTCTTTCATTAATCTGAATAAGAATAAATCGTGCCTTTTGAAGCACTTGCATCTCCTTTTAATGATACGTATCATTTCAGCACCACTTTTCATGAATGTTTGTATTGTTTCATATTAAAAAAATTTAGTTTAATAAACTGGATTTGAAATCGTCCCATTTCAAGAATAATATGAGTCAAAATTAAGTTGCATCCTTTCATAAATCTTGTTAGTGTTTGTTTATTCTGAAGGATGTCAATCTGATTATGCTCTTCAATTATCCGCATTTAACAGTGGTGATAATCTGAACCTTATCCTTTGCAATTGACTTCAATCAAAGTACGTAAACCATTTGAATCTTACCACGATGAATACCTAAGAGTCTGAATTCATCTGTATCAATTTAGATGTTCTTTCCTCTCAAATATATTATCTTCAGTCATGCTGTTCATGATTACTTGACATCAATGACAAAATTTCCAACAATGTCCGCAATTTCCAAGTAGTCCACTGAGATAATTTAATTAATTAAATATTAAATTGTCCTAAAATAATATATGAGGACGTTTATATTTAATTAGTTAATAAAACATTAAACTTTATTATACAATATAATCAAATAATAAATAAAGTTACTTTATGTTGGCAAGTTATTTAATATTTAAATATTAAAAAGGTGGAGGACTATAAAAGGTGGCAGAAATGAATTCATTGTATCTTTTGGAAATTTAATTATCGAGAATTTCAAGAGCTTGGCTTTCTAGAGCTTGAGGACGAAAACCCTCGGGTTCAAAGGTTTGGACGAAAACCCAAATCCTCTTATAGGCAGATTCAATAGAGTTTAAATGGACGGTTGATCGTTTGTGGGAAATTTGTGAAGACTTTTGTAAAGACAAAGTTCAGGGGTTATCGATAATTTTCAGAGTTGAAGACTTTACGAGATTCCCAAGATTGGAGGATTTTCATTAAAAGCTTTGCTGAGGTAAGGGTAGATTTAAATATTTCAGTTTAACAGCTGGAAAGAATAAAATATTGTTGAACTCCCTCGGCTTTCTCTATTTTCCATGCCACTATCCTAAGCTTTGAATATTCGAATTTAATGGGAATCGGATTGCTTATTTAAGCCGCCTATAGGAAATGCAAATAAAATATTTACAATGAACTAATATTCACCAATATTGGAAGGCATAATTAGTGTTTGGGGAACCAAAATGAAGTGACTGCTGTATGTGACTGAAAATGCTTTCCTGTCAACATCAGTAACCTTCAGACCTTATCTGCAAACCTGTGGCAGCAATTTCTTGGGGTCAAATAGTGAAGATGAACCTCTTTCCACTGCCCAATCACAGGCCTCAATGAGGTATAATGTTACTACCTTGAGTTGGGTAACTTATTTCATCATCTAGTAACATCTTGGGGTGATTCCAATCAGTTCATTTCATATTCTGTGTAACAGCTGATGTATATTTTGGATTGGGAAAATTAATGAGCTAATATTGTAATGCTGATTGGTAGTAGTAGTAGTACCATCAATGACTTGGCTCTTGAATTGGTTTTGCTACTTACCCCACCCCACTGCATAAGTGGCTCTTGATAATTTTGGCTCTTGTTTTGGTTAGCTATTTACCCCACTGCATAAGTGGCTCTTGTACTCACCCCACTGAATAAGTGGTTACATTGTACTGACCCCACTTATTTAAGTGGTTCTTAGCATTGTACTCACCGTTGAAAAGTGGAAGAGTTGATTTACTTTCAGTTTTGTACCCACTGCATAAGTGGAAGTTCTTTACTCACCACACTAAACAAGTGGATTACTTTCAAAAGCATTATAATGTAAGCCTTGCTACTATATGCTCTCACCTTGCCCACACTAGGATCTAGGTGATCAAAAAGTGGAAGGAAGTTGATTAAGTTGTTATCATTGCTTATGTTTGGTGCTAACAAGTTGTACAATCAAACAAAATTGAGGTGGTTATTACATATTGTACACAACATTGCCTTTGTGATGCACTTGCATTGAATAAATAACAAAGAATATCCTGCTTGGAATCGCATTGCTTTATTTTGTTCAAGTCTACGTCAAAGGCAAATAAACACAAATGAATTCTCACATAATGTTTTGCGTCTTCAATTGTGTTAGTTAAAAAGAAAGATGGAACTATGCGAATGTGCATAGATTTTAGGGCTTTAAACCAAAAAACTATTAAAAACAAGTATTCGATCCCAAAAATTGGCGAATTACATGGAACAGTGTACTTCCCAAAAATTGATTTGAGATCAAGATATCATCAAATACAAGTGCGATAAGAAGATGTCCATAAGAATACTTTTAGGTGTCATTTTGCACATTTTTGAAATTTTAGTTATGCCCTTTGGCTTAACTAATGCTCCAACCACTTTCCAATCATGTATGAACCATGTCATCAGAAATCAATAGAGAGTTTGTCTTTGTATTCTTTGACAATGTCTTGACCTACAACAAATCATGGGAGGAACATCTACAACATTTGGATGAAGTTTTGGAAATATTAAAGCAATGGTCCATTTATGCTAAGGAATCCAAATGTGAGTTTGGTTTAACAAAGATTCTCTATTTAGGGCATGTTATTAGTGCTCAAGGGGTGAAAGTCAACCTGATGAAACAAACACACATATACTGAGAGGGGGGTGAATCAGTAGATGTCTATATTTTACTAGTTTAAACTTTAATAATTACAATGAAGCAATCACAAAAATCAACATATAAGAGACAAGATTTTACATGGAAACCCTTATGGGAAAAAGCCATGGCAAAATATTGCTTGTATAAAACCTTCTTACAAATTTTGTAGGCACCAACCCACTGGAGACACCAATCCCCACCACTGAGCACCAACCAAGCAATAGACACCAATCTCTTCTAATGAGAGGCTCTAACCTCTTGATCCTCAATTAGGAGGCACAATCCTCCAAATGAATATTATGTTTTCCTTCTTCAGCATTGTCGCTGCAATATGCTTCACAAATCTGCCTTAATGTCTTCTCAAATCTGCTCATAACATCATTCAAATCCGTTTAATAACTCTTTCAAAATCTGCCATAAGTCTACTTCCATGTCTCCCACAAATGAGCTCAAATAGCTCTCATAAATCTGCTCAAATACTTCTCACAAATCTGCTTGAATAAACTCTTGTTTTTGCTCTTCATACAAATATTATTCCATGAAAATTGATTGGTTTTAACTCTTTCAACCCTCTATTTATACTTGCCAAAGTACCTCTTCACCCAAGAGGAGGCAACTCCTCCAAGGGGGTCGGTCATATTAGCAATAAATAATTTTATTTATTTTGTTTTACTTGCCCAAGATGGGTGCACACATAGATCGCAAACTTGGACTCAAAGACTACTCGGCAAGCCCAAAAATTTTGACTCGGCAAAGACTAGACAAAATCCTACCTACAAATTTGCAATCCTCAGTCTTTTGTTGGCCGCGTCCTTGCTTGTTGATTGTGTCTTTTCCTGTAGGTGAAAATCGCAGGCTTTTAAAAACCAAAAAAATGTGTCCAAAACACATCAAAATCACGAGCTTTAAAACACGTCAAAAATCGCGAGGTTTTTTGCAATGTTTTTTCAGAATGGTGAGTCTCTATAAGTTTTTGTGAGTCCATGGTAAAAGACTCAGCAAGTTTTTCAGCTCCTGCGTCGTGCGAGTTAACCTATGAGTTACTCGCATGGCTAAAAAACCCGCAAGTACTTGTGGGCTCGGCGAGTACTCGCCGGGTCTTCGATCTATGGGCGCACATGCCGAGGGACATGCCAAGGGGGTTGTCCCTCTTTGGGTGGCCCAAATAAAATTTATTTATTTTCAATTAAATTTCCCCCAACTTGGGGTGGCACCATGAGGGGGGTCATCCCTATTTTTATAATATTATTTTGTATATGTTTTGAAAACTCCTCCAAATAGGCGCTAGGCATGGGTCGGCCTATGTTTACAATAAATCATTATTTTGCAAAATAATTAACTCCTTGCCCAACAATATCTCGATAATAGTGCCATAAATTTGCCACCAACTTGCCCTTTGACATCAATGACAATAATCCAACACTACCAACAAAAGATACAAACCATTTTGGATTGGCCCCCACCAAAAGGGGAGGGACTTCTAATAGCCAAATGCCTCTTTTTGTGGCACAAAGAAGTGCCCAAATCCCAATGTTCCCATAAATTGATTGCATTCCCAAAATAGCAAATGCTATTCAAATCCAAATGCCACCATAACTCAACACACCCAATTTGACAATAGAACTATCCTCTTTGAAAAGTCAATTTGTAACTCTCATAACGCATTGTTAGAAACTAACAAAATTAAACAAAAACTGCCATTAAATATTATTTATTTGTTATTGCTAATTTTCCCAAATTATAACCCCCTTTCAAGAGACTTTTTCCTCCAGTCCATTTGGAAAAACAATGGAATGGACTTAAGGGACGTTGAAGCATGAATTAATGAAAAGGAGACTCTACATAGTCACCCGCCACTGATAACTCTCCAATTCCCAGATGTTGGAACTTCTAAACAATCTACTCAACATCTTCCATGGTCGTCAACAAACAATACAAGAAAACTCCCCACAAAGAATATGAATCATCAATACCTTAAAGAAAGGGTGACAGGTGTAGCAGAAAACAATGAGCAGCAACAAAACCATGATATTTTGACTACCCAGTGCTGCCAAAGACAGAAAAGACATAGGCATGACTTCTTTAGGAAGACAACTGGTCACCAAATGGAATAACAGTCGCCTATGTGTCACATGAGACCACTACACCACCATTTGGCATCAATTACATTGCTGAATCTGAACTAACCGAGCCAGCCTATAAATTAGTGCAAAAGGCACATAGCATGTTAGCACGTTGCCAGTAGCAACTTCCTATAAGCCCATAGCAGCTTGTAGATGGCCTACAACAACCCATTTCTTACCTATAACAGTCTATTACATGCCTGTAGTAACCTTCCAAGTATACATGCATGGTGAAAACCTTCCAGCCAAAACAACAAAAACAAAACAAAAAAAGCTGATTATTTTTTTAAAACATAACCGACTGTTGTTTTGGTGAAACACGATCACTTATGGACCTGGATGTTTTTTTAGCAATTTTATTGACTGGATGTTTTGGTTGGCCTCCTCTAGGGCATTGAATACAAAAACTACATTAACCATTAACACAGTGTATGAGTTTTCTTCTCATGTGCACTTTTGTCTCATTCAAGCCAATTGCAAATTATGAAGAAAATTAATAAGGTCATGAGGCATAGTTATATCTTATCTGAATTCTAAACCACCTGTACCCATAATATCACACTCTTGCCTCTCTTGGAGACTAGATTCTTCTCATTGGATCCTAATATCACTTTAGGGCCCTATGAACTGCACTGTAGCTTCCTTGGATTCAACTGTGGCTTTCCTATCACATGATCTTTTGAGACCAATCATATCATTCCACAAGCCTTATAAACTTCCTTGAAGCATTCCTTGCTAACTTTCTTTTTATGAAATCAATTCTTCTATAGGGGAAACTTGAGTAAAGCAAAATTAATCAGTAGTGAGTCTTGTATGGTAGAAGAGCATCAATTTCGGCTTAGCTTGAAGTTGGTTACTAGTAAATTAGTATCTAGCAAACCTAGTGATCTAGAAGATCCCGTTGTGCTAACAAAGTCTGTTGATTCCCTATCCCTAAACATAGAATTTATTAATATTATGGCACAGTTTCCCACGTCAATCTGAAATGGCTGGAAAGTAAAGCTCTTCCTTGAAAGACAATTAAACATGTTTGATCTATATAGCTAAAATTTTATTCCATCACCCATGTAAAAAGCAATGGCTGACTCCCTAGACTTAAAATGGAGTATGTGACTGCTTCAATAAATCCATATACACTGATTCCCTAGACTTAAAATGGAGAAAGTGACTGCTTCAATAAATCCATAGACAAATCAGTCAAAATCCAAATCTTCAACCTTGCTTAATAATAATGTAAGTTTGTGCGTTACTATATTGACATGAAACTTTTGGGTGGAAATTTGTGCGGTGTTACAGCAGATTCAGTTGGAGGTATTCTTTTGGTACAAACTTTATGAAAAGAAAAAATCTTAACTAGGAGAGGATGTATGATATCATCCTTCATACTCATTACAAAGAAGGAGACATCTATGACAACATCCTTCACACTCCTTACAAACATATTCTTAGCAACATCCTTCTAAGTCCTTACAAAGGCAGAATCTTGCTTCGAAGATTTTCATTAACTGCAAAAGTTTTTAAGAAGGAAAAGTAAATAGAGATTATCGTCATAAATCATAATGGCCTCAATAGTTTATTTTAGATTATCTCAATGTCAGATAATAAATATGTTTATTTAAACCAAATTTCAAACTAGATGTTTGAATGGCAGTGCATTATGGCCCAGAACTCAATTTCCTGAGATTCAATATCCGTATTTCTGTTGTATTTTAACATATTAGGTTGAATCATTACAATAGAATCTAGATGTTTGAATGGCAGTGCATTATGCTCACTAGTTTCTTAAATATATGAAAATTCATTTTTCTCTCGAAATAAGAGTCGGCAAGAACCACACACAACCCTAACAATGAACCATAGGCGCCCAATGTACTATAGATGCCCACCAAGAAAACCTCAAGTCATCTAAATGAAGCTAATCATAAAGAATGTATAATTCAGTGAACAAATCCTAAACACAAAAATGGATAGCGTTTGTCATTTATCCTAAAATTCTCAAGAGGATTTTCTTACCAGCTTTTTAAAAAGGGGACAAACTATTCCAAATATTTGGTTTTGATCCTAAATTGTTTCAGGCTCGGGGATCAATTACTAACATGTGCCTATTAGGACACCTGAGTTGAAACCTCATCTTGGATATTTTTTCCACTTAGTGTAAGCACCGGTCGCCAGAGGCCAGTAGGCCCCTGTGACTAGGAAATTATATTTAATCAAGAAGAATCACCCACACCTGCAAATAATAATATTGCAATAGTCTCAACTCTCACCTCTGAGCACTCGGAAAGAGAAGTTTTCGGGTGCCATATCAAAGAGAACTACACGATAAAGAAACACGTTTATCAAAGTACCAAATCCGGCATGTCCTAAAAGAGAATGATGAAAGACCCAGAATAGAAATTCGATATGAGTATAGAACCAGTTTTGCAAGAAATGTGACAGCCCATAACTGTTTTGCGTTAAGATGGACAAAATACATTTACAACTCATTTTACACGAATGGCATGTCCTAAAAGAGAATGATAAAACCTAGAATAGAAATTCGATATAAGTATAGAACCAGTTTTGCAAGAAATGTGACGGTCCATAACTGTTTTGCGTTAAGATGGAGAAAATACATTTACAACTCATTTTACACGAATTACAGGAGGAAATGGAAAAATTTAAATAGTCTTACATCCATGTACCTAGCAAGATAGTTTTCCCTACAGAATTACGCGTCAGCTTGAAAAGAAATAAAGGATGCAGAGAACGTTCAAAGATAAACCCAAATAATCAATTGCCTTCAAAGTACTGTAAATATCCTTAAAAATCCTATTCCGAGGAATTCCCCTACAGTGGGATAGATAGGGTATAATAAGACAGGAGGGACGCACCTGCGGGACCTTAAACTTAAATCATAAAACAAATTACATTATCAAGCACATCGCCAAAGGACACATTCCAGTTGGATTTTACAACAAGCATACCATAGCTAATGTTTCGCAATTTCTATTCAAAAATAGCACCCACAATCTTAATCACCATAAACAAATCAGAGACATGTTTCCTCAAAGTCTGTTATTCAGAAAATTGAGGTTGCAGGTAAACCCAAAAAGTGGAAATATAAAAAGTTGCCAATAATCCTCTCTACGAAAACAAAAAGATGTTGCAGGTAATCCTAATTATTAAAAATAAGTGGAGATGCTTACAATTCCTCGATTGCATAGAGAAACTTTGTCCATGAAGCCTTCTAAGTCTAGCGGAGGCTGGTCCTGTAATTGCCCAATGCTCAGCATTTCTTCCATACTTATTCCACCAGCTCTTACACTGCAATTTCTTCTGCTGGTTTTCAGTAAATCTTTATTTTGCAATGAGAAAGGCCGCTCCACATTGCACCCACTTTGTCTCCTGGGGAATTGCAAATGAGGCATTAAACGACTGTGGAGATATGAGATTTTTGGACTAAAAAAATTAGTCCCCATTGTTAACCGATAGATTCAGAGACCAAGCTTCTTTTTTTCAGAATTCATAATCTTATTCTGATTATGATATACTCATGTTGTCTATAATATTCAGATCAACGGCCATATCTGAAATACCCGTTTTATTCGACTGATATGCCCATTTTGTCCTATTGTTAGTCCCTGCTATGGTAGGTTTCAAACAAACATAAAATAACATTTTATAGACCAATGACGTGATTTTATTACGCGAGAGGAACTCTACAGCTGTGACACAAAAACGAAAGAAGAGGGGATATAGGGGAGATGCAGTCAATCGTGATTATAATATCTAGTCTTGCCACATATTTATACTATATATTGTAAATAAATAATTCAAATGTAAATAAAAAAATAATCAAATGTTGATAAAAAATGGACCCATACTTCAACACATGATAACCTCTAAATGTTATATAAAAAAAACATAAATACATTCATGAAGAAGTGAAATAAGTATTTTTTGTCTCAAATAAAATATCATAACTATCCACTATAAGTATATCATTTAAAAAATAAAATGCTCATTTAATAAAATAAGACACTCATTTAAACAAGTATTGTTATCATAGTGAAAAAATATTATTCTTAGGTGTACAACTATTGGGGTAGCAATGTACAAGCATTGGAGTATTTTATATTAATAGATTGTGCTATCACAAATATAAAAGGTGAGTACAACAAATAACATGTATTTTCTCATTAAATGTGAAGGATTTTCAAAAAAAAATAGTGTTCAACTATTGGTCCATTTTTGTTTGATATAAGTTGTATTTCAAATAATTGTGTGTTGTTTTTATAACAACAAATAGTTTTTTTGTGTTCAACTATTGGTCCATATGTGTTGAATATAAAAGGTAGAGATATCAAAAAATTATGGTTATCCATAGGTATTTGGTCCATTTAGGTTGTATATTAATTTTATTTTAAATAAAAATATGATATTCTACAAGCAACAAATGATATTTTTTTGTTCAACTATTAGGGGTCCCATGATTAAGTTTTGGTCGAACCTTTAAAAAGTCAAATTTTAGACACTTCTTAATAGATGTGCTGATGTGGCAAGTTGCATGATGAATCACACCTCCAAACCTTAGTTATAGATAAGAGGCTAGTCTACATTTCAAAAAAAAAATGAAGGTTCTACGATATTCTAGTCAATTGCTACATGCTGACAAAGTTAGCTCGCACGACTACTGGGCCCTCTCCCTTATATTTTTTAAAATTAAAATTAAAATTATTAAAAAGTAATGTGGGTGGTTGGGTGTGCGACTCTCCATATTAACGGTTGGGGAGAGTTCAGGTTTGCGCAGAAGACACGGTGACTGATTATTCTATTATTGCTAACTTCATGTCCCCATGCGGCTGCTTAGCTTATTTTGGCTAGCAGTCACTGCTCAACTTATTTAGGAGTTATTTGTGGAGCTGGTGGCCCCATGAATGCTTAATTTTTCTGCTTATTTTTTAGCAACCAGTTTAAATTTGTATTAACAGTATTAATAATAATTTGTACCGAAAAAAAATAGAAAAAGAAAAAAGAAAGCAAATTTTAAAAAAGAGGGAAAAATAATTGTGGAGCCACATGGATTTTTAACAATATGCAGTTGCTGCTTATTTTCAGCCCCCCCTTTTTTCCCACAGCTTATTTTCAATTCCTAAACAGTAGCTGCTCCATTAAAATAGGAAAAGATTCCAAATTATCCTTTCCCAACAATAAAACTTATGCATGGGAACACTCCCGCTGCTTAAATTTAAGCATAAAATGGAGTTAAGCAGCCGCATGGGGACATGAGGTAAGTTTGTGTATTTGTGGAGAGCTTACTTGGACAACGATCAATGACCTGGAGGGGTTTGGTCGAGGTGGCATTATTGGTGGCCACTTTGGCATTGCAACTTTGTGGGTGGTCACGACAGATGAAAGAATAATAATTATACCCTGATAGAAATCAAGATTGAAGTCTTGTCGATTAAATGATGTTGGTGTAAGAGGATATACGAAACCAACATTCGATGATCGGCCAATCCTTTTTTAATAATAGCAAGGAGTGATATTGGCATTTTGCATGATATTTGATTATCTCATGAGTGCACGGCATTAATTTGCTCTTGTTTATTGTAGAAAAATGTATCATTGACATTTTCATTCATTTGGGTCTTTCCTATGGATTTTGGCCTGATTTTGCCTAGATTTAATGTTGTAATGTGGCCAACACATTCACATTATGACTTGAACGCTTATAAATCAACAAAAACTTAATGATGTCTTGCAAAGGTGTTGTGAAGTGTTGTAACCCACTTTCACACTTTTCTAAGAACTTTCTATTATAATTCACCTAAACAACCTCTTTTTATCACTTATCAAGCCATACTTCAAAGTGTTGTAAGGAGTTGTAACAAACTCTCACACTTTCCTAAGCTTGTCATCAATAATTTGACCCTTTCTTATGTTTAAATGGCCCCTTAATGCATTTATAGGCCCTACTTAAGTGTGTTTCGAAAGACAATCTCGTTAAACAACATTAAGCACCCTTTAATACCCAACAATTAGCAAATTTGCCTTAGTGGGACCAAGTCACCACCTTGGATGACTTAGTCTCATCTAGCATAAAAATCAAAATTATTTTAATATTTTGGCGAGATATTGTCTTCTAAACCCCAAGGGCGGTCTGTGATGAGGTATTTTTGAGAAATTAGGGCAAATCATGTATAAATAAAGGGTTTTCCCCTCATTTTCAACCCCCAACAACATTTTCAATCTCTTACTTCTCAATCAAGCATTCAAACACTCTAAGCACTTAAAGCATTCATCCATTGGAGTTGATTACTTACATATCCTCAAACTTCTTCATCAAGGGTTTGGTGAGTTGTGGCACTTGCATGTTGTTCAATCATCTTTCCCTTTACATTTCATTTCATTATCTAGGGTTTGATTACCAAAATGGGGTTTAACTAAGGCAAACCCCTATTCTCTAACCCTAACCCTTTTTCCCCTCTTCACATGTGTGTTTTGTAGGTCTTGTATGCAATTTTTTCAGAAAGCAAGGTGCTAAAAGGTGTCAACTTTCCATCAACATCATTCAAAGTCAACAAACCTTAAAAGGAGCTTGAAGACAACCTACAGGTTAAAGTTTGCAGATTCGGATATGGGTTTCTGTCAGGAGTAGGAGTACAAGTTGAGAGCTACAGATTCTAGCCTCGAGATTCTTGAAACCTATAGGTGGACTAAGTCGCTATCATTAGCGAACTAGTCCCACTGTTAGGCCTGAAAAGTAATCTCTGCAGTTTTGGACACCCATTTCTCTGAAACCTGTTCTAGCAAAGTTTCCCCGAAGCAAGACTAAGCCACCCAGCCTAGCGTAAGTATCCCAATGGCCCTTAATAACAGAATTTGGAAGATTCCAAAGCTCCTCTTCATCACACTTCAGTTTCCAAGTGCACCTCTTTTGTTTCATTAAGTTATGTTATAGTTTGCATACATTTTAGGTCATTTTACATAGTGTTTTCAATACCTTTTTGCATTTCATTAGTTTTCATTCAATAGCTAGTTTCTTTCATTAGTTTTCAGCATTTAGACACATTAGCACTTAATCTTGAATGAACCCCCTAGGATTTGGGTGTGAAAAATATCTCCCCTTTTAGGTGAAAAACTCTAGAAGTGCTAGAGAACCCCCTTCCCCCTGAAATTTATGATTCATTTTGGTGAACCTGTTGGCAAAACAAGGATAGACAACTGAGAGGGGGTGAATCAGTTGTCACGGAATTTAAACTTTATTTAATCTTATCAACCTTTAATCTCATATCATATAAATAACAATGAAAGCATGAATCAACAACACATCAAAAACACACATAAAACCAAGATTTTTGTGTGGAAACCCTGTTACCTTGGGGAAAAACCATGGTGGAGGTTAATCCACAATTTATACCCTGTTAAAATTATAAGAGAAATGAATAATGGAAATGCACATGCATTCAGGCACACTGCTTAGAGCTCACTGCTCAAAAGGGAAGGCTCGCTGCCTTACATAAAACTTTCAGATTAAATCCATCTAAAGAGATTGAACTGATAAATTAGCTTCTTGAAAAGCCTGATTACAGTTTCAATTAGGCATAGAAACACTTCTTCACTCTTCGCTCAAACTTCTTCATACTCTACTCTGCAATCAAATAATTTGATCTTTACTCGCACATATCTCGCACACTTCACACACACCCTCTTCTCAAATGAAGAAAACAATCACTCTTATATATCTGCTTCATGGAATTACATCAACAACTCTGTTGGTAAAAAATAAAGAATAGATGAATGCAAACTATCAACCTAATTCATGAACAAATCTCAATGCACACCAACCGAAGTCGGTCACAACATAATGAAGATATAAAACAACGTCCTCAAATGTGCCAAGCATTCAAAAATTAATCTACGAGGATCCACAACATGCTACAACCACCATGTTGGCCAAGAATATGAAAACCCGAACACAAAAAAGAAAAATCTTTGATCATGAACACACTAATCAATGTGAACGTACCACAAAGATAGAGCATGATCTAGAAACATCAACGAACATTGTAGGAGCATACGTGAAAGATATCGAACCAATTTTTTCACTTTTTCGATTACAGCAAGTTAAGCAATACACAATCGTTAGGGTTAGCACTAAACCAAATGATGCGAAATTCAACTCTACCCAAGAATGTACACCAAGATCCTGAGTTGGGCAAGGTGTGAACATATGGTCAAAGGATCTCAAAGCAAAACTTGATAAAGGAACTTTAACCAAGAATGCGTTGGAGGACGATGAGCATATGGTCAAAGGGTCTTAATACAATGCTGATATAAAGAAGTCTAACCAAGAATGCGTCGGAGAACGACGAGCATGTGGTCAGAGGATCCCTACCAACTATTATGCTGAAATAGCTCGATGTCAAGAATGTGCTTTCCAAACCGTGATGGAGTTGGAGCTACCATATGACGGAGGTGCTAAATATTAAGATAAGATATAAAATGAAGAAGTAAGATTGCTGACAGTACTACTATTCAGCTTACAATATTTAGAGATTGCCTATCAATAATAATAGAATATTGAAAGACTAATGGTGCTGCAATAAGTAAATAGTCTCCCCAAAGATCTCAACGACTAATATTATGCAAACTGATAAGACTGACCAACAACTTGACAAATATAACCAGCAACATAGAATCCTACCAAAATGCTCATATCTCACTCATCTCTCAACCAAATGACCTCAAATTTGATGCAATGAACTCTTATGCCAAAGGCGACCAAGCTGCATACCAAAGACCACACTTAAACCCACGTATTTATTTAGCACGCTTCCCAATGCACTTCAAAGAGGGGCGACCTGGCAAGAAGAGCGAATTTCTTATTTAAAATAAAGTTCTTCATAATAAAATCTGCAAATTGACACAAGGGGGCGCCCAGCATAGACAAAAGGAAATACTCAATGCCCAGAACGATTCTTTTTGTATTATTTGACTTATGAATGAAAACAACATGCAGCTACACTGAAACAGCAACTCCAGAATCTGATATAAAATGTTGAAAATCAGAACTACAAGCAAATAATTGCAACAAGCAAACCTCACTACAAATTCTCTCACAAACTAACTAAGTTCTCCACTAGATGCTATCTCTCAAGCATGAAGTCAAGCCAAGGCTAGGAGGCATTCATTCCTCGAAGCAGTCCCAGAGCCATTCCGGCAGCATAACAATATTCTAGACATAAGATGACAAAAAGAAGAGGCTAGACCTCCTTTTATAATTTGTGAAGACCTCTCCGGAAGCTTCTAGAAACCCTAATCCTTTTCCCTCCAAGAATGGCATCCTTTTTCCTCAAGCTTTGTTTGACCTTTTATTTAAATTCATCTCTTCAAAATAGGCGTCCCACTTAAAGTCTCAATTTTGACTTTAATAAATATAATATTATCTCCATGAGGCACCACCCCTTAAAGACCACCTTTTAACACAACATTAAGTTATGAGACTAGGCCAAGGGGGTATCATAACATTAAAATATAACATTGATTTAAAGAAATGAACTTATCTCTCCAAAATGCATCCCAAGGCCAAAATTGAACAAACCAACCGAGTCGACTGAAGAGGAAAGTCAATTGTGCCGAGAATGACAGGACCACTGCCAAAAATAGAATTTACTAAAAATAGTAAATTCCTGAAGGTGCTCGGAATGTCAAGAAAAACACATCACTGCGAAGCTCTCTAAAAACCCAGAAAGAATCCGCCATCCAATTATCAATTCACGAGCAATGGCAACCCTCAAAACATGAAACCCTAATTTCACCTTCCGAGTAGCCTACGGGTCTCTGGAATAGGCCAACGGTCAACAGAAAAGATCATGCTCAAGAAGGGGACATTATAGTCCGCCCTCCCCAAGATTGCTTGTCCTCAAGCAATCACAAACCTGGATGCTGCAGAATCTCATCATTCTCCCAAGTCACATCCTCCATAGGCAAGTTCTTCCACTTCACCAAGTATTCTCTGATTGTCCTATTTCTCAAAGGACGCTCTCTCAAATCAAGAATCTCTTCTGGAATCAAAACTAACTGTTCTTCTTAATCCAGAGGTGGCAACTGTGATGAAGCAACAACATTGTGTCCAAGTGCCTTCTTGAGGCGAGACACGTGGAAGACATTGTGTACTCTGCTACTCGTGGGTAGCTCCAACTCATAAGCTACTGCTCCCACCTTTCTGATAACCTTGAATGGCCCATAGAAACGAGGTTTGAGCTTCTCAGCTCCACTCTTCTTGAGTGTAGACTATCTGTAAGGTTTTAGTCGAAGATAGACCATATCTCCAACCTCAAAAGAGTGCTCAACACACTGTTGATCAGCATACATCTTCTGCTGATTCTGTGCAATCTGAAGATTATCCTTCAAGGATTTCATGATATCTTGACTCTGCTGCAACAAATCCTTAGCTTGAGGGGCTTTGCTATCACCAAACACCAAATCAGCAAAGCTAGGAGCTTCATAACCGTAAAGAGCCAAGAAAGGTGACATCCTTATTGACATGTGGAAAGTAGAATTATAACAGTACTCTCCTATGTGAAGTCATTTCATCCATGCTCTTTGCTACTCTGAAACATAGTTTCTCAAATAGCCTTCCAACCACTTGTTCACTATCTCAGTTTGTCCATCGGTTTGGGGGTGATAACTAGTGCTTGGAGTAAGCACTGTACCCCTCATTCTAAAGACCTCTTGCCAAAAAGTGCTTAGGAATATGTTGTCCCTATCACTCACAATGTTTTTTGGCAACCCATGTAACCTAAACACCTCATGAAAAAATAGATCTACAACTTGGGTTGTTGAAAAAGAGCTGGTAATGGCGAAGAAGTGAGCAAATTTTGTTAGTCTGTCCACTACAACATAGATACAGTCTTTTCCTTGGACCTTGGGCAACCCCGTGATGAAGTCCATCGATATGCTCTCCCATTTTTGATTGGGAATGGGGAGAGGTTGCAGCAGACCAACAGGTAGGGTATGCTCATTCTTATTCATTTGACAAGTAGGACACTCCTGAATGTAGCGTTGAACTTCCCCTTTAAGCCCTTTCCAAGAAAATCTTTCCTGAATCTGCCTATATGTCTTGAAGAACCCTTATGACCAGCAAGTGGAATGTAATGAAATGTCAATAAAATCTTCTTTTTGAGCTTAGAATCAGCCACCAAAAAGATTCTACCCTTGTAGTGTATCAGCCCTTCAACCACTTTGTACCGTTCGTCATGAAAAGTTCCCTCAATGATGTTGGTCGCAAACTGATTTTTGGCATAATCAGCAAGCAACATGTCCTTCCAATCAGCAGTAAGCTCACATAATGAGTTCAAATGAGGTCTCCTAGATAGAGCATCGGCCACAATATTGTTTTTACCTTTGACATATTCAATGTCAAAATCGTAAGCTTGAAGCTTACTCACCCATTTTTGTTGTCTCTCGTTCAAATCTTTCTGATGCATGAAGTGCTTGAGACTATTATGATCAGTCTTGACCACAAACTTGCTCCCCACCAGATAGTGTCTGAACTTAGCTAATGCATGCATAATGACAAGCATTTCCTTGTAGTAGATGGAGTAGGTCCTTTCAACACCTCTTAATTTTCTGCTCTCAAACATAATGGGATGTTTGTCTTGCATCAAAACAACCCCGACTCCTTCACCAGATGCATCACACTATAGCTCGAACAACTTGGAAAAGTATGGAATAGCTAAAACCGAACAAGAGCTCATGACCCTCTTAAACTTATCAAAAGTAGTTTGGGCCTTTTCTGACCAACAAAAAGCCCCTTTTTTTGTGAGGTCAGTAAGAGGAGCAGCATTCTGGGAGTAGCCCTTCACAAATCTTTTGTAGAATCCACAAAGACCCAAGAATCCTTTCAACTGAGTCAAATTCTCAGGAGGTGGCCAATCAACCATTGCTTTGATCTTTTCAGGATCAACCCTAACTCCTTCAGCATTGATTATATGACCAAGGTAAAGTAGCTCCTTCATACCAAATTCACATTTGGATTCCTTGGCAAACAAACTCTCTAATTCGAGGATGCTAAGCACTTCCTCCAAGTGCTTGATATGTTCTTCCCATGTCTTGCCGAAGATCAGAATGTCATCAAAAAATATCAATACACACTTCCTCAACTGCTTCTGAAAGACTCTGTTCATACAAGACTAGAAGGTAGCGGGAGCATTAGTCAACCCAAAAGGCATGACTAGAAACTCGAAGTGGCCATAGTGGCATCTAAATGTTGTCTTCTCAACATCAGATCCTCTCATCCGAATCTGGTAGTAGCCTGATCTCAAATTGATCTTTGAAAAGAACTTGGCTCCATGTAGCTCATCAATGAGCTCATCTATCCTCGAAATGGGGTATTGATTTTTGATGGTGCTTTGATTCAAAGCACGATAGTCCACACACATGCAGATGGTACCATCCTTCTTCTTCACAATAACAACTGCTGAAGTGAAAGGACTCTTGCTTGGACGAATGAAGCCCATCTCCAAGAGTTCCTGAATGTTTCCCTCAATCTCGTCCTTCTGCTTCTTAGGGTACCAATAGGGAGTTGTAATAACAGGTTTAGCTCCTTCCTTGAGCTCTATGACATGCTCCGAACCCCATTCAGGACGTGGTCCAGGAGGTAAATCAGCAAACACCTTGCTCTTCTTTGTGATTAAAGACTGAATATCAGGAGGATAGTCTCTCTTTGTTTCAATCGGACTAGCAGGAAGAATCATACATTCTGCAGCCCACTCAACTTGATCATTACGAATCAGCCTTTCCATTCTCTTGAATGACACAATCCGAGGACCACCATTGGACATTCCTCTTAGCACTACCTTCTTCCCATCGGATTGAAACTTGAGCTCCATGGTTTGCAGATTTAGAGAGATCTCTCCAAGTGAATGCATCCATTGAATGCCTAGAACGACATCCGTATCTCCAATGCTGACCACATAGAAGTCATCCTTGACTTCATAGTTTCCCAATTGCATAGTCATGTTTGAGATCTTCTTGGTGCATGAGATGTGAAACCCATCAGCAACCATAACCTTGAAGCCTTCAAACACTTCTGTTTGCAGCCCCTTCTTTGCCACCACAACTTCATCAATGAAGTTATGTGTTTCTCCAGTGTCAATCAAAGCAACTATTCGCTGCCCCTTAATCATCCCTCGAACTTTGAAGGATTCATTCTTTTGAAAGCTCAAAAGTTGAGCCAAATTACCTCCACTTCCCTTTTCATCTTCGGACTCTTCTGGAGCTCTTTCCCTTTCGCTGTCATCAAAATTAGACTGTCGGTCTGAAGAATCAGAATTACTTTCTTCAGCTGAATAGTATTCAATTTGATTAAATTTTCCCCCTTTTGGGCAAACATGGTCTTGGGACCATTTTTCTCTACACCGGAAACATAACCCCTTTCTTCTGAGTTCGTTAAGTGTCTCTGGATCCAATCTTGTAACTTGAGGTTTATGTTGTTGGAACTCCTTATGAGAAGGTATTTTTCCTTTATCCCTTTTGTGAAATGATGGCTTGGGTTGAAACTTTGCTTTAGGAGCAGCCCACTCCATGTTTCTTGCTTTCTTCATTGCCTCATGTAGGGAGGGTGGATCAAAAGCTTTAATCCAACCCTTGAGTGGTTCCATCAATCCTTCACTAAACAGGATCACCAAATGCCTCTCAGTAACTCCTGTGACCATGACTGAGAGTCTCTGAAACTTAGCTATGTAGGCATCAACAGTGCCATGTTGCCTAAGCTGTGCCAAATCTCAGAAATGCACTTCTAGATCTTTTTTCTCAAATCTCTCTATGAGCCTATTGGTGAATTCATCATAGGTAGTGATAGACCGATGACCCAAAGTGACTAGGCCATGGTACCACCACTCGTGTGCCACCCCATCTAGGTGTAGCGTAGTGAACTTAATTGCCTCTTCTTCCGCCATGGGTTTAAGAGCTAGATAGTTGTCTAACTTTTGTAGCCAAGCTCTGGCTGAACTGTTGTCACTCCCATCAAAATGTGGAAGCGTAACCTTGTTGACGGCATGATGCAACTCCCCATGTACTGTTGTTCTTCTTGGTTCATAATGTCTTCCTTATCCTCTATTCTTCCTTTTATGATCCAAAAAATCATTGTAAAACATATCCGCCTTAATTTCATCAGGGAGAGAATCATACTCAGTACGGCTGAGTCTCAACTGTTCAACAAATGAAGCATTCTTTTCTAGATCCGATTGAGGGTTCACCGGTGCCAAGAAGGTGGGTTTGAATGATTTGGAAGAAATGTATGTGCTATTTGAAGCAGGCTGAGCAACATGTCCATTATGCTGGTTGGTGGCACTGTGTTCTCCCCTATGTCCTGGATTGTTCTATGGAGTTGGGTTTTGACCCACTTTCCCCAACATGAGAGATACCATATCCAGTAAGGCATCCATCTTCCTCTCGAATCTCTTTCCTGCACTTGATGATATTTCCCTTCCCTTCCCCCTATCATCTCCATTACCACCCAATGTCCTCTCATTATCCTCCATTTCTTCTCCTGGAGAAGATTCCCAATTTTCTCTTAATACCTTTGAACCTGTCTGACCTTCCGGAGCCTGATGCCACTGAAACTGACTGGTAGCCTTCTTGTATTCCCTTGCTACTTATCTCTATTCTTTGTTACTCATAGAAGGTTTGTTTCACAGGATGGCAGGATGCATGGCTCTGATACCACTGAAAGATACCGAACCAATTTTTTCACTTTTTTGATTACAGCAAGTTAAGCAATACACAATCGTTAGGGTTAGCACTAAACCAAATGATGCAAAATTCAACTCTACCCAAGAATGTACACCAGGATCCCAAGTTGGGAAAGGTGTGAACATATGGTCAGAGGATCTCAAAGCAAAACTTGATAAAGGAACTTTAACCAAGAATGCGTCGAAGGACGACGAGCATATGGTCAAAGGGTCTTAATACAATGCTGATATAAAGAACTCTAACCAAGAATGCGTCGGAGAATGATGAGCATGTGGTCAGAGGATCCCTACCAACTATTATGCTGAAATAGCTCAACGTCAAGAATGTGCTTTCCAAACTGTGATGGAGTTGGAGCTACCATATGACGAAGGTGCTAAATATTAAGATAAGATGTAAAATGAAGAAGCAAGATTGCTGACAGTACTACTGTTCAGCTTATAATATTTAGAGATTGCTTGTCAATAATCATAGAATAATGAAATACTAATGGTGTTGCAATCAGTAAATAGTCTCCCCAAAGATCTCAACGACTTCCCACCCAAACCTAACTCAAACGACTGATATTATGAAAACTAATAAGACTGACCAGCAACTTGACAGACATAACCAGCAACATAGAATCCTACCAAAATGCTCATATCTCACTCATCTCTCAACCAAATGACCTCAAATCTGATGCAATGAACTCCTATGCCAAAGGCGACCAAGCTGCATACCAAAGACCACACTTAAACCCACGTATTTATTTAACACGCTTCCCAATGCACTTCAAAGAGGGGCAACTTGGCAAGAAGGGCGAATTTCTTATTTGAAATAAAGTTCTTCATAATAATATCTGCAAATTGACACAAGGGGGTGCCCAACATAGACAAAAGGAAATACTCAATACCCAGAACGATTCTTTTTGTATTATTTGACTTATGAATGAAAGCGACATGCAGCTACACTAAAACAACAACTCCAGAATCTGATATAAAATGCTGAAAATCAGAACTACAAGCAAATAATTGCAACAAGCAAACCTCACTACAAATTCTCTCACAAACTAACTAAGTTCTCCACTAGATGCTATCTCTTAAGCATGAAGTCGAGCCAAGGCTAGGAGGCATTCATTCCTCGAAGCAGTCCCAGAGCCATTCCGACAGCATAACAATATTCTAGACATAAGATGACAAAAAGAAGAGGCTAGACCTCCTTTTATAATTTGTGAAGACCTCTCCGGAAGCTTCTAGAAACCCTAATCCTTTTCCCTCCAAGAATGGCGTCCTTTTTCCTCAAGCTTTGTTTGACCTTTTATTTAAATTCATCTCTTCAAAATAGGCGTCCCACTTAAAGTCTCAATTTTGACTTTAATAAATATAATATTATCTCCATGAGGCGCCACCCCTTAAAGACCACCTTTTAACACAACATTAAGTTATGAGACTAGGCCAAGGGGGTATCATAACATTAAAATATAACATTGATTTAAAGAAATGAACTTATCTCTCCAAAATGCATCCCAAGGCCAAAATTGAACAAACCAACCGAGTCGACTGAAGAGGAAAGTCAACTGTGCTGAGAATGACAGGACCACTGCCAAAAATAGAATTTACTAAAAATAGTAAATTCCTGAAGGTGCTCGGAATGTCAAGAAAAACACATCACTGCGAAGCTCTCTGAAAACCCAGAAAGAATCCGCCATCCAATTATCAATTCACGAGCAATGGCAACCCTCAAAACACGAAACCCTAATTTCACCTTCCGAGTAGCCTACGGGTCTCTGGAATAGGCCAACGGTCAATAGAAAAGATCATGCTCGAGAAGGGGACATTACAATATGCAACAACTGAAATCACCATAATTACATTCTCTTCTTCCAAAAACACCAGCTACAGTAACAAAAAAACTCTCAACTTGCTCAATTCTTGATGTGCATCTCTGAAACCTCTGGAGGATAAACTATATAGGCTCATCAATAAACCCTTTAATGCACAACTTCTAAATACCACCGTACAAAAATTTCCACCACGCTGAGCTTCACAGATAGTCTGCAACATATTGATTATAATTTTCTCAATATCCTTGACATATACAGCCTTTAAGACATTAGTGCTAATAGTGTTGACATCAATGAAAACCACATATCAGAAACACAAACACAACATCCAACAATCTCCCCCTTTGGCATTGATGGCAACACATGATGTGAAAAATACCATCAACACAACTAGCTCTTCTCCAATAGTTTCCTCCTTGAATATTCCACTCTTTTGACTCTTCTCTCCCTTTTTTCCTCAAAGGTTTTTCACATTACTCTTCTCCCCCTTTGACATCAATGGCAAAGGTACACAAGCTCTGAACCACATATCTGAATCATCTGACTACTCCTCTTGAGTAGCAACCACTATATCATCAATTTGAAACAAGATATGATTGTAAGTACATGGATTGATGCAAGACTTGCAACTTAGTTTAGATTACGAGGGGAAATCAACCCTAACTTGTCTTTGAGATACTCAAAAGTATCCTTAGGAAATAGCTTAGTAAAGATATCTACAATTTGTTCCTTAGTAGGCACATACTCCAGTCTGACTTCTTTATCACTCACTTTGTCTCTCAAAAAGTGATACTTGATAGATATATGTTTTGTCTTTGAATGCAACATCGGATTCTTAGAAATATTTATGGCACTTGAATTATCAAAAAATATAGCAATAGGCTCATCATACTCAATTCTAATATCTGCCAGCATTTGTTTCATCCATAATACTTGAGTACAATTGTTTGCAACAACAATATATTTTGCCTCAACAGTAGATAAGGAAATGAAATTCTACTTTTTACTTAGCCAGGACACTAGCTTCTTCCCCAAAAGAATGCACCACCACTATTAATTTTCCTTTCATCCACAACTCCTGCCCAATCTACATCAATAAAGGCATTCAACGTAAGATCACCATCTTTAGGATACCATAGGCCAAAATCAACTGTCCCTTTTAAGTATCTAAAAATTCTCTTTACTGCAATCACATGTGATTCCTTTGGATTAGCTTGATATCTAGCAACCATGCATACAACATTCATGATGCCAGGTCTGGTATGATTCAAATAAAGAAATTTGTCGATCATTGACCTGTACGTTGTTTGATTAGCCTTAAGAGAATCATCATTTTGTGTTAACTTGCATCTGGTTACCATGGGTGTACCAACAAGATTTGAGTCTTCTATGCCAAACTTCTTCAGTAACTCTTTAACATACTTGGACTGAGATATAAAGATTCCATCATCTAACTAAGTAATTTTCAATCCCAAAAAGAATTCCAACTCTCCAATCATTAACATCTCAAACTCACTTTTCATTTGATCAACAAACTTCATACATAAGTCATCATCTCCTTCAAAAATGATGTCATCAACAAAGACTTCAATAATCAACTCTTCATTCTGATCCATCTTGAAATACAGATTACTTTCAGCAATACCTTTATTGAATCCAAGATTCAACAAGTATTTATCTAGTCTAGCATACCAGGCTCTATGGGCTTGCTTGAGTCCATACAGTGCTTTCTTCAATCAGAAAACCATATCTCCTTTGTGAGTTAGTTGAAATCCATCCAGTTGCTCAATATACATTCACCATTTAGAAATGTTGACTTTACATCCATTTGATAGAATTTGTAGTTTTTGAAAGTAGCATAAGCAAGAAATAATCTTGCAGCTTCAATTCTAACAATAGGGGAAAAGGTTTCTTCAAAATAAATACCTTCCATTTGTGAGTACCCTTTACATACCAGTCTTGCTTTGTTCCTGATCACTTCACCTTGCTCATTCAACTTATTCTAAAAGACCCATTTGGTTCCAATCATATTATTATCTTGAGGTCTGGGAACAAGAATCCATGTATCATTTTTCTCTATTTGCATTAGTTCTTCCTTCATTGCTTTCATCTAGTATTCATCTTTACATGCTTCATTGACATTGTTAGGCTCAGTCTTGGAAATTAGACAATACTCTAATGCAATTCTTCTTCTACTCTGCACACCTTTGTTCTTGTCTCCTATAATCTAATTTTTAGAATGATTTAGCTTTACATACCTTGGAACTTTGGGATTTTCTCGAACTGTTGGTTCTTCTCTTCTTTCCTCTACACTTCTATTAGCTTCTCCTTTCGGACTTTCTTGATTCATCGGAACAATTTGAACTTGATTTTGTGTCTGAGAATCCTTTTCTTTATCAGTACTATCATGTTGGTCATCTAAATCATATCCATAGTATTTGGATGATCTGACAGTATCCTCATCAACTCTGACATTTGCACTTTCAATCATTTTCTTCAATCTTCTATTATAGCACCAGTAGGCCTTTATTTTAGTAGAATAACCCATGAAGATTCTTTCATCACTCCTAGCATCAAACTAGCCTATATCTTCATTTTTTATATATAACATCTACTTCCAAAGATTTAGAAATATTTAATAGTAGGCTTATAACCAAACCAAAGCTCAAAAGGAGTCTTACCAGAATTATCGTTGATATTTACCTAGTTAATAGTATACATAGCAGTGCTTATAGCTTCTCTCCAATAGATATGAGGTACATTACCTTCCAACACCATAGTTCTAGTAGCATCTAGAATTGTTCTATTCTTTCTCTCAACAACTTTGTTTTGTTGAGGAGTCTAGAGAGAAAATAACTGTCTCTCGATTCCATGCTCTTCACAAAATGAATTGAACTCCCGGGAAGTGAATTCACCACCTCTGTCTGATCTTAAGCATTTAATCTTCAAACTTGTCTCATTCTCTGCCATAACTTTGAAACTTTTGAACTTCTCTAATGCCTCATGCTTTTCTCTCAAGAAAGCAACCCATATCAGCCTAGAGTAATCATCAATAAGCAACATAAAGTACCTTTCTCCTTGTAGACTTTTGATTCTAGAGGGACCACATGGATCAGTATGCACCAACTCCAGTACTCCATTAGAATGATGTTGTTTTCTTTGAAAAGAGATTTTAGTCTGATTTCCCATCTGACATTCCTTGCATATGGTGTTAGTAGGCTTCACTAGCTTAGGGAGATCTCTAACTGCTTGTGTGGAGCTTACTTTGACAATGTTATCAAAATTCACATGACACAACCTCCTATGCCATAACCATCTTACATCAACTTGAGCAATTAAACAACTTTCACTAGCAACACTTAAGTGAAAAATGTTACCTCTTGTCTTGGTACTTGAAGCAATTACATTTCTAGTACTTCCTAAAATCTTGCATTTTCCATCTTTGAGCTAAAGATTGTATCCCTTGTCAACCATCTGTCCAACACTTAATAGATTATGCTTCAATCCTTCAACATAAAGGACATCATCAGTATTATATTTACCACCAAGAGAAATAGTGCCTCTGCCACAAATCACACCAGCATTATTATCTCCAAATCTTACAACACCACCATCATATTTCTCCAAGCTTATAAACTTGTTTTTGTCACCAGTCATATTATGTGAGCATCCATTTTCAATCACCCACTCACCCTTTTCTTCAATTTTGGTTGCAAGAGCTTTCTCAATATTGTTATTACTAGCAGATTCAGTGGACATCAAACCATTTTCCTTGATAGAAATGAATACTGATCCATATTTATTTCCAATTTATTTATTAGATTCATCATCAGTAACACCTTCGTCAACATAATAAAATTTATTTTTAAATCTAGACTTTTCAGGTTTGTGCTTAGAAATTCTTTCAAGACACCTTGATGCAAAATGACCTATCTTACTACAAGAGAAACATTTAATAGGCAGTTTTCCTTTATAATTACCTTGTCCTCTGGCTTCTCTTTTCACAATCAATGCTTCCAACTCTTCTAACTCTCTTTATTCATCCTCAATCTGTTTCATCTCATCTTCATACTTGAATATCTTCCTTAAACTTTCTCCTAGATCATATCTTTGTTGGATTTTTCTAGATACAGTAGCTTTAAATGCAAATTTTGTTTTAGGAGTAGATTCACCAAATTCACTCAACTCAAAGACAATAATCTTACCAATCAACATGTCTCTTGTCACATTCGTTACTATCGTGAGCTCTTCAATAGCATGAGCTTTCATTTTGTAAGAATCAGGCACTAATATGAGCACTTTAGCCACAATCTCACCTTCTTCCAAAGCTCCACTGACACATCTAATACCCATTACTAGTTCATTTACCTTTTGCATGAAAGAAATATTATTTTCATCTTCACTCATCTTCATGTTTTCCCACTTTCCTTTTAGACTTTGTAGCTTAACAACTTTCACTTGTGCATCTCCTTCATACAATGTTTCCAACTTCTTCCAGATCTCATGTGTTGTTTTCAAACCTATCACATTTGTCATCTCAGAATCTATCAAAACACTCAGTAATGCTTCTATAGCCCTGGTATTAATTTTAGCTTCTTTGATCTCATTAGGAGTAGAGGGACCATTATGAGGAATAACATATATGTTCTTTGTAATCTTCCAGAAAGGTTCACCAATACACTTCAAATGACACTCCATTTTGACCTTCCATAAAGAGTAATTTGTACCATCGAATCTAGGACTATCCTTCTTGTATGATGTCATCTCGGATCACCTCAAGCTGTTAAAATTCTTCAAAAGAACCTGCTTTGATACCAATTGTTGGAAAAACAAGGACAAACAACCGAGAGGGGGTGAATCAGTTGTCACAAAATTTAAACTTTATTTAACCTTATCAACCTTTAATCTCAAATCTGATAAATGACAATGAAAGCATGAATCAACAACACATCAGAAATACACATAACACCAAAAAAATTTACGTGGAAACCCTGTTAGGGGAAAAACCACGGCGGAGGTTAATCCACAATTTATACCCTATTAAAAGTATAAGATAAATGAATAATGGGAATGTACATGCATTCAGGCACACTACCTAGAGCTCACTGCTCAAAAGGGAAGGCTCACTGCCTTATATACAACTTTCAGATTAAATCCATCTAAAGAGATTGAACTGATAAATTAGCTTCTTCAAAAGCCTAATTATAGTTCCAGTTAGGCACAGAAACACTTCTTCACTCTTTGATCAAACTTCTTCATACTCTGCTCTGCAATCAAATGATCTGATCTTTATTCCCACATATCTCACACACTTCACACACACCCTCTTCTAAAATGAAGAAAACAACCGCTCTTATATATTTGCTTCATGGAATTACATCAACTCTGTCGGCCAAAAAAACGAATAGATGAATACAAATTAGTGACCTAATTCATGAAAAAATATTAATGTGCACCAACTGAAGTCGGTCACAACATAATGAAGACCTAAAACAACATCCTCAAATGCACCAAGCATTCAAAAATTAATCCACAAGGATCTGCAACATGCTACAACCACCATGTCATCCAAGAACATGAAAACCTGAACACACAAAGGAAAAATATTTGATCACGAACACACTGATCAATGCAGATGTACCAAAAAGATAGAGCACAATCTAGAAACATCAACGAACATCATAGGAGCATACACAACAACTGAAATCACCAAAATTATATTTTGTTCTTCTAGAAACACTAGCTATAGTAGCAGAATAATTGTAGGAACACAAAACTCTCAACTTGCTCAATTCTTGATGCACATCTCTGAAAATTCTAGAGGATAAACTATATAGGCTCAAAAACAAACCCTTTAATGCACAACTTCCGAATACCAACGTACAAAACTTTCCACCACTTTGAGCTTCACAGATAGTCTGCAACGTATTGCTAATAATTTTCTCAATATCCTCGACATTACAACCTTTAAGACATTAATGTTAATAGTATTGACATCAATGAGAACCATATATCAACAACACAACCACAACATCCAACAAAACCCACCTTTAGAACACTTTCTTACTTCTGATTTTAAGTGCATTTGCATCCTAAGAAAAAATTGCATTAACATTGCATTGGGGTTTTGCATTGTTTTGCATTTTAGGGTTTTCAAAATTGCATTAGTAAAAATCTCATATAGCTTGCATTTTTGCATTGCATTTTCATTGAAATTTTCAAAAATTATGCATTTTCATTCTGTATTTGCATTTGAAAAGCCTAAAAATCATAAAAACCATTTAAAAATTCTAAAAATTGCTAAAAAAATCATTGTTGGGACTAATTCACCACACTAGGTGACTTAGTCCACCTGCACATTTTGCATTTTCATTTATGACATTTCTAAAGCATTTTCTGTATTTCTATGTCATTTTCTAGAATTTCAATTATCAGCATTTTAGTGTTCTTTGTTTGCATTGCATTTGCATCCACCCTACATTTATAAACCTTTGCATGAGTGTTTGGTGTCTTATTGTTGATACCTTAGTGAGAAGAAGTTCAAGACTTATGGAATCTCACGATAACACACTTGTTGTAGATCTTGGATTATCTCAGGCTTCCACTCCTAGTATTGATAATAGTACACTAGGCATGGGAATTTCCCTTTGTAACTCTTTGCATTCAAGTAGCATGCATACTGAACATAAACCTGATGATATTCCACAAGACAAGATCATTCACCTTCATGATGACTTAGCACACTTACAACATCAAGTGATCCTTGAAACCATTTCCACTACTACAATTCCCACTATAGACAACATCCACCGCATGCTTGATAGTGATGAAGGTCTAGACGTTGTGAAGAAAATAGTTGAGATATATCAAAAACATGTTCCTTCCACCTCGAGTGTCTCTCAGCCAACAAACATTGTGGTTAGCCAAGGAGGGCCTCAAACTCCTCCTCCTTCCACAGTAGCCTCCATACCTACTTATGTCTCTCCTAATGTCACAACCACAATGCAACCAATTAGCAATGTGATTCCTTCCCTTGGTATTCCTACTAGTATTCCTACCTCTTATGTGGCATTGCATGCTTTTTCCTCTTCCACCATACCATCCATTAGCATTCCATTCACTTTCCTACCACTACCTTCACTCCATCACCACTTTCCCTTCCACCTCACACCACTTACACTGACCCTCTCATAACACAACTTCTACAAACTGTCTCATCCATGCAACAAAAAATTTCCACCATCAACCAAAATCAAAATGCCCCACCCACATACTATGTTCACAGCAACGCTTTGTCGATGGAAATCTTGCCAACCATGATACCACAAGGAGTAAAAATGCTTATATTTAAGAAATATGGAGGGAAGGGAGATCCTTCTAACCATGTTAATGCATACACTGCTTTGTGTAGTTACTTTGTCCTTGATGATAAATTTCTAGCTAAATTGTTTCCCAGGACCTTAAAAGATACTGCCTTGGAATGGTTTTCTTCATTACTGAATAATTCAATTCATTAATTTAATGAACTTTTTGATGCATTTATCAATCATTTCCAAGTGCATGTGACTCCCAAGAAGACCTTGGTTGATTTGATGTGATGTAAGCGAAACAATGATGAAAAGATAACTAACTTTATCTCACACTATCAATCGCTTTATTCCCAAATCGATCTCAAGATTCCTGACCCACATCTTCAAAAGATGTTTATAGAAAACTTGATAACTCACCTTCAAGACAAAATCACCATGATTAAATTTCCTTCTTTCATGCATTTATGCACAACCCTTTGTGATTATCACAATTCGATTAGTAGTCGAGATACACGATCCACTTCTAGTCGAACTGAGAAATTTCAAAGTGCCAACCAAATCGATGCCCAACCATTTAGAAAGACAAACAGAGGGCTCTTACAATTTAACCCTCCTCAACAATCCCCTCCACCTTTCAACAACCAAGTGGTAGTTGTTAAAACCACGATGCCTTTTAGTTATGCATATCTAAAACAACACTTCACACCTTTGCCCGACACCCTCCATAACATAATGTCTCAACTTTTGCAACAAAAAATGATTACCTTACTGTTATTCATGCACCTAATCCTACCAAACCTTTACCTCCAAAATTTAACTCCAAAGCTTATTGCCATTTTCATAGACAAAATGGACATGACACAGAACAATGCAAGCATCTTAAGCATCTTATTCAAGACCTCATTGATTCTGGTTGTTTATCCACTGAGGGTGTTAATGATCAAGGCAATAAGTTTGTTGCCCCTCCAAATCAAAATCTTAAAATTTTCACTAATCACATGTCCAAACATAGTATTTCATTTGTCAAAGCTAGTGAAACTCCACAAAATGATGTTATGAATGTTGATACAAATGATGAACATTCTGATCTTATTCCGCATGTGACCCATGTTAATCCTATGGATGAAATGGTAGGTGAGATAGACATTATTCCTCATAAGGGCCAACCTACGCCATCTCTTGATATTACTTTCTCCTCTCAAGAAATACTTAAAAATCTCCCCAATGGTCCTCTTTACATAGCCGGTTGTATCTATGATAAGCTCACTAATGGGATATTAATAGATTTCGCTTGTGGAGAGAATGTGATCACTGAGGAATATTTGGTATTGCATGATCTTTATCAAGATGATTATGATAAACCTACAACATGGATCAAAACGCACAATGGTTTTGCTTTCCCTATGATCGGATTGATCATCCTCCCATTATAAATAGGACCTAAAACATTGGATGTTACATTCTCTATCATCCCATAGTCAGACCGGTTTCATTTGAGGCTAGGCCACCCATGGCTTCGCTCAATGAAAGTTGCCCCTTCGATTCTTCACAAATGGTTAAAGTTTCCATTTGAAAATGATATATTCACTGTCCACCATAGTGGCTTTAAACCCTTGTCGTCTAAAGGAAAATTTTCCTTAGAATCCTTTTGGCCCGAGCCCATGGAACCCATCACACCTCAAAGAGATTTATTTTTCATTGTTTATAAAAAAATTAAAGCAAAGAAAATAATTGAACTATCTCTTCGCAACATGTCCCCATCCACCTCTAACACTCCCATCTTAGATGAAACCATTCTTCAACTTGAACAAGACTCACCTAATCAAGCTCAACCAACACTTGACACTTCACCTACATCGTCTAAGAGACCTAGAGATTGTAAAAGTAACTTTGTCATGCCTCCTCGCATAAAACAAGTTTAGAAGACAAAGGAGAAAGTGAATGAAAAACCTTCCATGGTTCCTTATGTTCCTTCCCCTAGGGATGAAAATCAACCTATGGTTGATCAAACCACTCCTTCACAAATACAACTTGATAACCGAATCAAAAGAAACAAAGGAGCTAGGGAGTGTAGGCATCGACGTCGTGCCCTTGCTCACAAGTTACATGAAGAAGAAAATAAAGAAAATCTTAATCCACACTTGACAAAAGAAATGCATGATGATACTCCTCCCCAAACACCACAACATGATCTCATCCAACAACAACAACTAGAGTTACATGCTTCAACTGGCATCATCATTCGTCCTCCTATTGTCATTAATCTGGATGACAATGATGATGAGATTGCTAAAATAGATGAAGAGGTGCATAAAAATTTGAATAAATTGTTTTGCTCTTCCATGAGCTTGCATGACAACTCTCCTAGAATGAGCATTGACCTTGATGCTAGTTCTATAATTGTTGTTGTCCCCCTAGCCAGTCACCCACCCTCACTTTACGTTGAACAAGATTGGGAGGCGAATGACTTGTTAGATGGTTGACTTGCATTTTCCTTACTAGTCTTTTGCATTTTCCTTTTTCTTTTGTGTATGTGTGTAACATGTTCCCTCGTACAGTTTTGTTTGGTATTCCTTCTCTTTGTGACATTCTTCTATTTGTACCTTCATTCTTCTATATGTCGTGCATTTCTTGCACTTTTCGCTTTTGTTTTTGCCTTCCTTTTGGGGATGATGCAAGGCATTGAGATCAAAATGTCCCTGTCATTTTGACCCAAAAGGATATTTTTATTTGTCCTTTTCTTTTGTTTTTTCCTTCCTTTTGGGGATGATGCAAGGCATTGAGACTAAAATGTCCCTTTCATGTTGACCCAAAAGGCCCTTTTTCTTTTTCTTTTTCTTTTTTGCCTCTTTCTCGTGTTCTCCTTTTGGGGATGATGCAAGGCATTGAGACTGAAATGTCCCTTTCATGTTGACCCAAAAGGCCCCTTTTCTTTTTCTTTTACTTTTTGGTTGTCTCTCGTGTTGTCCTTTTGGGGATGATGCGAGGCATTGAGACCAAAATGTCCCTTTCATGTTGACCCAAAAGGCTCTTTTTCATTGTCTTTTTCTTTTGGATTTTTTTGTCCTTTTGGGGATGATGCAAAATGTCGAGACACCCTATGTCTCTTCCATGTTGACCCAAAACGACTCTTACTTTTTCTTTGTTTTCATTCTCTTTGTGTCATTCTTCCAATTCTATGTATTTGGGGGATGATGACAATTGCAAGCTCTCTAAACAAACATTGCAACAATGAACATACTGACCCCAAATCTAGAGATCACTTATGTGTTTAGTGTTTTTCTTTTTGGGGGAAACCTCTTCCCTTTCCTTTCTTCTTTTTCTTTTTGCATGACACAAGCTTACTCGGAAACATATGACTTGACATAGGGGCTTTCCAAGTTGTCTCTCATGTTTTTTCTTTCATTTTCCATTTTTCATTTTGATACTTTAAAGTAATTGCTCACATAATAGTGTGTAGAAATTCCTTTAAAGTGGGGGCATACATTGGCATTATTTCTTTTGCATTTTTCCTTTTTCTTGGTTCTTAGTACAACCTTATTATTTCATACAATGCATTTGTCACTTTGTGGATGACATTGGGTGTAATGCCCTTCATAAGCGTGACCTATCTTAGCATATTACATTCCTCTTAGTGGTCTAATACAACACACTGCATCCCCTGAGTTGCGAATTTTCTATTCTTCGATTGGTCCTCTCTTGGAGACATTAGACACAATGTTCCCTAAGTTAAAGACCTTGCATGAACTAAGCAAGACTCCTTTGAACATATTTTGCATCTTACATTTTTTATATGGCCACTTTGCATAACACAACTTGCATGCTTGTGGTGCCATCTTGCGTTTGTTCATGAGCTCCAAGCATACGAAGCTTTGCTTGTCTCATGAAGCTTGAAATGGTATTTGTCTTTTGTGGCACCTTATCAAAGTTATTAGGAGGTATAACTTTGGTATGGTTAAGCGGGAAGCCCAACTAGCGACACGACTTTACCCATAGCCACCTGCGTGTGTGTGAGTGCATACCAGCCATGAGTGTTGTTTCTCACCTTTTTCTCACCTGGTGGATAGCCATGAGTTCCATTGCCTTAAAGCGAGTACACATATTTTCAGACGAACAACCTAGATCTAATCCACAAATCGCTAGACAAATGATTGAAGCTTGATCCGACTTTCTCTTTCCCTTTCTTTCACATCTCTCACTTTCTTGTGTGATCTTTTGTGCTAATGCTTAGTTTTCCATGGGATCTTGATCCTGGGGGCTTGAACACCCTTCTTGATTATTATTGTCTCATATTGTGAGCATGAGTGCATTAAGATCCCTCTCGATGTGCATGTTTTGGCTACTTTAGTGTGAGTTTGAAGCAAGTTCATCCTCTCACTAAAGTGTGGGCTAAATGTAATGTAGAAAAATGTATCCTTGACATTTTCACTCATTTGGGAATTTCCTATGGATTTTAGCCTTATTTTTCCTAGATTTAGTGTTGTAATGTGGCCAACACATTCACATTAGGCCTGAATGCTTGTAAATCAACAAAAACCTAATGATGTCTTGCAAAGATGTTTTGAAGTGTTGTAACCCACTTTCACACTTTTCTAGGACCTTTCTATTATAATTCACCTAAACAACCTCTTTTTATCACTTACCAAGCTCTATTTCAAAAGTGTTGTAAGGAGTTGTAACAAACTCACACTTTCTTAGGCTTGTCATCAATAATTTGACCCTTTCTTATGTTTAAATGGCCCTTTAATGCACTTATAGGACCTACTTAAGTATTTTTTGGAAGACAATCATGTTAAACACATTAATCACACTTTAATACTCGACAATTAGCAAATTTTCCCTGGTGGGACCGAGTCACCACCTTCAACGACTTAGTCCCATCTAGCATAAAAAATAAATTATTTTAATATTTTGGTGAGATATTATCCTCTAAACCCTAAGGTTGACTTGTGATGAGGTATTTTCAGGAAATTAGGGTAAATAATGTATAAATAAAGGGTTTTCCCCTCATTTTCAACCCCCAACAACATTTTCAATCTCTTACTTCTCAATCAAACATTCATCCATTGGAGTTGATTACTTGTATATCCTCAAACTTCTTCATCAAGGGTTTGGTGAGTTGTGGCATTTTCATTTTGTTCAATCATCTTTCCCTTTACATTTCATTTCATTATCTAGGGTTTGATTACTAAAATGGGGTTTGACTAAGGCAAACCCCTATTCTCTAACCCTAATCCTTTTTCCCATCTTTGTATGTGTGTTTTCCAGGTCTTGTATGCAAATCTGTCAAAAAGCAAGGTGCTAAAAGGTGTCAACTTTCAATCAACATCATTCAAAGTCAACAAACCCTAAAAGGAGCTTGAAGACAACCTACAGGTTAAAGTCTGTAGATTCAGATCCGAGTTTCTATCAGGAGAAGAAGTACAAGTTGAGAGCTACAGATTCCAACCTCAAGATTCCTAAAAGTTATAGGTGGACTAAGTCGCCATCATTGGCGAATTAGTCTCATTGTTGGGCTTGAAAAGTGATCTCTGTAGTTTTGGACACCCATTTCCTTGAAACCTATTCTGACAAAGTTTCCTTGAAGTAGGACTAAGTCACCCAGCCTAGCATAAGTGTCCCAGTGGCCCTTAATAGAAAAATATGGAAGATTCTAGAGCTCCTCTTCATCACAATTTAGTTTCCAGGTGCACCTCTTTTGTTTCATTAAGTTTTGTTACAATTTGCATACATTTTAGGTCATTTTACATAGTGTTTTCAATACCTTTTTGCATTTCATTAGTTTGCATTCAATAGTTAGTTTCTTTCATTAGTTTTCAGCATTTAGACACATTCCACACACATTAGCACTAAATATTGAATGAACCCCCTAGGATTTGGGTGTGAAAAACATCTCCCCTTTTAGGTGAAAAACCCTAGAAGTGCTAGAGAACCCCCTTTCCCTTGAAATCTACGGTTCATAAATATTTGGAAAAGGCTACATGATCAGTTTAATTGTATGCAATGGAAGTTGTGGTGAACGATGGTTGAGCAATCTAAGTTTTTCGTGAGGATGTCTGTCAAGACTTTAATGATCATTAGCATAGATGCTCTGATCCAATTGGATAGTGTGGTGAGGGAAACAATATTTCATGGGACAATCACTGACCAAAGACTTAAGCACATTCTCACCAAATTCGACTCTCTCATCTTAGCTATAGTGAAAATCATTATGGGGAAAGGTTTCCTGGAAGACATGGAGTCGTATTGTGTGGACACCAATATCACGTCGTGATTCCTAGCAGTTTTGTTGGATATCAGAATGGAAAAGGGTGATGTTGAGACTCTAATAAGGAAGGTTTTCAAAGTGGATTTATTGGTTGGTTTGGATGAGACTATCTATGCTACCTCCTCGGGACTTGGTGTTCCCTGGTTGCATGACATGGCATTGCTTCAAGTGATGGGGGAAGTGGTGAAATACTATCCCTTCCCGCTGGATCTTAAGGGTATGGCTTTGGTGGAGCACAAATAAATGGTTGTGGTTGGGGTTGGTTATCTGTAGAAGGCATTCAAGCTCCCTCTTTCTTAGGGCAACAATTATATTACGGATTTTAGGTCATTTGTCCTTGCTCATGGGTTCCTTGGCTTTGGTCAATCTGGTTGATTCTACTATTAAGTTTTATGTCAAACAATTTATGTTATGTCTCTATTTAGTTGGGTGTAGGTTGTCCTTTTTTGGTTTAGCTCTCAGTTGTGGTTAGGGCTAGTATGCCTAGTAGTGGTTTAGAATTGGCGTCCCTATGTTTTGATGCTTTGTCCAGTGGTAACACACAACTTGGGGGTGGATTTGTAAACAATGTAAGGCATAATTTTTTTGCATTTTGGTCTCATGCACAACAAATGATTTTGTATCTTTTTTGCTATATCAATATAATCCCTTACATATCAAAATAATTATTAAAAATTATTTTGATATAAATATATAATATTTATTACCTATATTCTTTTAATTTTTTTTTTAAATTCAAAATCATGCTAGATGAATTAAAACAAATAAAATCACATTTAACAAATGTCATGTTGTGGCTAGTACTTGCCTTTATAGTATTTAATTGTTTTCTATATTTGAAAAATATAAATGTAAGTTTTATTAATGTGAATAAAGTTAATATAAGTTTTGTTAGTTATAGTGTTTTAGTATTGTTAATTAATTATTTGCATGACCTAACCCTAATTCTAACTCGCACCCTAACCGTAACCCTAACAATAAATTATAAACCATTATCCTAATGCTAGACCTATCTCTAACCCTAACTATGGTTGTAACACTATCCATAACTATGGTTGTAATCCCAACCCTAGCAATAAAGACTTATAGAGTTAGATTACAAAAACATCTATGAATTAATATTGGGAATAAGATTTGAAATAAAGATATTAATGAATAAAATTTTGAAGCATTATATCTATTAATCATATTTTAGTGATTTTTATTAGTAATATTTTATTTTTAATTTATTTTAATTTTTGAATACTTCTAACCATAATTTTTATATTATTCTTAATTGTAATTGTAATCTTAATTATAATTCTTTTAGGATTATAATAGTTAATAATAATAGGATTAAAATTATAATTTAATTAATAATTATTATAATTTTAATTTTATCTGTATTTATTTATGTTTTGAAGTTTATAAAATTTGAAAAATAAAAAAGTGACAATGCCAAATAGATTTAATTTAAATTTTCATTTTAATTGTGTAAAATCAAATCCCTAGATTATATTTATATGTTAATTTATAGATGTGTTTTAATTTAAGTTTTATTTTATTATTTAAATAGTGTGAATCCAAATCATTATAAAATAGCTAATTGATTTTTGTGATATTTTCTTTAATAAAAATAAAAAAAATAATTATATACATCAAAATATTCATTCTTAAAATAAAAATAAAAATAAGTAGCATTTATTTATTGTAGAAAGATTTAATGAAATGACTTAATAAAGTAAAGAATTAAAAATCATTCTAAAAAAAATGTTTAAAAAAATAGTTTACCTTGTTTTCCCTACAAATTTGTCCATAACACCCTAAACTGCTTAGCCAATTAGGTTCAAGAGAAATATTTTTTTTAAGTTAAGTATTTAACATATTCAATTAAAAAAATTAAATTATATTTGAGGACATAAAATTCTAGTTTTTGATTGGTTCAAAGCCAACTTATTAATAAATAATTAACAAAATGAGTTGAAGAACTAATTGCAATAGTACTATGCTTGATGACAAGTACTAATAAGAGGTTGTATGCTATGATAAAATAAGGGGGTCATTTGAATTATATAGTTACAAAAAATAAAAAAACTCTGCTCGTGAATTTTTCTGCTTGTGAATTAATCTACTTAGGAATTTTTAGCGAATACAAAATCCTGCAAATCATGAACTATGAAAATTTCTAGTGAATCGACATATCTTAGGAAATAAACTATCGAGAACAAAACAAGGCAATATGAGACTAAAGATACCACCAAAATCCTCAAAAATCCAAATGAACACAGACTTCAGGATGTTGCATTATATCACATGGCTAAACAACATTGAGATTAATCCAAAAATCAAGCACCCATCTATTAAAGGAAAGGGAGGAACGTAAGCATCAAAAATCCTGTTGGCATTTTCGCACCTCTGGTGTGCATATTGGAAAACGAATAGCTATGCATAGTTAGAATGCTCTCCAAATTAAGAAAGGAAGCTCCCTCTTTGTTGATTATGCGTACAAAAAATACTAAACTAATTTCCAATCTTTTTATCTCAGTTGAGAGCACAAGGTTATAAAACTATTTGTGTCATAGCTGAGGTTTTCTCTGGTTTTGTAACTTCAACTACAACTAAGCCTATTCTAATGATGCTTCTAACTTCTCAAGTAAATTCAAAGCAAGAGAGTTAGAAGTAAATAGGGAACGAGTCATAAACACATAAACTTAAATAAACCCACTTCCAAAATTCCCTCAAAGACTCATTGTACTTTTGAGATGTACATGTTGAAATAAAGATTATGCAAGTTAAATATATAAGAGAATAACACTAAAAGATTTTTGAGACTGTGGATCAAATCAAGGTAGCCATAAGCTTTATTTCTTCAAATTCCAACAGTAATAACACATATGGGTCAGTAGATTGTAGCAAAATTAGGCATACAATATACGATCAAACCAAATTACAATTGACACAATTGAAAAAGCATTGAATAGAAAACTTGTAGGTAAAAGTAGGCTCAACAATTTTGCTATCACAAGCACGGTTAAAAATAAATGGGAAAGGATGACCTTATTTATAGACAAACAAAAGAGTAGGGAACCCTAACATATCCTTATTTTAACAACTAGTATTGCCAACATGCAAGCTTTATTCCTAAGTCTAAACAAAATATAACTAATAGTTAATTGGAATACTAACATAAGTTAACTGATCTAACACTAAAGAAAGCTCCAACTATACAATATAAAACTCCAAAGAATAGGCATGCGTGAAAGGAGGATAGCAAGTTAAACTCAGGAAAGACATTGAGTTAACTGTTGTTTTAAATTATATCCTTGGAAAATATTGCATGTCTCAACTGGCAGTTCACTCATCGACAACTTGAGCAATCATATCCTTGAAAAAGCTATTAACTGCCTCTTTATCTGGAACACTTATACTCTTTATAACAATGTATTGTCTTTGAAAAATTTATTCACCATCTGCAATTAGATTGGGAAATTCTTTTTTTTCTTTTCAGTTGCTTCATTAAATATTGTTGCCATTGTTGCAACTTGATTCATTTGACAAGCACCAGGATCACCATTAAAACTATTGTGGACGAAGCTTTGAAAATTTTCATCGAGATTAGTGTAAGAACCATCTTCATGTTGATATTAACAAGGAATTTATGATACAAATGTGCTTATGAACTTGAGAGCACTAGCAACCTTTTGTCTATACTCAATCAATTATGCAGATATTCCTTCATAAGTTTTTACTTTGAAAAGGTGTTGTTTTCTCCAAGAAAAAAGCTTCTTTTTATGTTCTTCTGCAACAAATCAATCATAAGACATTCTCAAGTCAGAAATGATGATCTCATCTCTTGGCTTCCTTTCCACTATGTTTCGCTTTGACTCCTGATTTCTTGAACGAAGATCATGGGTGTTGTATTTTAATTGATACATCTCTGCAAGTATAAATCTGCCCCTGGTGATGAATTCTTCTATCCAATCTCTTAGATTTTTCCCATATATAACCAATTGACTCAGTTGATTTTGATCTACATATGATTCTAGAATTTGTGGAAGCAAAGAAATGATGTGTGAAGTACCATGAAGTATATTTGAAATGTGTTGTCGTAGTTGTCGATTCTTAGTCTTGAGGGTTGTGTTGTCTTCTCAATCCTTGAGCACTCTCTCCTTCAGGTTAACTATTGCAATTTCAAAGAGATTCACATCGATTTTCCAGGTGCTTCTACCAAGATTGTCTTTGACCAATGTGAAGTCATCAACCTCAACCTCATCGGTGTTCTTTATTGAAAATGAAGGGAATATTGTAGCTTAAAACTTGTAAAAATATGAGACTGTAGATCTAATTAAGTGTTCTTTGTCACAATTCTTTGTGTATGATTAATTTATTTAGATCAATTTTACCAATTGTAGAATGAGACAAGGAGTTAAAAGTGACACAACTTATACGTGCAGAAACCCTTTTAGGAAAAAACTCCACTAGAATCAATAGTTCTTGTATTATTTAACCTTATAACAAGATTGCAATAATATTGTATCAATCCTTGATTGATATGCTTTCTTGCCTTCAACAATCCTTCTTCATAACCTGCAATAAACTCTCATACACTTGTTGCAATTAATAGACAATAATATGAGTATGTAAACTCATAAGAGTTGTACATGTTGGACTTAAGGGAACACTAAGAGGGGGGGTGAATCAGTGTTCAACAAATCTTCTACTTCATTCTTCTAAAACATGAAACCATTTCAACATTTCATTAAAGAAAAGATGCATGCATTCAAAGTAAACATTCACGACACCATAACACAATTTTTTTTGTGTGGAATCCCTGTTAGGGGAAAAACCACGATGGAGGTTAATCCACAATTTTGAGTACTCAAATATAATTGATTACAAAGAGAATGCACTTGCATTTAGGCACACTGCCTAGAGCTCACTGCTCAAGAGAAAGAGGCTCACTGCCTTATAAAATTCAGATTAAGACCATCTGAAGGGTGAACTAAGATAGTAGAATCTATTTATGCCAATTTATAGTTTCGGTGAAGCTCATAGATTCAATTCGGGATCTGCTTTCTGATTCTACACTTTACTCTACTCTATTATGCTTTGTTCTGCTTTTTTATGCTCTTCGCATCACTTATGATCACATTCACACTACTACACTGCTAAATCTTGCAATTCACACTTCTACACATACACTCCTTGTGATTTTCTCTTTCAAAATGATGAAACCAACCTCTTATATATATTTGCAATCAAATATTTATTCATCCATCAGTTGACTTTATAAAGTATTAAGTTATTTCTATCTTGTTGGCCAAATTCACCATTAAATCTTTATGTGCATTCTCCAAAGTCAAGACAAAGAGAGGACCCAAATAACACTTGATCGAGCATAGAATTATAATTAATTTCACCTTATACATCCTCAATTACTATCCTTGCTGGGTCAGCCTTTTAGAACAGATAAACAACAAATTAGTGCATCAGATCTTCTAGATCACGTACCAATGAGTGCACATCAGAACCAAGATACTTCTGGTGTCAACCTTTCTCATAGATCCACAACCCAAAAATTTTGTCCAGTAAGGTGTTTAGATCATCTTTTATGCTTATAACTGGATGTCCTATTCTTCACTGCGTTCTACCGGTAGGAACCAAAATTATACCTTCGGATGCAAGACTTAAGTCGCATGACTTGGGTTGCCATCAATGACAACACTTACAAGTCATATGCCAACAATCTTCCCAGCCATATGCCAACAATCTCCCCCTTTGACAGTGATGGCAAAACTTAGTGAAAAATGACTAAGTGTTGGAAGCATTATAGATACACTGCCAGACTTTTTACTGCACTTACTCCCCCTGAGATTTATAAGACATTTTCTCCTCCTATGCTTCTTTCTTCTCTCCTTCTAAGGGACATTTTTCACTGCATTCTCTCCCCCTTTTACATCAATAACAAAGCTTAGATGCCATATGCCAAAAAGACAAAATCAAGTGACAAAACATGATGACAAAGCAGTGACAAAACACTTATATGTCGATACCAAGTGACAAAACACGTGCTCAAAATCCTCCAAACTTCAAAACTTCAACACATATATGTTTATAGTTCTCCTTCTTTGATCAAAATTTCAAAAACCTGAGAAACAATTAACTATTACCTTAGAATATTATCTTATGGTTTTTCTTCACTTCTGGAAGGAACTTCTTCCATCCATCTATTGTGATTCCAATGCTAATGATTAAACTATTGTTCTTGGAAGTCTTGTTAATAATTTCAACCAAAGATTCCAAAATTGTAATTGCTTCTTCCAATTCTTCACCATTCTTCATTGTTTCCACCATCTGCTCCACCCTACATTCAATTAGATCCTTTACCTTCCAAAAGGTGTCCACAAGAACATTCTTGGAGAGTTGAATTTTTGAGTGATTTGTTTGTAGCTATTGGATTCTTTTCCTAATGATACCATTTGGATCCTGAGACATATCAAAGCTTTTTCCAGTGTCATTCAATTCTGTTTCAATCTGATCCAACTTCTCTTTGTAATTTCTAATTGTATGGGGCCAATAGATGCAATAATTGTAGATGCTAGTGGCTGAAATTATGCATTGCCTTAGCTTATTCATTTTCTTCTTCATCTTGGAAAGGCATAATCTGAATTGTTCCTTCAGGTGAGAGAAAAATTCACCTTCTTCTTTACCTCTGTCCTCTGAGCCCATTGATTCTTTACCACACTCAATCATCTCTTCAAATAGGATGTCCTTCATATTTTCCAATCTTATCATACAGTGCTCAACATGAGAATTTAGAACTTCCAGAATCGGGTCATGATCATATGATGGTCTATCTAACCATAACTTTGCAATTTTATGCATGCCACCTTCATCTTGAATAAGCTGTTGCAGTTTTTCTTTTGTCAGATCTTCTTCTTCCTCACTAGGTTTTTCTAGTCCAGATTCATTTTTCAATGGATTCTTAGTTTCTTCATTTGATTCTTCATTCAGACTATCCACAATTTTTTTTTTCCTTTTCCCTCAATCCTAGGAACTTTTCTTTCTGGTGGATTGTATTCAGTAATTTCCTTTTCTCTTTTTTATCCTTTATCAGTGCTACTGAAAGATGAACCAACTTCCATTGATCTCACTAGAGGGGACATTTTGATTGATCCAGACTTTTCAAGCACATTCTTAAAGAAATTTTCAAATTCCAAATCCTAGTTAGCCAAACTCTTAGAATAAGAGTATATCTAATTGCATATCGGTTTGATTGATTTCCATACTATATTATCAATTTTTGGCAGGAAATTCAAGAAATACATCACTAGATATATAATCAAGGTGCCAAACTTGAATGGATAGCTTGATTCCTTTGTCAGTTGAACATTCTCCATAAGTTAATCCTTTAACAATCCACATAGGTCAAAGTCCTGACCTTCAATTATCATTTTGTGAGCAATGTACATTGCGCTAACCGATGTAGCTCCTTCTCAATTTTTGTAGAAGATCTTATATGTTATTCTATGTGCAACATACTTCATGACAAGATTCTTGATTGTAGCAATCATCAAAGCTCTTTGATCTCTAATTACTCAGGTTAGGGTTTCAACCTCTTTATTTCAGATAGATTTATTTTTGGGAATATCTTTGACTTTGCAAAAACTAGTTAAATTATTGATTGCCTCTTTTGAAATGATGTATGGTTTGTCCAAAGTTAGAACATCATCATGTAATCTACTCAATATGAATTTTAAAAATTCCGCATTTTCAAAGTATAAAAACTCACTCCACATATTCAAATTTTCATGCTTAGCTTCGCTCAATTGCTTTAATTCGTTAGGGAGTAGAAAATTTCTCATAGACCTGATCTTTGCACTATTATATTCATTTAGATTGATTGATCCTTTGATTTGTTCCATTTTAATTTTTGCGTTTAGGGTTCAGAACCACACACCTAACTCGAATAAAGATTTTGAGAGTGATTCAAAATACGTGATAGATTTTGAGGTTTGTCGATGAATCGATTTAGCTGCTTCGTAATTCACCTGTTGAGTGCTCTCCTTCTTTCTTCCTTTGATGCAAAGTGACAAATGATGGCTCCGACTTGAATTTTATAGCTCACGTAAGTGCAATAGATGCATTTTCCCTAAGTTTTTTGGAGACTGTTTTCCCATATGGTGACAAAAAAATTCTTTGCGGATCTACGAATGGTTTGAGCTCCTTTCCAAAAATACGTCAAAACTTCTGTATACCTCAAATATAGCTTCTAAACTATTTTTTGTGTTTCGGTACAATCCATAGTCAGGGGAGGAAGGATTTTATTGAAAGACTCCCCCTAGGCCAGTGGCCTGAAATCAATTACTGGAAGAGCTATTAGAGGCAGGTTCCAGTACGGAACCATTTCCAGTATCAGAATCATTTTTCCTTACCCATGTCTTCTTCATCTGATCTTTGATTTCATCAATAGTTACCTTTTCCTTCCCTTTATTATTTTTCTCTGTATTTCTACCTCTGTATATCAAACCTCTTCTGTCTACATTTTTGTTTCTACAGAATCTTGCAATATGACCATACTTGTTACAGTTGTAACACACAATTCTTTGTTGTCTTGATCGATCATTCCAATGAATTTTTCTAGATCTACATTGATTAGCAATATGCCCAAGTTTCCAACATGTATAGCATTCAACATTTCCTCTAGCAATAGAGTAACTTGACACATTTCTGCACTCAATTGATTTATGACCAAATTTTTTGTAATTGAAACACTGACCAGAAAATGATGAAACTCTTGAATTTGTGTTACTTCTACACTAAGCAATCATATTACCAAACTTATTACAGCCAAAAAAATACCCATTAAACTTTTGTGCATTAGGTTGTCTTACCGGATGTCTTCCATTCTTGTTCTTTCTAAAATTCTTTTATCCTAATATGGGATTTTCTTCCTTTTCATATCCAAGACCTCTCTTATCATTTCCACTCTTCTGTCCTTGATTCAACTCATCAATTTTTATTGAAGTAATCTTAAACTTTTCTTTGAATTCATTTCCAATGACAAGGTCATTTCTAAGAGTAACAATCTACTTACCAAGTTCTTCTTCATTGTTTCTAGTTCTTAGGAGTTCACTTTCGAGCTGAGTGAATTCACTTTTTGTTCTGTTACATTGATCTAATTTCTCTTTCAATGTTTGAGCAAGATTTTCCTCATTTCTCTTCCTGTCTTCAATCTCTTTAGTCATATTTACCATCATAGATTCCATCTCATGTTTTAGGTTTGTATTATCTCTGGCAAGATTTTCACATTATTCAGTTATTTCCTTCAAGGTCTGATTCAAGCGAGCATCATCCATATTTTCATTTTCCTTTTGTTGTATTTGATCACAAAGATCTTTCCTCTTTACTCTGGATTTAACTATCTGATCCTTCAATGACTGGATGAATTTCTCAACATCTCTAAGATTTCCTTTAAATTCTTGAACTTATGTTTTAGACTGATCAAGGTCATCAAGTGACACTAGAAGCTATTTTTGAAGACTACCAGAGTCCATCACATTCCAAGATCCACCTCAAACTGCAAAACTTCTTCAGAGGAACTAGCTTTGATACCAGTTTTTGTATTCAAGGGAACATTGAGAGGGGGGGTGAATTAGTGTTCAACAAATCTTGCACTTCATTCTTCTAAAATGTGAAACCATTTCAACATTGCATTAAAGAAAAGATACATGCATTCAAAGTAAACATTCATGACACCATTAACACATATATTTTTTGTGTGGAAACCTTGTTAGGGGAAAAACCGTGGTGGAGGTTAATCCACAATTTTGAGTACTGAAAATTACAAAGGAAATGCACTTGCATTTAGGCACACTACCTAGAGCTCATTGCTCAAGAGAAAGAGGCTCACTGCCTTAAAAAATTTAGATTAAGACCATCTGAAGGGTGAACTGAGATAGCAGCATCTATTTAAGCCAATTTACAGTTTCGATGAAGCTCATGGATTTGATTTTGGATCTACTTTCTGATTCTACACTTTACTTTGCTTTTAATTGCTCTTCACATCACTTATGATCACATTTGCACTATTGCATTGTTGAATCTCACAATTCACACTTCTACACATACACCCCTTGTGATGTTCTCTTTCAAAATGATGAAACCAACCTCTTATATATATTCGTAATCAAATATTTATTCATTCATCAGTCGACTTTATAAAGTATTAAGTTATTTCTATCTTGTTGGAAAAATCCACTATTAAATCTTTATGTGCATCCTCCAAAGTCAGTTAAGACAAAGAGAGGACCCAAATAACACTTGATCAAGCATGAAGACTTATAATTCATTTCACCTTATACATCCGCAATTACTATCCTTGTCAGGTTGGCCTTCTAGCATAGATAAACAACAAATTAGTGAACCGGATCTTCCAGATCATGTACCAATGAGTGTACATCAGAACCAAGATACTACAGGTGTCAAAAAACCTTCCTTAGAGATCCATAACCCAAAATGTTTGTTTGGTAAGGTGTTTAGATAATCTTTTATGCTTATAACTAGATGTCCTATTCTTCATTGTAGGAATCAAAATTATACCTTCTGATGTAAGACTTAAGTTGCATGACTTGGGTTGCCATCAATGACAAAACTTACAAGCCATATGCCAGCAATCTCCCTAGCCATATGCCAACAGTACAATACAAGAGCATAAAGCTCCTCACAAAAATCTATGCCTAGATTTGGCAAGTAGATTTCCACAATGTAATCTGAAGTCAAACCAAAGTCTTCCTCAATTTAGGTGCCCCAAACTGAACACTTAACTAAAATTTGGTCAAGAAGATATCATGCAAAATTCACCTCAAAGTTGGCACCCAAGAATGGGCCCACTTGACTGAGCCTTGTAAATATCTTCTCATGCAAAAGGTGTTAACTAAAAGATGCCAACTTGGGCGCCCAAGGTGGAATCAAGTCAATCTTAGTTAATTGAAACATATCTCTCCACCAATTCATGCAAACATTATGCATGATTGATCATCCCCACTTACCTGAAAGTATCCACCTGTTATCTGTCATGCAACTGAAGTCATTATTCATGCAACTCAACTCAACTAAAGTCAACTAGCATTCAACCCAAAATAACTACATGTAACTGAATATAACTGAACCATAATTGAATTGAATTGAACTGAACTGATATTGAATTGATGGTGCCACTCCACTCATGTAAATATCAATCCCTAATTTATAGGATCAAAACATGCATTACTAAAGTGTTATCGATCCTCCAAATAATTAATTGAAGCAAGGTGGGTTCCACCTTCCATGTGGGCACCCCATGTGCTCCTATCTTGTAGGATCTCTTCTTGGACGTCCCCACATGTTCCTATCATTTAGGAATAATCAAAAATGCCATTTTACATGTTCATTTCATTCGAATTTAATCTCTTTCTAATCCTAGTGTTGGGGAACACTTTTCAAGGACTTAGGAGATACATGAAATATGTTTAGGATTTTAATTAAATAGAATCCTATTCCCAACATTCTTGTCTTCCATCAATGTAGCAATTTCAATGACAACCTCATTATCAAAATTATTTTGCATGCAAACCTACTTCTTGAGTTTCTTTTCTAATGTGTCTTGGTAAATGTTATCAAACTTTGCAAAGTCCAATTGATAAGAAGGATTTCTCCTCTTCCTACCTAGGAGGTTCTCAAGCTAAGACGAAGAGTCTTTACTAACTTCTCTAGGAAGATTGGCTCTAGTCCCATCAACTCCTGATGAATGAGTTGGTGTTGAGATGTCATGAATTGGCGAATCGAGATCTGAATCTATGTGAATAGGAGAAGGCTGTGGTGATGACAAAAGAATAGGATATGAAGGCTCTTCCTCAACTTGTGATATTGTCTCAACTAGAACTTCTGGTGCATCTGTTGATTGTTCCTATTGATTCTCATTTTTCTTCAAGCTCTTTGTCATTCCGCTAACCTTGGCACCTTTAGGAGGATTTCTCATTGCTTTAACTCTAGGCTTCCATCTAGAAGAGGAAGGTAGTGGTGGATGAACCATTGGTGGATTGCAACTAGAATGACTACCTTCTATGTCCTCTTTCTACTAAAGAATAGTTCGTTGTTCTTGACAATCTAGCTCGTTCTTTCCTTGATCGGCGTGCTCTTGTTAGCGTACCAATCAATTGGTCAAAGTGGTTGTTGATTAACCTGATCTCTAGAATATGTGGGAAGTAGGACTTATCCATCATCATTTGACAAACCCTCCGCATCTTCTGATAAAAATATGATGAAGATTAAGTCTACTGTAATCGCGTTTGCGCAGTTCAAACTTATCTTCACAATTAACCCAAAAATCTTCCATTGGAGATTTATGTGAATGATTATGACCAAGATGAGCTGCCAAGAGACCCCAAGGGTCATATGAATACCTTTCTTTGAAAGCCTTGAGATTAAGCTTTGATAGTTGATTTCTCATAAACTTAGCATTAGCTGTTGATTTTCATTTATATATGCTCATTTCAGATGGGAAACTGACGACAGACTTGCGTTTGTTACACAAAAAGTTGTGCACTTCATGTACTTTCCTTAAGAACTCCATGAATACTATCTTATATGTTGAATATATAGGTAGCATGACTAGATCACCTGAGAAGCCATATGCTCTAATGTAGGAGAAAGTGGCAAATTGGATAAACCAATCAACCCAATCCACCATTGCCAATCTGACATCTACTGAAAATTGTATATGCGACTCATTGTCAAGATCTTACACCACATGCATAAGGAAAAGATCATTCACCCACTTGAAATGTTTCTCTAGTTGTGAGAACTCTAACTATGGGTAATGTTCATGCACATGTTGGATGCCTAAAGCTCCAATGACATTCAAACCTCTAAACTTGCCTTGAAAGGCCATTAGATATACAAGGTATGAAATCATGTGGAATTCATGGGACTTGAAGAAATTTATCATCTGGCAGTGAAGAGTATCATTGATCGATGTTGGCCAGTTGTAGTGTTCTCTATTGTTGACAATGTAAGACATGATGTAGAACATCCAAGTTTGAAACTTATGTCCTTTTGCTTGACCCATGACTCGATTGAACAAAGTAATCAAGACAACAATTTCATTCTTGAACTCACTACGCCCATTGTTCTTAGGCAAAGTGTTTCATTTCTCTTTTAGCCACCTTTGTGCAATCCTTTTCTAGCACTAACCCTTTTGCGCATTCCATGCCTTTTTACATTCTTTAGTTGATATAATAAATTTATATGCACATGGTGGAATGGAAAAAAATCTTTCAATGTCTCCTGGCCTAATGTTGCAAACAATGTGCCCATCTGTTGATTGGATTTCTCATGAAGTGGGGTTGTAATGCTTGACACAAGAAATCACAAACAAAATGGTCTACACTGAGTGATCAAGATTCTTGATGGTAATGTTGTCTATGCCTTTCAAAGTGTTCAGATCAACCATTGGGTGTACTTGATGCAAGTAGGTGTCAAATGTTTTCAAGAAATTATGAATCAAGATCGATTTGGTCCTAATTTCTATTGGATAGAACTACATATCTAAAAAATTGAGGATTGATTGTGAACACGACTATTTGTGAATAAGTTTTGCACAAAAGCTAAAAATAGCTTCACCAATGTTTTTCTTCAAAAAGGCATTTTTTTACGAAAAAAAGTTGAGGTTTGGGTTTTGTAGAGAATGTTGTTTTGAATAGACCTATATTGTTCATTTTTTGAACAAGCTTATTTTTTCCTGAACATGCAAGATCCCCTAAAATGTAGAAGTTGCAAAGCAATTTTTTTAGAAAAATATAAGGTCTGGGTTTTGTAGAGAATCTCATTGTGAAGAGACCTAGATCGTCAGATTTTCAAAAAAATGAGTTTTTCCCCAAAAAAAGATCTTCTGAAAAGTGGAAGCTACAGAGGAAAATTTTATCAAAGAAAATCTAACATTTAGGTTTTGTGTCCAATCTTATTATGAAGAAACCTAGATCGTCAAATTTTCAAAAATCTGAGGATTTCTTGGACATGCGTGATTTCCTAAAAATTAGGAGCCGAAGAAGCAATCGATTTTTTTTACAATATTGAAGAAGATTGAAAATAAAGTAGACCTGGATCAATGAAAGTTGAATATTATGACCTGTTTCTAAAAATGATGCCCTGGAAAAACAAAATGGAAAAGTGTTCTTCTATGCAACCTGAACTCGAATATATGAAGAACTTTGGAAAACATCTATGTTTGAACCTTCAAATCCTATTGAAAAGAAAATTTTGTGTTTCTTCCTCTTGAATATAACCTACAATTTATGAATAATGGATTCCCAAAGCTTCTTTAAATAAATTTTAGAAGCAAAACAAGCACTTCACTTCAAAAACCCTAAATTTAGAGCCTGCATGCAAAAATAGTTATCTTTGTTTATGACATCACAAAGAATCCCTAAAAGATAGGACAAACAAGGCATGTATATTAGATATTTTTTGAAAAAAAATCTAACTCAACTTGACTTGGGAACCTACCTTGAAATAAGGTGCCCAACTTTAGCGGTGTTAGAATATTTTTTGAAATTTTCAAATTTTGCTTGGTGAAATGCCTCTATTTGATCTTTGATTTTTGGGCCTCTGATAGATCCTATGAACTGGCTGAAAAACTAGATGAAGAGTGTGATCAAATCTGAGAAGGATCTCCTAGAGGCTACAAACCTTAAAAAGTGACTTTGGTTGCTCAAAACCCTAGGCACCCTTAGCTAATTGGGGCACCCATGTTTTCCAAATAGCCATTTTTTAAAGATTTTCAACTTTTCCAATTTGTCTCCCGTGCTTTGTTTCCTGTTCGATTTGCAACTGCTGGTGATTCATGAATTTTGTTGTCAAGCTGAGATATTCATTGTAAAGCTGTAAGAATTTTAGAAAGAATGACTAATTTTGCAAACCCTAAAAGCTAGTTTTGAGGGCTCAAAAACCTAAGCACCCCTGGCTGACTGGGGTTCCTATGTGTGTTAGAGACGAATTTTTTTTGTTTTCTTATGATTTTCAATTTCTCCCTCTGATGAAACACCTCAATTTGATCCGTAATTCTGGTCATTCGATTGATCTTAAGAACTTGCTGATGGATTCATTGCAAAACTTGATCAAATCTGAGAAGGACCTCCTGGAAGTTGTGAAACCTAAAAATTGCCTTTAATGGCTCAAAATGTTAGGTGCCCCTAGCTAGCAGGGGCGCTTTTCTTCACCAAACTTAGTCAAATTTTGAGTTTCTTGATTTTCATTTGAATTTCTTGATTTTTCATTTGATCTTTGTTTATGGGTGTTTACATATCCCATGAACTAGATGATGGACTCATTGGAAAGCCTGCTCCAATCTAGAAAGAAAACATTTGTAGCTGCAAACCCTAAAAGCACTTTTGACTACTTGAAATCTTGGGTGCCCCTGGCTAGTAGGGGTGCTTTTTTCTTTCTCTAGACAACCATTTTTTGATGATTTTCAACCTTCTCATGCTTCATGTTCACCACCTTGATGACTGTGTTGATTATCGTTGTTGCTAACATGACCGCATTCACCATTGTATGTGCATGATCAACGAAAGCGAGACAAATGACTAAGGCATTGAAGCCTAGGTGCCTCCCTTGAAATAAGGCGTTTGGGTTACTAAACAATTTATTTTTTTACAATTTTCAACTTTTTGAATTCCCCTCCTCCATTCACCATTTTTCAAGCATCTTTCCCGTAGATTGTTCTATGTAGTGTTTGAGACTTTAATTCTGACACCTGGCAACTGGCCATCCTCCATTGATGACCTCAAAGGTCCTAACTTTTCTTTTAAAAAAGCAAAATAGACCCACCAAAGAAAAATTGACTTTTTGATGATTCTAACTGGACCAGTGTGATCGTGATGTAAAATCAACCAATCAAAATCAATTTGATCCCTTTCTACATATATTCTATTTTTAGCCATTTTTCCCTAAAAATAGAGCCTAACATGCAAATTTCAAAGTTTTCCAAATTTTTGCAAGCATCCTTTTGACAAAAACCTAGAAAAACCCTAGATCCATTTATATTTTAGAAATTTCTAAAAATAGAAAATTGTTATTTTTAGAAATTTTGACCTTTTTTAACTTTTGACGACCATTTTACAAGATTTGGACAATTTTTACCAGAATGCCTTAATGAAGAAACAAATTTAATTTTGGGGACAAAAAAGCCATAAGGGAAAGACTACCACCAAGGACACTCCACAATTTAAAAAACCCCCACCTTTCAAGAATACTAGCAAATATGGAGCCCAAAAGAGGGTAAACAAAAGGCAAAATACAAAAATGAGAATTGTGCCTAAGGAAAAAGTGGAAGACAAGGGAAATATACCTACTCGATCGAAGGTGCTACTCGAGATTGATGTTCAAGAGGAAAGAAATGAAGATAATGGTATTCTACAGGAGTTGGCCATCATCTATAGAATAATTGGGTTCTGAAAAGGAAGGAAATTTATAGAAGATTGAGAGAAGTCAAATATAAAATAAAACCATGGGATAAAATTCTTTCCCAACAACCTCTTCATAATGGATTTTCTTTTAGAAGAAGATGGAGATTTAGTCTTAGAACAAGGCATTTAGGAAATAGATGGAAGCCCCATATATATGCAAAAATGGGAAACCAATTTCAATCCTTTGGTTTAGGTGCCATATTCATAGGCGAAATGGATCAAGCTATATAATATGTTGCTTGAATATTGGTCAAAGGAATGCTTAGAAAATACTGGAAGGTCCTTAGGCACATTAACAGAGATAGATACCTCTATACTGGAAAGGAATTCTTAACTTTATGCAAGAATTCAGATCACAACAATAAAGGAGATAAAACTAAAATAAAGGCAACAACTTGGATACAAGGGGTCAAAATTGAAGATTAGAAGCTTTATTGCCTGAAGTGTGATCGAAGGGACCATACAACAAAAAATTACAAGATTCCTTCAAAAACTTAAAAAATGTGGAAGAAAAAGGAATCCCCCAAAGCACTCAAAGGGAACAAAAGCCCAAAATTGGAAAGCCTAAAGGACAAAATCTATTGGAAAGAACTTTGAAAGAAAATCATGAAATAAGTGGAAGGTAGATGGAAAATAATAATCAAGAGGCATGCATGGAACCTCTGCTCTGTTTAAATTCAAAGCCAAGCATACAAGTACCATAAGAGGAAGGAGGAAACACCTCGAGTATTGAAAATGAAGATTATGATGAACTTGACATAATTGACAATAGATGCATATCACAAACAACAACGTAATTCCTAGATACATCAAAAAAATCCAAGAAAAATAAAGGAAGGAAAACAAATAAGCAAAGAAGGGAGGAACTAACCCAGGAAAAGGGACTCAAAAGCATCACAAAATTTCTCAAGGAGACAAGGGGAGTAGAGAACTCCCAACAAGAAGAACCATTAAAATAACCACATGGAATGTTAGGGGCTTAAATTCCCCTAACAAAAGATGCTTGATAAAGTGTCAAACTAAAAAAACAAATACAAACATATTAATGCTACAAGAAACTAAATTAGAAGAAAAAAAAGAATTATTCATCTTGGTGGATGGGAAGAAGCTTAGTCGAAAAGGATTTTGGAATAGTAGGTGCTCTTGAAATCCTATGACGAACCGACTCAGTTGTAGTGAACATAATTGACAAAAAATCAAATTGGATGTTATGTGAAGTCACAAGCCTAAAGAATAATACTAATTTCTTTCTATTTAACATTTACGACCCAACCATAAATGTTGAAAAAAGAAAAATGGGATTCCCTGAATTAGAAAATCTCATAGCTTGGAAGGAGAAGAATAATCCTGGGGGGAGAATTTAATGCAGCCCTTAGGAAAGAGGAGAAGTTTGGGGGGAATAGAATTGCTTCATCTTCAATGTGTGATTTTGGACTATTCCTCTGACAAAAAAATCTAATTGACATCCAAACAAAAATGGAGCATACACATGGTCAAAAAAATGACACGGGGAATGTTGTATTGAAGAAAAAATAGACAAATTTATCTATTCACAAGACTGGTTGTGAGAAAATCTGAATATGGAAGCAACCATACTTCCTCTTGCAGGATCACATCACCTTCCAATAAAATTAACAATTGAAACATAGGAAAAATGTAGGTGAGGTAGGTTTTGAATGGGGTTATGCACTGATTTTCCTATTTTTATTAAGAAAAATAGATCCCCTAGGGAAAGATTGACTTTCAACCCTTAGGTGAGTGAATCTTAATGGAGATCTTGTTGTTTTCCTTATTATTGAGGATGAGGTAAATCAACCTAAAATTCACTTTTGGGAGAAAAACTAAAAATAGTAAATAAACCCAATTGTGCAATGTAACACTTGAAACATCAATTTAAAACCTTAATCTAACAAAATCAACAAAGTATATCGACAAATCTGAGAAAGTTGTGATTTTATGCACTTGTCACAAAAATCTCCTACCGAGTGTCCTCCTAGGACAAATTCATCCTAGGGCGATGGGTCTTACTATAGGGATCCAAAATCCGCTTTTATAGTCCTTTGCTCCTAGGTCTACACTCCCGATTCCTCTAGATTTCATAGTTGGAAAGTCAGAAATAAATTTGAGATCTGAGTTTCTATGGCTTGACGATAATGTTGACAAATTTGGAACTTTTGAAAAATTGCACTTTTGATCCAATTTCAATCCTTCTTCATCTACAAATCTACAAAGAAGAGAAAAATGTTTATTTTTGGTGAATAGGGGTTTGTCTTGGTCAAACCTTGAAATGAAATAAAACATGAATGAAAGGAATGATGAATGAACACTAGCTTGTTGCAACTCACAAAACCCTCTAATGGTTTCCCTTGGAGGGTTGAAGTCTAACACATCACTCCAAAGATTAGATCTTACATGAAATGGCTTAATTTGATGTTGATCTTGATGTTTGAATTTATGCTTGAATGCTTGAAACCTACATCACAATGTTAGCTCCAAAAAAATGCATGGAAACACATAAAATTTGACATCATGATAGCATCTTGAATGTTGTAGATGATTGATAAATTTTCTCTTCAATGCTCTTGACAATAATATTTGTTCATATGAAAGTTGCCCTCTTGCTAGATGTTTTGAATTGATAAAAAGACTATGTATTTATAGGTGATTTTCTAATTTCCCGATAATTAAAATCCAAAAGACAACAATTGAAAATTGAGTTTGAATAATAAAAATGTCTCCAAAAACATATTAAAATTGGGGTCCTAAACTTAAGGGGGACACACCAATTTCAAGGCAATTTAATTAATGTTTGCAATTGTTTAATACAATTTCCATTTGAAAAAACAATATTAATTAGGCTTTTAAATTCATAGTTGGGCCAATTAGAGGCTTAATTAAGTCTAATTTAATTAAGGGACTCAAACATAGTGTGAAAATGTAAAGGTGTAGATTTTTCGACACTACATTTAGCCCCCACTTTAGTGAGAGGATGAGCCCTACACTCGAACTCACACTAAAGTAGAAAAATATGTGTCAAGAGGGATCCAAGTGCACAAATATCAATGGGATAGGATGAAAAAGATCAAGGAGGTGGAAAATCCCCCATGATCAATATCCCATGGAAAACCAACGTAAGCACAAAGGGACACACATGAATGTATGATTTGAAGCAGCAAGACAAGATACACAATCATATAATGCCCAAATTGAAGCGAAGAGAAAAGGGGGTGGACCAAACCTCAATTGTTTGTCTAATCGATATGAATCAAGCCTTGGTTTTTTGTCTAAAAAACTTTCACAAGTGGAAACTTTTTGTCCACTATGCAAACAGAATATACTCACACATGCTAGTGAAATATGTTGTCCACTAGGTGAGCCCCCAAAAGTGGCTAATGGGAAAGTCATGCTAGGTCTATAGGCTCCCATTGTACTAGCCATACCAAAGTTATACCTCTTGATAACTTCGATAAGGTGCCACACAAAAAGACTCCACAAGGCTAACCAGCTACGTTATGCTAGACACTCATGAAAAACATAAAGGCTCCACTAGAAAGCAAGTTGTGTTATGCTTAGTGGCCATTTTAAATGCAATAGGATAGGGTATTCAAAGGGGTTTTTATTAGTTCATGAAAGGTCTCATCTTAGGGAACATCCCACCTAATATTTCCAAGAGAGGACTATTCAAGGGTAAAAGATTCACAACTTGGGGAATGCAAGCCATAGAATCACCACTAAGAGGAATGCCATATGCCAAGAAAGGTCACAATCTTGAAGGACATAAAACCCAATGACACCACCAAGAAGACACATCATGTGAAGTAAGAAGACCAAACTTTGAAGAAAACAATGAGCGGGGATGCATATGCCCCAATTTAAATAAATTGCTAAACATCATGATGTGAGTAATTACTTTAAAGTAAAAAAGCAATAAATACCAATACATGAGAGCTTTATTCCAAAATTCCTTTGCCAAACATATGTTTCCAAAGAAATTTGCGTCATGAAAAGGGGTTGCCCCCAAAATGCAATGTTAAAGATAACATAAAAAGAAAAGTATGTCACATGCTAGCCAACTTAAGGCATGCCATCCACATCCCAAGCTTGCTCTTCTACATACATGGAAGGCGATCAACTAGCCAAAAGATACAAAAACAACAACCATACTATGAAAATGCTACCTAACACCTTGCCCCCCAAGGGAAAAAGGTGAGCCAAAAATCGATGATGGTATGCTTCTCCTTGAAAAAAGGAAATATGATTGCATAAAGCCAAGTTTATACCCTCATGCATGGTAGTGAATATGCTATGATACTAAAACTACCACATGACAAGGAGAAATAGCTAATGTTATTGATTATAATGAGTAGTAAAAGTATCAATTTGATGCATATGTAATGAGACATTCCCACATGTAGTATCTATCAGTTCAGGATGCACTAAAGTTAAAGTTATCTTAGAAGAATATTTTGTAAGAGTGTTGATATTAAGTGAAGGCCTTTTCGATACTTTTGTTTTTTTCGGGGGACAATAACCAAGACCACTAGTTTTTTCTTGTATAGTAGGCTCTATAGGGACACTAATGCCTTGTTCTCTAGCACCACATCCTTTTCCACTATAACCAAGTTGTTTCAAAAGCTCATAACCTCTTCCATAAAACTTTTCCATTTCTTTTGGATTTGGTGGTTTCTCATGATCACACTCTTCAAATGTGGATGTGTAATTGTTGTTTTCCTCTACTTTTTAAAAAGTTGTGGAATCATGTGCTTTTGATGACTCAGTTTGTGTGGATATTATGTTTGTTTCTTTCTCTTTTCCTGGTTTGTGTACAATCTTGTATTCTCCCATGAATGTAGGTGTAAAATATAACAAACCCCAAGTATCATCCAATAGCTTTGTGAATTTTTTCAAAATTGTTCTCTTTTTGTTCCTCTTGCATGGGCTCTACTTTTGAAGTTGGTATCAATATTTTCAAAGGACTTTCCTTGTCTTTATCAGTGTGCAAACAAATTTCTGGTTTAGGGTCAACCTTGATTGTGTAAACCTTGTTGTTGTAAATGTATTTCACTAGACAATGCAACATTGAAGGCACCATATTCATTGCATGAATCCAAGGTCTACCTAAGAGAAGATTATATAAAAGATTACGGAGCATGACATGATAGGAGTTTGTAATGTAACTTTTTCAACTCTCAAAGGTAACATTATCACACCAAGAGGTTGCTTTCCCACATTATCAAATCCATGAATAGATAAAGAATCAGATTCAATAATAGCCTTTTCAACTCCAATATTATCTAGAAGGTTTAAACTGCAAAAATTGAGTGTGGAACCATTATCAATGAGATTTTGTTTTATCCCACAATTATTAATGGTATTCACTATCATGAAAGCCTCATTTTGTTTTTGCACTTCTAATTGAGGTATCTCATCTTAATGAAAGTAATGTCTTGTTGACCAAGTTCATACCTTGAATTAGGGTCGCTACATCACTTGGTTGCGAACTAGTAGAGATAAAAAAAATTTACAAATCATTTTGAAGCATGCTATGGTTAGTAGGTAAATATTGAATCAAATCCCACAAGGATATCCTACTAGGAGTGTTGCGAAGTTGTTCTACAAGATCATACTCCTTTCTATTATGCAAAGGAAAATGAGGAGAACTAGGAAAGATAGGTTGAGGAAGTGGTAATGAAGTAGGCATGGTTTTTGGTTGCCTATTGTTCCTTGTGTTGTATGTATAAGCAACGATATTATAACTTGATTGTTACAAAATATTGTTACTAGTGATTTTCCTTGCAAATTTTATGTTAGAGTAATTGGATATTTACTTTATTAATTAAACAATATTTGTTTAATTACTTAAAGTTCCCTTTTACCTCTTTTACACTTAAGCTAACATTAGGTGCATAATAATTAATTACTTTATTAATTATTATTGTGCAAGCCTAGGGTTTTTCTTTTTAGGGTTTTCACCTATATGTGGTTGAAAACCATCTTTTGTATCATTAATTCATTTTACATTTTGGGTGAATACATTGCTCCACATTCTTGAGCATTTTCTTGGTTGCTTCTCTTTGCTTCTCCTTGTAACAGGTATTCTTTGCTTGCAGAGGTCACTGGGCCCCTGTGGTGTTGTATTTTCTCAACTCCAATATGGTATCAGAGCTTCAGATCTGCAGCTGCTTGTTCTTGTTTTGAGATTTTTGCATTGGAAGCAGATCTAGGGTTCTAAGGTTTCTACTTCTGGATTTAGCATACTCCAAATTTTAGGTTCACTTTGGGCTCAAACGGACAATGCCATTAGATTTGTAGCGCCCAAAAACCCCTAAATCGACTGTCAAATCATCGATTTTGGTTACAGTCAACCAAGGATGCAAAATTTTTTTTAGGGTTTGGCCGTACAGCCCCCTCAGCAAAAAATTGCAAAAAAAAAGGTTTTTGATTAAATTTCGGCGGCCCATTCAATTTTTTTCGACCATCGGCCGCGCCGCCAAGCGGCCACCTGCCACCGGCTGCTCCGTTGAGCTCCACCCCACTGTGTTCGCCGCACTTGCCACCAACTGCTACGCCGTGCTCGACACTGACGAACCGCTCTGCTCCCCGCCCAGCTCGGTCGCTTCCCGCCGGGCTCCGCCTGCTCCCACCGACTCCGCTGCCGACTTCGTCCGAGCTCGCTGAGCTCACCAAAGCTGTCTGCGGGCTCGCCTACCCCTGTCTGCCCCTCCAGCCCCCGCAGGCTTCTAACACCCATGACCCGATCACATGGGTGACCGCGGGTTATCCGCCCCAGCCCCCTGGTCCGCCCAGGCGACCAGGGGCTATTTTTTTTTTAGCTCCCAGGTGCCTAAAGGGGTCTAATTGGGCATTTTATGCTCTCACACAAAATCAGGCGTAAAATGGGCATTTTTTCTCGGATTTTCGAAAACGAGATATCGCCGGAAAGCTGGTTTTGGCACCGTTCCAGTGGTACTAGTAATTTTTCCTGATTTTGTAGTTTTGTAGTCTTTTTTGCCAGTCAAAGTCAGAACTTGGTTTTTTCACTCCAAGGGTCATATCTTTTGCGTTCGAACTCCGTTTTGTGCAAATGAATAGGCATTGGAAAGGTATTACAGTGATCTTTCCAGATTTAGAGTCTATTTTATCAAAATATTTACCAAGTATTTTTTATTCAGCTTTGTGTGTTTTTACACTTTGCTCAATTACTTGGTTATTCTGGCTCCTACATGGGTTTTGTTTGCGTTGGATGGGTTATGTTGATATGCTTTATCATTGTTGAGACCATTAGTCTCTGAGTTTTTCATTTGAAGAGTTATCATGGGTTTTTCTACTCACCCTTCAGTTGTTCTTCTGGAACGGGGTAATTATGAGTCATGGGCAAAGGGTATACTTAAACATTGTAGGTGGCTTAATATTTTGCCTTATTTGTATGATCTCATACCTGAACCAGCAACTTTAGAGGGCAGATTAGCATGGGATATTATTAGAAATCACATAGTAGGACTTATATTGTCTAGTGTTGATCATGACACTGTGTTGGTTATATCGGACATTGATTGTCCTCACACACTTTGGAAACGTCTTTGGGAGATCTATGGAGACCCTATTCTATCTCCATTCCCAGAGTATCCTGCTTCAGATTGTCTCTTAACCATTTCTTGGAGAGATAATACACCATTTGATCATGATACTTTAGAGGAGCTTGAGTATTTAGACACCCTTACTTGTTCCGATGGATTAGAGGTTTGTCTCACAGTTCCTACTCTTTAGACTGAGACTTCATCAACATATCTTGTTGTTATTGATTCAGTGCAGTAGGGAATCATACATCTTCCAAACATAGCTACTTTGGACTCTTATGTTGCAGACATATCTTTCTTGTTTGTGGAGTCCTATATTGCAGATTTGGAGGATTATTTTGAGGACATTCATCTCCTCTACCTTGAAAGTCAGGTTATCACTATTCGCTCACCATTATTTGTGCATTCAAAGCTTGCATTTTAGTATTCTCCACATTAGTTTGGATTTGGCATTATTTTTTTCCATTCAGACAGTGAGATTCTTCAACATCCTATCATGGCACACATCTTGAGACAGATTGGTTCATCCTTCTTCATAGGGTTTCTTCAACATCGTCCTTTGGATCTGTTTCTTCCCAAGGGGAGGAATATCATTTACTGCTTCAGGATCTCCTTTTGGATTCTACATCAGGCATCTACCATTGTGACAGGAGTTTCTTCATTGTGGGGGGGCCTTCTTCTCTCTTTCTATCTCTCCTATGGAGACCATTGTACATGTAATTATATGATAGAAGTTTTCTATGGGGGGTATCATGTTATCCACCTCCTATCCTTCTTTCATTAGTGCATTGCATTCCTTCCTTGCATTCTATTTTGGGGAGGAGTTTTGTTTCCACTGGGTTTTCTCCTTTACCCCATTTCATTTAGTTTGCATTGATTTTGTACATGGGTACCTGATCTGGCCTTGTTGCCAGGACCCATTGCTTTTGCTTTCAGTAGCTTCTTCTAGGTTTTAGCTTCTCCCTAAGTCTAGCTTAAGGGGGGGTGTTAGAGTAATTGGTTATTTACTTTATTAATTAAACAATATTTGTTTAATTACTTAAAGTTCCCTTTTACCTCTTTTACACTTAAGCTAACATTAGGTGCATAATAATTAATTACTTTATTAATTATTATTGTGCAAGCCTAGGGTTTTCCTTTTTAGGGTTTTCACCTATATGTGGTTGAAAACCATCTTTTGTATCATTAATTCATTTTACATTTTGGGTGAATACATTGCTCCACATTCTTGAGCATTTTCTTGGTTGCGTCTCTTTGCTTCTCCTTGTAACAGGTATTCTTTGCTTGCAGAGGTCACTTGGCTCCTGTGGTGTTGTATTTTCTCAACTCCAATAGTTTAAGATAGCTCCTAGAGGTTGTTGTTGGTGTTGTAGTGGTCCTATGATATTAAGTGGATTAGGAGATGACTTGGGAGGTCCAATAATCAAAGGAATCTTAGGAGGTCTAATGATTAAAGGACTCTTAGGAGGTCCAATGATTAGAGGACTCTCAAGAGGTCTAATAATCAAGGGAGATCTAATCTTCAAAATGTCAACAAACATCCTTATTTTTATGATCATTTAGTGAAGGGGAGTCTAATGCCACCTTGTCATCTTCATCTAAGGAAACTAAATTACTATTGTTTGAAAGACATGTATCCATAATATCATCCTCTTACACCATGATATCTTCCCTAGCAGGAGAGTTTTTAGGAGAGGGGTAAACAAGATTTTCATGACATTCAATGATTGGATCCTCTAAGATAACTTCATCACAAGTAGGGAAATATTGGGAGAGGAAAAAATATTATTTTCTTTCTTATTAATGATTGCATCCTATTGTAACAAATCATTCTCACAAATGGGAGAGATAGGAAAAGTGATATTAGGGGATGTGTCAATGGTATCATCCTTGTATCCAACAATGTATTCCCAAGTAGGAGAGGTAGGGGAAGAGAGACAAATAGGATTCTCATGACTCTCATTGATTGGTTCCTCTAACACCAAAATATCTTCTTCACAAATATGAGAGATATTGGGAGGAACAAAATTTATTTCCATGATTTTCCATTGTTGTATTCTCTTTCACTAATTTAGTTTCACACACGGGAGAGGGATCAATGGAAAATAAGAAAAGAGGAGAAATAACTTCATATTCATATGCTTGTAACAATAACTTCTTAGAGTAGTCAACAAGATCTAAAATATAACATGAAGTATGATAACAAGAGACTTTTATAATGAAAACATGATGCAATAATTATTCTACAAATCTTAAATGCAACAATTTTTCCAATTTGCAATTCCTAAACTAAATGAATCATTAGACCTAATGCATAAAACATAAATTCCCAAAAATTGCCAAACTGAAATAGTGGTTTACCAAAAAATCTGGGAAGTTAAGAGGACCAAACAAATTCCCAAAAAAGATGGTTTTGATAGACCTTAAAGGACTGATCTTCCCAAGGGAAAATGGGTTCTTGTACATGGCTTTTAAAAATGAAAAATATAATTTTTGGGTTATTATTTGTGTTCTCTATTCTAGGTTGCAAATTGTTGTTTTTGTAGCAGATTTTTCTAGATTTTGGTGTCTAAATGCAAATGAAATTAAGGACAAGTGAACAAAAATGACATTTTTAAAAATCAAATTTGCCTAAATTTTCTAATGTAAATGATTGAAATTACACTAATAGCAAGCACTATGCAAAATCAATGTAATATGATTTTTTTTAAAAAAATTTAAATAATGCAAAATGTAAATTTAAAACCCTAAATGAGATGCAAACTAATGTAATTTTGACAACCTTAGATTAAATGAAAAATAATGCAATGCAATGCAAACTAATGCAAATCCTATAGATATAGGTTTTGAATGAACTCCAACGTCAGAAAGTTTATAGTGCAAGAATGTCGGGTTCACCAAAATGAAACATAAAAATAATGTAGGTGAGGTCGATTTTGAATGGGGGTATGCACCTATTTTCCCATTTTCATTAAGAAAAAGAGATCCCCTAGGTAAATATTGTCTTTGAACCCTTAGGAAAGTCAATATTAATGGAGATCTTGTTGTTTTCCTTATGACTGAGGATGGGGTAAATCAACTTGAAATGCACTTTAGGGATAAAAACTAAAAATAGTAAATAAACCCAATTGTGCAATGTAACACTTGTGTAACAACCCCACTATTATACTCAAAAGAATTTTCAATATTTTAACTACATGTGAAATAATTTGTGATGCCATCACATAACAATAATTTTTTTCTTGTAATTCAAAGACTATATGCACATCTAAAATAACATATATTTCGAACTTTCTATTTACATTATAATTGAATATTACAATCCTTCCAAAACAATGAATAATATAAAATCTCAAGATAAAATTTATTTCATTATAAATCTCCATAGAAATGGATATAAGAAAACATACATAGCTCCTTTTAGCTTCATTAGCAATACTTACGAATGGTCCGGGAAATACCCTACAAATCTCGACTGCCAACTGATGAGGAGAAGTATCACTCAAGCACTTTTTCGCTAACTACAAACTCAAATTCAATCCCCCACATATTTTCCACATATGGCAAGATGGCCCTACCCTTCAACGAAGAGATTGGTTGGAAAACCCCATAAAAAATAGCCTTCCTAAGCTTAGTGTTGTGTCCTACAAACTAGAACCTAATCATATGATAGATACAACTACGAGTATTAAAATCTCAAACTAGAATTTTTATACTGGATCGCAGTGAACTAATAGTGCAAATAGTGGTTACTTACACTACTTGGCCAAAGTTTCATATAAAAGTGTCATCTCTTCACCCAATACACGAGATCGATTTGGTATTTGACCACTTATATACTATGCATAGGAAATTCTCTTCTTAAGGTAATCTTTAACCCCAGGTGTAGTGTAGGAAAAAGTATCCCTTTTCACAATTAATTTCGGAATAATTAATAATAAAATGAGCTTAATGATGCCTTAATTTAGTGTTTTAATATGTTTTTCATATCCACATTAAGTTTAGGGTCCTTTAAAATTAAATCGACTTAATTCTAGAGATTTATTAATTGATTAAGGTTAATTTGCCTTAATTGGTCCCTTTAATTCAAATCCAAGCGTAATTAAATAAATTTTTTGAGGGATAAAACCCAACATTCATAAATTTCATAACATAATGTTTAACATTGAGCAATGTGTGTCCTAGGTAAGTGGCCTAGGACCCATTCGCCATAGGGAAAATGGGTCCTCACTTAGACCTACGACCCCGCTTTAAAATATGTTTTTGGTAGTATTTTAATGATTTCAAATCTACAATTCAATTTCAGCTTGGGATATTTGAATCTTGAGAATTAATCTTAAGATATGTATAAATACAAAGTTTTTTCACTATGTCTCACCTAGAAAATTCAGGTTATCGTAAGAGAACTTTCAAGAGAGCTTTACTGGAGCATTCAAGAGCATTTATAAGGCATTCAAGGGAAGATTTGTAGAAGATTATTGCAGAAATCAAGATTTGTTTCATCATATCAAAGATTTATTGCATCATGCATGTTGTTTGAGCTAATATGGTGGTTGTGTTCAAGATCTAATAAAGTATTCAAAGGCATTGTTTCAAGAAAATTTTCATGATAAAGATCCTCATCCATTGAGGCCAATTCATGCAAGTTGCAGATCTACAATCCAAGGTTCAAATAGGTTTGGTGAGTTGTTACTTATTATTGTTCATTCATCATTCCTTCATAATTTTATATTTCATTTCAAGGTTTAATTACCAAAATAGGGTTTGACCAAGGCAAACCCCCATTCACCTAACAAACAACATTTTTCTCTCTTTGATGTGAGATTGTAGATTTTAGTTGAAAGATCCTTTGAAGATAAAAATTGAAGAAAGTTGCAAAGTTGTTGAAGCTGCAAGAAAAGTTGTCAAATCATGGAAACTCTTCTACAAAATTTATTTTCAATTGTTCGATAGTGAGGATCAGGAATTTGGGAGTGTAGACCTAGTAGAAGAGAACCCATAAAGCATTTTTCAGGAACCCTAGCGAGAACCCATTCGCCATAGGGCGAATGAGTCCTCAATGAGCTTCAAAAGGCGACTTTTGGTGAAAGGTGTAGATTGTTTTCCCCTTTCTAGATCTCCATTTTGGTTATTATTAGTGTAAGATTTGATTACAGTCCTTCATTTACATTTTATAGCTTGTATTTTGGAGTTTGTTTGATGGTCTTAAAATTTCTCCCCAAAGTGCTATTTGACTCACACCCCCATCCTTGCATAATGGATAAATTTTTTGATTCACACCTTTATTTGACTCACCTTTTGGTTGATATTCACTTCATTGTGTGGATATCATTTCTTGAATGAACTAGTGGAGAATAGGGTTATTTGTCATAATTTTGGTGAACCCTCATTTATATAACCCCATTTTTCACCTTTTCACTAGGAACAACCTATTTTCCTTTATATTACTATATCATATCTACATATATAATTCAAATAACTCTTACTTATCAAGTAACCAAATGAAATAACATAATGTCACCTCATTGAATGACTCAAGTACCAAAGGTAGAATCCCAACTATAAAAGTTTGCGATCAATGGTTTATCTCAACATTAAATGACTCCCTCCAAAAGTACCAATAAATAACCTCAAACTAAAAGTATAAAACTCAACAAGAAATGAATTCACTCAAAGTATAATTTTATCAATAAATAACCTCAATCAAAAGAATAATCATATCAATAAATGACTCGTTCAAAATGATAGTTTCAACAATAAAATACTTTATTCAAGTGTGTATTCTCACCGATAAAAGACTATCCAAAATGTAGATTTTCATCAATAAAAAGACTTCACACAAAGAGTGTAAAACAACCAATCAAGTAACAATACAACTCACTAGGGTATTCCCACCTATGGCTCCAATCAATAGTAATTCACAAATTCAAGTGATCAACTTAATCACCTAGGTAATCTCATCCTTAGTTTACCCTAACCCTAGGATAAAATAAATAATCAACGATCATACCATTCATGTGGATTATTCTCAACCTAGGGTTCCAATCAATAATCAAGTAAGGCAATGATCAAGTGATTGTTCAAGTATTGAATAACAATATGGTTTGCATGAAATTACAACCTACCAATGATGACATATCTCTTATACCATCATTATTTTTGTATTGCTAACCTCATTAACCACTAGGGGTTACCTAGAATAATATACTGTCAAATACAAGTTACTTTCCCCAACTTGTTTATGTAATCCATTTCTCTCATTTTAATATATGATAGTATAGACTAGTTACATAAAGTCCATAAAATAACACATCATATAAAATCCCATATAGGGTATATAAAATCATCAACCTAATAGATAGGTTTCATCAAGCAAGTAATAACTAAAACATTTCAAATTCAAACAAGCATAAGGGAGTAAGATACAACATGCCTGTAAGTATAAGCTTCAATTGATCTAGTTAGTTTCCAATCCTAGCCTCCACAAAATAGCTTTCAACTTGGCAACAAAACTCTTCTACAGTTCTCCAAACCCACTCACAAAAATTCTCTCATATTTCCTCACAAACAAACTCTCATCTCAAAACAATTTAATATCACAGATAAAATCAGTAAGTGAATAGTGCATCCAAATAAGGTAATCCTCTCCCTTATTTATACAAAAATATGAGACTTAGATGCCTATAAAAAATCTATGTTAAATGACACTTCTCAGCTCATAAGATAAACTGAACAACTAATCTCAATGGGTGGCAACATTTTAAATTAATACTCATCAAAACAAAGCAACAAGCCACTTAGAACATACACAACAAGAATGCATTCCAAAAATGCAAGGTGAAAGATCAAACATGTCAACTCATAACATGCCAACTTCTACTTGACTTCTCCATTTTACTTTGTCTTCCATCGCTGGGCATATCTTTACAAATTAAACTTCTAATGCAGTGTTGTTTTCCTAATTTGGTGCTACCTAAAACTTCTTTCATTGTTTTGGTGTTTGTTGCTTTATGACCAAGTCAATGCATTTAAACACACATCAAATTGTTGAAATGAATGAGACAATTGAGAGGGGGGTGAATTAGTTGTAGCGAATTAATCCTTCAAAAACCCTCAACAATAATCAAGTCCACAAGCATGCATTAAGTCCTTATTCTGTTAGATTGATTAAACATGAAATACATATTACAAAAACTAAAATCACAACACCATAAAAATGAGAGCACCAAATTTACATTGAAAACCCAATGAGGGAAAAACCACGGTAAGGATTAGCCCACAATATAAATAATATCAAAATAGGTACAAAGGGGCTCACTTCCAGAATAGAACACACTGTCCAAAAAGGCTCACAACCAGGGCTCACTTCCATAGAAAGAATACAAGAAGAATGTTACACAAAGAAATACTTATTAGTGCAACAAGGATTCCACCACAATTTCTCACATAGTTTCACAATCTCACATGAAAGATTTTGGATGCCTTCAACTCATTGCCTTCAAGAACCCTAACATGAAGTTCACACTTTTTTGCTAAAATTTGCATCTCACACACTTTACTCACATCACTCTTCACATATATCTTTCTTCTTAATCTTTCCACTCTCCCTCACATCAACACTATACATATTTATATCAAGTTCTATCTCAAAAACTTTCTCCAATGTCAGCCACTAGAAATTATACATTCAAATTTGAAATAGGTCAGCACCCAAACATTCTCGTGGTGAATAGGAGTGAAAGGTGAGCTAAATAAACCATTAATTAGGACCCAAATAGATCCCAACACACTTCAACATGATTTTACAAGCCTCACATATAGTGTTAAACATAAGCTTGGCCAACACTCGTGTAAAACATCATAGGCATTAAGTACACGCTTCCAAAAATCAAGCCAAAGGTTCCAGACAACATAATTTACTTGAACTCAATTCAGAACAATCCATGAACTACTTAAGATTAATCAAACACTTCAACCAAGCTTTGCATCAACAACTAATTTAACTTAAGATAACTGATAACCCTTGTTTGCATGCTGATAAATGAAACTTACACTGTACTACACCAAATCAAGTAAATAATTGATTACAAAAAGATAAAAGAATTATAAGAAACTTCCCAAATATACATAAATTGAACCCAAGTAGTGGAGAAACACGAAGAAAATATATTTCTCTCAAACAACATAAAACATTACTGAACAACTGGTTCACACACTAATGAAAATATATCGCATTGTACAACAATCCAAAAACCCAAATTTTTAATATAACAACCTTTGTCAACCTTGAATAACCTATAAAATCCACACAGACATAAGATCAACACAAAAGGAACATGAAGCACAATACTAGAGCACACTATGAACATTTGTACAACATATTTTAATCTGTTTATTAAATTTTCTCAAAAACACTTGGAAACCAAGTACTAGAACCAAAATCTCAGTTCATTACTTCACTCCAACTCATCTTCAAACTCTGCAACAAAAGAATAACTCCATGTACTCACGACACTTCCTCTAGGTCTCAACTACACATGCACAACCTATTTTCCTCTTTTCACAATTTTCTCAATATCCTCAACATCTTCATCCCATATGATGAGTCTAGAATTTGGCCTAGTTAGAGGGGTAGAATCTCTTGTTATTTTCTAAAATTACCACAAAATTTTACATTATATCCTAGCACTTTTCATATAGTTTCTCTCAGTTATATGACATATGGAGTAATTTCACTTCTATTGGTTTTAATGATATATATACCCATTATGTGGACCATCAATATTTATCTTGCATGTGATTGATGAATGTTCTTTAAGGTGGTTATGATTATGCAATTACTATGTGTACTGACATTATTTTGCAGACATGATTGAAATGCTAAGTTGAGGAATGCAACTGCCAGCCAGTCAGGTTGAGGATTCACACGAAGATCAATTAAAGACGACGATAGAAGATTCCTGTGTGCCAGATGCATGTAACTACCTTGCACTGATCTTTAATGGCATTGAGCATCGCGGGCGTTACTAGAGTGGTCGAGTCCACATTTGGGCATGCATGTACGAACGAATTCCCCTACATGCGTAACTGCTCCTTTCATTTTCTCTCATTTTCCCTAAATGGCATCCTCTCAGTTAGTGGGAGTCGATGGCCCTATTCAGCTGATAAATAAGGCTCGAATCCTCCTTCCTCGAGCTAGTAATAGCGAGTTAGTGAGTTGATCGCCAAGTTCTTGTACAAGCTGATTATCAACCATATTCATGTAATTGTATTCTTTGATAAATGAAATAAGATTCTGAGTTGAGTATCCAAGTTTTATAGTAGTTTAAAGGATACTCGTCCAAGGGGGCCCATTTGGTGAGTAATCCGTTCCTTTAGTTTTGTTAGATTAGCGTTAGTTTGTGTTTAGTGCTTAGTTAAGATTTCTAGCATTGATTGTTCTTGCAGCCACTAGAACTCTATTATGTGACTATTGTTGTAGCCAAGGCAGGTAGAGTAGTTTCTGTTGGATGATTATATATTTCCTTCTTGCTATGCATAATTAGTTTAGATTTGTTTGAGTGATGTTCAATATTTACTTTATTTCCTTTCATGCAATTTGATTTCAACCTTAATCTTTCTTGGTCATAAAACTATGATGACTACTCTAGAATTCCTAGTGCACATACTGTGCTGACCCATTTCAAGTTCATGTCCCTAGGTTGACAATTTAAATGTACCTTCATGATGGTTGAAATAACTATTCAGATTAGATGTCCAATCTTTGAATCATGGTAGTAAGAGCTTAGTTATTGAAATCATTATAGGAGGCCGAGATTTTTGGCGCCATTGTTGAGGATGGTGTCAAACTAGGGAGTCCTTTGGATTCATTGATAGTTTTTCTACTGTATTATTTCTGAATTTTTCTCTTAGTGTTAGAAGTATGATCCACTATTTTTCCCATCCCATTCTTTGTGCGAGTTGGCTGATACTGAGTTGATACCGCATGCATAGAAGAAGAAGAGATTATTTTGGGAGATTCCTTCCTAATAATCTTGAACCATTTCAGCTAGTAGAACATCCAAATCTACCCAGATATGATGAAGAAGAAGAACCACAACCCTTTACTGATATATTCCCTGACTTGACCTGTTTTGAAGTTTCCCTTGAAGATCAAAACCCCATTGAAGAACCTTTTATTTTGGAATTTCATCAAGAAGACATGGCTGATGCAAATGGAGATAGGCCTAACAGGCAGAACCAACCAACTTTCCCCTTTCCCATCGTTGAACAAAATGAAGTAGATAACCTCAAAAATATCCCTGCTTCAGTCCTTCCTAAATTCTATGGGCTTGTCACGGAAGATCCTGATACCTTCTTGTTTGAGTTTGATATACTCTGCAGAAGCTATGACTATACCACTGATGCTCACAAACTCAAGTTATTTCCTACTACTCTAAAAGAAGCTGCATTAAGATGGTTTATGAGACTTGGCAAAAATACTATGAGAACTTGGGAAGATATGAAGACAAAATTTCTTGAGAAGTAGAAAGAATATTGTAGGGGTAGTGACATGAGAGGAGGTGACATTTTAAGAATGTAGCAAAAATAAGATGAGAGCTTGGAAGTTTTCATTTCAAGGTTTTTGTTTTGTCTACAAAAATCTCCACATTATACACTTAATGAGGACGCACAAAAGTTACTTTTCCTTAGAGGAACTAATGAAAGCTGCACTGATGCCTTGGCTCTAATGGCAGGAGGTGATATCACTCAAGTCCCTTGGGATGATATCAAGAAGATATGTCAGAACAATTCTAGGGCAACTTCAAAGAAAGGAAGAGCCTACCAATCCTCTATGGTTAAGACATCTAGCCGTGGAATCTCAAGGATGGAGATTACTAGTTTGTTGGAAGATTTCAAGAAAGATATAATTAATAATCTAGCTACTCATCTGGATACACTTCAAACTAAAAAGAAACATGAAGAGGAAGAAGCAATACTGATAGAATATTGCCCTCACTGTAGATAGAAGAAGAGGGACTACAGATGCAAGGTGATAGATAACATTGACAATAAGTAGATTGCACCTGAGTTCAAACCAAGGAATACCAAGGAATACCAAGTCTACTTTCTTGCACAAAAAGGGCCAAGGGATTTAAGACAAGGTATGCCATCAGATCCACTATCTTTTGTTGGACCATATTTTAATTCCTCTTATTCATTTGGTAACTAGTGGCAACCACCCTATCCATCCAACTATGGAAAATGCCCACCCCATGCTTGGTCTAATTATCAAAATAACTCACGTCAATGGCAACAACCTTAGGGGAATTGGCAATAGTTTTAGGGACCTTGGTAGCCACCCCCAGGAAACTAGCAACAAACATCTCAATGGAGAGGTGGCCAACAATGGCCAAATCAGCCCACCAACTATATGCAACCATCTTCTCAAAACCAACAACCTGCTCTAATGCCCCCTCCTGCTAATCCAAGTGCCAATATATCTAAACCTACTCAGTTACTAGCCCAAACCACACCCAACCCCAATTATAAACCACAATAGTAGCCTATATATTCTGCTGATCCAAACCAATTTCTTGCATATGCTGTGAGTTTAAGTAACATACGCCTAGGTTCAGGAACAACCTTGCAAGATCCTTCCATCCCCATTATCTCTAAGTTACCTATGGAAGAATAGGAAGAACCTTTGCTTGAACCCATTTAGCCTTGTGCAACTAATCCTCCCGAATCAGCTCCAGTAAACCAGAAAACACAAGAACCACCATTTCCTCATAGATTAGAAGCTACCAAACAAAAAGAAGAAAAGGAGGAAACTAGCTTTCATATCCTAGATCAACTCAAGCATATATGTGTCTAGATACCTCTATTCCAGGCTATAAAAGATGTCCCTATCTATGAAAAGGCAATTAAGGAGGCATGCCTCAATAAACCAGGCAAGAAAAAGAATGACCGCACTACAATCCATGTAGTATGGCAACTTGCTGGCATCATGCTTGGAAAAGTAACTATCCCCAAGTACAGTGATCCAGTTAGCCCTATAGTTGAAGTTGTTATAAATGGGATGAACATAAAGAATGCTCTGATTGATTTAGGTGCAACAATCAATGTGATGACTAAAGACATCCTACAACAACTAAATATTGCAAACATGAGGTCCACTCCTACAGTCCTGTAGCTTGGCGATAGGTCCACTGTGAAGCCAGATGGCATAGTAGAAGACCTGGTGGTAATCCTAGACTCCTGGGAGTATCCAACCAACTTCATGGTTCTTTCCCCTAAAGCAACACTAGGAGGATATCCACTTATCCTTGGTTGGCCATGGCTATAAATTGCAAACGCTTATATTGGATGTCGCTCAGGTGATATGACCATTTCGGATGGCACAAACACTAAAAAACTTGTTTTGTATCCTCCAGCTTAGCCATCCCAAAATGCAAAAATATTAGTATGGACACATATTGGTGAAGAAGCCGAAGAAGTCAAATCTGTGGTGTAGCTTATGATGCTTGAAAGAAGTCCTTTACTGTAGCTTCAAGATGAAGATGAGGTGTTATCTAACATCATTCAAAACCAATTTCAGTTAGAGGAAACATCATTTGATCCCGTAGACCTCAAGAAAACACTTATATCTGTTTTGCATGATCTTTCTGCAATAACTCTTTCGGCAGACGACCTTCCTACAACCACTCTTCCTGTAGCCACTGTCTCTGCAGACAGACTTCCTGCAACAACTATCCCCATAGACAAAATCCCTACAACAACAAGTATATTTCACACAATGTTGCCACCCGAACTTAAGATACCTTGTATTAATGAAGCAACTATGATAGAGCTAGTCACAAAAGTACAAGTGTCTAAGGGACGCTCTCTACACATCAATAGTAAATTGAATGAAGGACAACAATTGATATTGGCAAATCTGCTGAAAACTCATCAAAAAGCATTTTCCTAGGATTATCATGATATGAAAGGATTAAATCCAAAACTCCGCACTCACAAAATCTATATCAAGGATGAATGTATGCCTGTTAGACAACCACAATGGAGAATCAACCCCACCTTGAGAGAAATTGTCAAAACTGAACTGCAAAAGCTACTAGACACATGATTTATCTACCCTATTTCAGACAACCAGTGGGTATCCCCATTAGTGATTGTGCCCAAGAAGGGGGAAAAATGGAGAGTTTGTGTTGACTATGAAAGCTCAATGCTGCCACTAAGAAGGATCACTTTCCCCTACCTTTTGTGGATCAAGTCCTAGATTGTCTTGCAGGAAAACAATACTTCTCCTTTCTTGATGGATTCAGTGGATACAATCAAATTAAAATTGCACCAAAAGACCAAGAGAAGACTACATTTACATGTCCTTGGGGGACATATGCATAATTTGTGCTTCCCTTTGGGCTATGCAACGCACCTGCCACTTTCCAGAGATCAGTCATCAATATATTGTCAGACGTCTCCCTTGATTGCATGTAGATTTATATGGATGATTTTACTACCTATGGTGCCACTTTTGATGAAGCACTAGAGAACTTAAAGAAAGTAATACAAAGATGTGAGGATCATAATCTATCCTTAAATAGTGAAAAGTGCTTCATGATGATGCAAGAAGGTGTAGTCCTTGGCCACTACATTTCGCACCTTGGCATTCAAGTTGATCCAACAAAAAATGAGGTAATAAATAATCTACCTACACCTGCAAAACAAAAGGATGTTAGGAGTTTTTTAGGACATGCAGGCTATTACAAATGTTTCATCAAGGATTTTAGCAAAATAGCAACCCTGCTATATAGCCTTTTGACTAAAGATGCTGAATTTCAATGGACAAAAAGATGTGACAAAGCATTTTTTGATTTAAAGATAGCTCTAACTCATGCTCCTATACTTAAGGGACCAAATTGGGAAATCCCTTTCCACATCCATACTGATGCCTTAGATTATGCCATAGGAGCAGTCTTAGGACAAAAAAAAGAAGCTATTGAAAATACCATTTACTTTGTCAGTAAAAACTTGTAGGGAGCTGAATTTAATTACATAGTCATAGAGAAAGAAATGCTGGCAACAATGTATGCCTTGAATAAATTCAGGCACTATATCATAGGTTACCAAATTTTTGTACACACTAATCATGCAACCATTAGATACCTTATTAAAAACCTTTAATCTCAAGAAGATTAGCTAGATGGTTTCTACTAATGCAAGAATTTGGCATAACCATTGTGGACAAGCCAAGAAAAAAAATGTGGTTGCAAATTTCCTCTCAAGAATGACATCATCAGATGATACTCAAGCAATAGATGACTCTTTTCCAAATGAGCATCTATTCTCCATCAACATACAAACACCCTGGTATGCTAACATAGCCAACTACCTTGTGACAGGGAGAGTTCCTCCTCACTTCTCCCCAAAGGAGAGAAAAGTGCTAATTGAGAAATCCTTTCCTTTTTCATGGATAGCTGGATGCCTATTTTATACTGGACCTAATCACGTTATGAGTAGTGTAAGGGAAGATGAAACCTATAAAATTCTGCATGCATGCCATGATGAACCCTATGGAGGCCACTTTGCAGCTAAAAGGACAACAATGAAAATCTTGAACACATGATACTATTGGCCTACATTACACAAAGATGTAGGAAGATATACAAGGAGACATGATAGATGCCAATGGATGGGCAAGCCGACAAAGTTCGATGAAATGCTACTCTGTCCACAAGCGATAGTTACTCCTTTTGAAAAACGGGGTCTAGATTTTGTGGGACCCATTGATCCTCCATCCAACAATAAGTCTTATATTCTAGTTTGCACTGATTATGTGACAAAGTGGGATGAAGTCAAAGCCATGAAACATGCAAGAGACAATAAGGTTGCACAATTCCTTTATGAAGAAATTTTCACAAGATATGGGGTACCAAGAGAAATAGTAACTGATCAAGGCACTTAGTTTACATCAGCCCTTATTACAACATTGGTCAATGAATATAAAATCAAGCATAGGAAATCCACCCCTTATCATCCTCAAGCAAATGGACAAGTCGAGGTGACAAACAAATAGATTGAGGCCATCCTCACCAAAATAGTGCATATTCATAGAAAATATTGAGCAAACAAATTATCAGAAGCAATTTGGGCTTATAGGACCACCTAGAAGACAACTACATGCTTCACCCCATTTGAGCTTCTATATGGGAAAACAACCATGATGCCTATAGAATTTGAGCACAAGACTCTCATAATCGCTCTAGAGTTGGGGATGGATATTTCCATGACATAAAAGGAACGAATCATGCAGCTTAATGAATTGGACGAGCTAAGGAAAACAACATTGCATCACATTAAACTCGTGCAAAGTCAAAGAGCCAAATGGAATGATAGATTTATCAAAGAAGAAATTGCAGCCAGGTGACTGGGCATTACTTTATGATTCACAGTAGAAGGATAATGCAGGTAAATTGCAGACAAGATGGCTATGGCCTTATGAAGTGGCATAGGTCTTTCCCAATGGAGCTGTGCAACTCACAACCATTGACCTAGTGAAATTCAAACTACTGGTAAATGGGAACCATCTTAGATTATATCTCATAGACCAGCTTCAAAAGAAGAGTTCTTGCAACAATTTTTACAATACACAACACCTGAGCACGTTCTTGCAACAACTGAGTTCCTGTAGCTAAAGGTAGTGGACCTAATGTCCTTCCTTTCGATTAAATGAGGTACACACTCATCATAATAAAGATTTCTACTTTTGTAGAAATCCATTTCTTTGCCCATCCACCCATCCGCCCATCTGTACCACCTTTCTCTCTCTTCCATCATTTCATTTCACCTCACCCCATTCCATCATCATCAATTGTTCAATTATTGTTCAGCAACACAAGCAGTACTTTCTCCCTGATTGATGAGATGATTTCTCCACCATCATTTATGCATACACTCAGGTACATGCACATTAATTGCATTCTTAATTATCCTTTAGAGTGTTTCATTTAATCACTGTATGATAAGATGGATGTTCACATAATTGTCTTTAAATCCCCCGTCAAATCAATCTTTCCATTTCACATGTGTGGACACATGTCCAAATTTAGGTTGGGGGGATGGGTAAGCAAGATGCAAAATTTTTACCACATGTCGATATATGATTATTTGTGTCAACAAATCTTGCTGAGCTGATTCAAAATTTAAAATGAATGATGGCTCGCATGTGTGATGTGACACTAAACCGCCACCGCCATTCCATCTCATTATGATTCCTTTATTACCATTTTTTCTTTTCTTCACTCTGTCATGATTTCAAAATGCAAGTGCTAAGTTGCTAAAAACAGGGTAAAAAGGAAATTTAGTCGATGGATTCACCCAACAAGCAGACAAGGAAAAATTTAAAAAATACATAGGTGATTTTATAGGGTGACGTGTTGAACAGAGACAATGGGAGGCAAACTCATTCAAAATGAGCCCTCAACTCATGATGCCTTGTTACAGGATGCAGTGTGCTTAGCCAAATTTCAGAATTATGTGTGGCTAGACTATTTTATGAAGTTGGATGGTTTCAATGAGGGTATTGTATTGGAGTTCACTCAGACATTTTCAAATGGAAAGGTCATAGCGATTGAGGAATGAATTGCTAAAGTTTCAGGGTTTTCGACAAACGATGAACCTTACCCTATTTCTAAGGATGCCAGGACAACTAGGGCCATATTTATAATGCATGGTGACCCTCCACTCACAATTGACAAGCAAGGTGCCAAGAGGTTCTCTCTACCCAAGCCATGGAAGCAGGCTATTGTGCATATCATCAAGTACATCACTTGCGAAGGTCGGTTGTCAAACCTACACTCGGTACATTTCAAATTGTTGAGTCATATGCAACACAAGAGGAAGATGAACATGACCAATGTGCTGTACAACCATCTCTCTATTATGGCAGAAGAAACACAAAAAGGTAGAGAAAAATCTATATCCCACCACTGTTTAATTAAATTTCTAGTTATGAGATATTTGCATGATACAAACCCTAGAATGGTCTGGGATGATTTTGTGAAAAATGAGCAACATGAACCTAAACCCTCTCATCCTAGGGTTTCATCTCAATCACATAGGTCTGGCAGAAAAGTGAGCACAGATGAAGGGACCCCTGGTGCTGGTATGGATTCCCCCATTGAAGAAAATAACATAAATGTTAGTTCCTATGATAATGAGAGTGAAAAAGTAAATTCATCATTAGGTTCTGATGATGATGATGTACCATTAAAAACTGTGATAAAAATAAGAGCACAAAAGATAGAGGCAAAAGCAAGGAGAAGAAAAATGCAATCTACGTAGAAAGAGGTGCCAATCCCTAAGAAAAGGAAGGCTAGCACTGTTCATCCTGCAGCCAAAGAGAAATGGAAAATCCCTCTCAAGAAATTGAAGCCGACTGACGTTGAGCTTGGCGGGACATCAGATGAAAATATAGATGCTCTAATGGAGCAGGAGAAGGAACAAGAAAAAGATGTGTTCGAAGAGGTAGAAAAAATGACCCTAGCAGATTTTTCTACCATCACTGAAGAAGTTGAAACTCAAGGAAATGAAGAAAATGAGGACTTCCTATAGCAAGACCAGCAGTGGGACTTCTTGCAACAAATTCAGGAAATAGATCAGGATCTCCTGCAACCACCACCGGAAGAGGAACAAGAGGTCCTACAGTAGAATGAGGAAAGAGGAATCATACCTCAACAACTTGAAATGGTAAGACCTCGTGAATCTATGTAGATAGTCCTCTATGGGAAGCAACCATCTACACAAATTCTGGTAGGAATCCACAATCCTCCTAATTTTTCAGTACATACAACTATTTTAAATTTATGGAAAGAAATAGAAAGAAGAGAGGAGGAGTGGAAGGAAGAAAAGAAAAGACTGATAAAGGAAATTCAAATGAGGGATGAGATGATCGAAGAAAAGAATGAGGAGATTGTTTTTCTGAAAGAAAGGATAAGTGGCGTTTCAACTATGGTGCCACAAATTTTGGAGTGTAGGACCCCTCCAAGGGTTTATGCTTTGCACTTAAAGGATAAATACCTTTCCTTTAGAATGTCAAGGATCATCTCAGGCCTAAACCCCTCCATTGAAACCCCTGCTGAGTTTTTCAATGCCTACAGGATTGTTTCCTTTGAAGTGAAAAATTTGTTATGTGAATTCTATCTACATAATTTTGCTGTCCCAAAAGATAAAGATTGGAACCCATTGCCTTATTTTGGAGACATACAGTTGAGATAATTTATGTCCTAAGTGAAGAATGAGATTAGCAGGGGTGAGCAATACAATGCTTACAAGAAGAAATAATCCAATATTCCCCTAGCTATTAGGGCTGAATCTAAGAGCCCCAAAGACATTTATACAGATTGGAATAGATTTCTCTTTAGGCTGAGCTATGGTGACCAAATTATGCCTTGGATTAAGGTTGTGTACAATGAATATGAGGTAAAAGATGCTGTAAAAGAAGATACTATGAGGGGATATCTATCAAGCATTGGAACTTGTTGACTGATGAGCTAAAGTAGACTGAGCCACACTCTGTTCACAATTATGTTGCTGCACTAAAAATAATTGATAGATATATCCAGCTTGGGAGAACCAAGGGGCGTGAATGGCTTCCCTTAACTTTATAGTTGCCCATCCTCTTATGGCTTGTGCCTAAATCCAGATTCTACAGGTATGACATTGCAGAAGAGCAACAAAGATGGAGAAGGCTTGATAAGCTGGGTGGGTTTTATTGGAATCCTGATTCACCTACTGTAAACATCGACATTGGACAACTATTAGTTGCAGACTTTAGGGCCTTAACAAAGCAGAATCATAACTCTTCCCTTGCTGGAGGACCAACAAAATGTTAGGTTGGGGGGAGTGATGAGTCTAGAATTTGGCCTAGTTAGAGGGGTAGAATCTCTTGTTATTTTCTAAAATGACCATAGACTTTGACATTATATGTTGGCACTTTTCATATAGTTTCTCTCAGTTATATGACATATGGACTAATTTCACTTTTGTTGATTTTAATGATATATATACCCATTATGTGGACCATCTATATTTATCTTGTATGTGATTGATGAATTTTATTTAAGGTGGTTATGATTATGCAATTACTATGTGTACTGAGATTATTCGACAAACATGATTGAAATGCTAAGTTGAGGAATGCAATCGCCAGCCGGTCAGGTTGAGGAGTCGCACGAAGGTCAACTAAAGACAACAACAGAATATTCTTATGTGTCACCCATATGTAATCGCCTTGCACTGATCTTTAATGGCATTGAGCATCGCGGGTGTTACTGCAGTGGTCGAGTCCATGTTTGGGCATGCATGTCCGAATGGATTCCCTTGCATGCATAACCACTCCTTTCGTTTTCTCTCATTTTCCATAAATGGCATCCTCTCAATTAGTGGGAGTGGATGGCCCTGTTCAATTGATAAATAAGGCTTGAATCCTCCTTCCTCAAGCTAGCAATAGTGAGTTAGTGAGTTGATTGCCAAGTTCTTGTACAAGCTGATTATCAGCCATATTCTTGTAATTGCATTCTCTGATAAATGAAATGAGATTCTGAGTTGAGTATCCAAGTTTTATAATATTTTAAAGGATACTCATCCAAGGGGGCCCACTTGGTGATTAATCCATTCCTTTAGTTTAGTTAGATTAGTGTTAGTTTGTGTTTAGTACTTAGTTAAGATTTCTGGCATTAACTGTTCCTACAACCACTAGAATTCTGTTTTGTGACTATTATTGCAGCCAAGGCAGGCATAATAGTTTTTGTTGGATGCTTAGATCTTTCCTTCCTACTATGCATAATCAGTTTAGATTTTCTTGAGTGATGTTCAGTATTTAATTTATTTCCTTTCATGCAATTTTCTTTTAGCCTTAAGCTTTCTTGGTCATAGAATTGTGATGACTACTCTAGAATTCCTAGTGCACATACTATGCTGACCCATTTCAAGTTCACATCCATGGTTTGACAATTTAAATGTACCTTCATGATGGTTAAAATGGCTATTCAGATTAGATGTCCAATATTTGAATCATGGCAGTAAGAGCTTATTTATTGAAATCATTATAGGAGGCCGACACCAAGTTGATATCAATGACAACACCAGTCAACAGACTTCTTGTTGACATCAATGACAACACAATTATTCTTGCAACACAAATATCTTTTATAAACTCTTGACTGAGTCTTATATATGTGTTGTATTTTACAAGTTTAATTATACATATTAAATGTCTCTAGTGTTGCTATTCTAAGTACTGCCCTTTCATAGCCTATGTGCTAGTTTCATGTGCTCCTTCCTACTATTGCTGGCTTCAATACCTAATTCATTGCTCTTATATTTCACACCACATAAATTTGCCTTCATTTAAATGCATTAACTATTTCTTAAGCGTTTTACAATACTAACTTTAGTGTTATATACATATATTTATATGTTGTCTTTAATACCTCTCAAGGCAACACCTTCAATCATCCATTTTATGCGTTATGCAATACAATATTTTGTTAATGTAGTGTGCTTTATATATTTGCTAGTATAATGCATTAACAAAATTATCCTTTATGCTTTGATAATATAAGGGACATTTTATTTCATATATATATATTTATTGTCCTTAATATATATATGTATATATGCATATATATATTCACAAAGTTATAAAACATATTAATGGTTAATTGACATAGTATATTCATATATCAAAATATCAATTATACATACATATTATCATTATCCAATTGTAATAATACATTTATATATATTAAGGTAATTATATATATGTATATACATATACTAATATACTAATATACTATTATACTAATATATAAGCATATTCTTTTACATGAACATAATAATACACTCATACATTAATATATGTATATTTTAATATACATGTGTCATTAATTTTATATCCATCTTAAACACTTATAATCCTCACATATTCGTCAATTGATGTAGATGCATGAAGTGCATACGTATATATATGTATATGTCACATTTATCCAATCAATACTCCCATGCATATGGGTTATCAAAGACATGTACATATGTACTTATACATTCTAGGTATATACCTTATTGACTAACACCTAAATATGCACACATAAATAATAAGATCTTTCATTCAATATAAAGACTTGATCATGAAACCCCAATCAAAAACATCCATAAAATGAGATTCTAACCCCTTCTAAATCATGCTCAAACAAGACTAAAGGTTACCTACCAATTCTTCAAGCTGACTCGACTCAACTTGACGTACAAGAAGTGTGTGTGTGAAATCTCAATTAGGTTCATTAAGGGTTACCTGAATAATCAATTCTCTTGAGTGATACTTCCCATCCCTTTCAAAGGATTAAATTTGTCGCTGGATCCAGCTTAGTTCAACACCAAGATAGTTAGGTGTTCATAATAGATCCATTTGCATCATAAAACATTTGTATCAACAAAGCATTGGAATGTTCATATTGCAATACATAACATTGCATTAAATTCAAAACATATTCATTCTTTTGAAATCAATAACATCTTATTTTATATTCACATATTTTATTCATCTAACAAACATATTCAAGTCACAATTTACTTTTATCAAAATTTTCACTCATAATGGTAAAAGTAACTTGGTAACTATGAAATGGGGTGTAAAAACTTGAAACATCAATTTGAAACCTTAACCTAATCGAATCAACAAAGTACTGAAAAATCTAAGAAAGATGTGATTTTATGCATCTGTCACAAAAAGATCCTATTAGGTGTCTTCTCGGGATATATTTTCCCTAGGGTGAATGGGTCTTGCTACATGGATCTAAAATCTACTTTTACAGTCCTCTGCTCCTAGGCCTGCATTCCTGATTCCTCCAACTTTCATAGCTGAAAAGTTGGAAATAAATTCAAGATCCGAGTTTTCATGGCTTGAAAACAATGTTGACAACTTTGCAACTTTTACAAAATTTCACTTTTGATCCAATTCAATCCTTCTTCACTTGCAAATCTGCAAACACACAAAGAGGGGAAAATGTTTGTTTTTGCAATGCAAACCCCATTTTGGTAATTAAACTTTAAAATGAAATGAAACATGAATAGAAGGAATGATGAATGAGCACTAGCTTGTTGCAACTCACCAAACCCTCTAATGGATGCCCTTGGAGGATTAAATCCTACCACATCACTCCAAAGATTAGATATTGCATAAAATGGCTTGATTGGATGTTTATCTTGATGCTTGAATGATTGAAACCTACATCACTATGTTAGCTCCAAAAACATGCATGAGCACACATAAAATTTGACATCATGATAGGATCTTGAATGTTGTTGTAGATGATTGAGAAAATTTCTCTTCAATGCTCTTGATAATAATATTTTCTCATATGGAATTTGACCTCTAGCTAGATGTTGTGAATTGGTAAAAAGACTATGTATTTATAGGTGATTTTCTAATTTTCTGACAATTAAAATTCAAAAGCCAACAATTGCAAATAGAATTTGAATAATAGAAATGATGCCAAAATCATATTAAAAATTGGGACATACCAATTTCAAGGACACACCAATTTCAAGGCAATTTAATTAATTCTTGCAATTATTTAATACAAGTTTCCCTTTCAGAAAATGGGATTAATTAGGATTTTAAATGCATAATTGGGCCAATTAGAGGCTTAATTAAGTCCAATTTAATTAAGGGACCCAAACATAGAATTAAAATGTAAAGGTGTACATTTTTTGACACTACACAAGGATCATAACAGTAAGTTAAAAACAAGATGGTTGGGGCCCTATGAAATTTGTGAAGTGTGTTTATCTACCTTTGATCCAGTCAAGTTTTCCATATTGGTTAATGATCATTGACTGAAGTTGTATCAAAATCCATTAGACAATTTTTTTTTGCAAAAATTCAATACAAAGACTATAATTCTAAGACATGTAGCATCTAGGATAGAGCCTAATTTCTCAGTCCCTGATGCTTCACAAGTACGATTTCTTGTGATGCATCCTTTTCTTAGTGGTGTCATTGGGTTTGATGTCCTCCAAGAGTGTGATATTTCTTAGCATACAAATTTATTCTCAGTGGTGATGCGACACACTGCATTCCCTAAGTTGTGAAATTTATTCTTGACTTGTCCTCTCTTGGAGACATTAGAAATGATTTTCCCTAAGAAGAAGACCTTATACGAACTAAGCAAAATCCCTTTCAACAAAAAAAACCTTCACTAGCATTATTGTTCATAAGTCTTTAGCATAACGTAGCTTGCTAACCTTATGGAGCTCAAGCCCTAAATTCAAGGCCACTTAGCATAAAACACCTTGCTTGGTTGTGGAGCCTTGCCTTGTTCATAGGTTCTTAGCATAACACAACTTGTTAAGCCCTATGGAGCATGAAACATTTCCTTGTGATGCCTTATTGAAGTTGTCCATAGGATAGCTTTGATATGGTATGGGAGCCTAATACGATTCTCTCATTTTCCACCCTTTTGGGATACTCACCTAATGGACATTCTTAAGTTCCACTACCTCAGAGTTAGCATGCTACAAAGAAAACCAAAGGCTTAGATATGTTCTATGTTGATCAGACCGGCTAGGCTTGGTCTTGTTGGTCTTTGATATTGTATGATTGGGTATCTTTGTCATTGTTGTGTACATAAGTATCGTCAATGTATTCTTTAGTGTGAGTTTGACATGGGGTAATCTTCTCACTAAAGTGGGGGAAAAATGTAGTGTAAGAAAAAGTATCCCTTTTTTACACTTAATTTGGGAATAATTAATAATAAAATGAGCTTAATGATGCCTTAATTTAGTGTTGTAATACGTTTTTCATATTCACATTAAGTTTAGGGCCCTTTTAAATTAAATGGACTTAATTGTGCCTTATTTTTGGTGTTGTAAGGTGTACCTTTACACTTTCACATTAATATAGGGCTTTATTAATTGATTGAGGTCAATTTTCCTTAATTGGTCCCTTTAATTCAAATCCAAGCCTAATTAAATGAAATTTTCGAGGGATAAAACCCGACATTCATAAATGCCATAAAATAATGTTTAACATTGAGCAATGTGTGTCCTAGGTAAGTGGTCTAGGACCCTTTCATCATAGGATGAATGGGCCCTCACTTAGACCTAGGACCCACCTTTCAAATATGTTTTTGGTGGTATTTTAATGATTTCAAATCTATAATTCAATGTCGGCTTCTGATATTTAAATTTTAGGAATTAATCTTAAGATATATATAAATATAAGTTTATTTCACTATTTTTCACCTAGAAAATTCAAGTTATCTTAAGAGCACATTCAAGAGAGCTTTATTGGAGCATTCAAGAGCATTTATAAGGCATTCAAGGGCAGATTTGTAGAAGATTATTGCAACAATCAAGATTCATTTCATCATGCCAAATATTTATTACATCATGCATGTTTTTTGAGATAATATGGCGATGTAGTGTTCAAGATCTAATAAAGTATTCGAAGGCATTGTTTCAAGACAAGTTTCATGATCAAGATCCTCATCCATTGAGGCCAATTCATGCAAGTTGCAGATCTACAATCCAAGATACAAATAAGGTTTGGTGAGTTGTTACATATTATTGTTCATTCATCATTCCTTCATGCTTTTCTATTTCATTTCAAGGTTTAATTACCAAAATAAGGTTTGACCAAGGAAAACCCCCATTCACTTAACAAACAACATTTCTCTCTCTTTAATGTGTGATTGTATATTTTAGGTGAGAGATCCTTTGAAGAGAAAAATCGAAGAAAGTTGTCAAAGTTGCAAGAAAAGTTGTCAAATCATGGAAACTCTTTTACAAAATTTATTTCCAATTGTTCGACAATGAGCATCAGGAATATGGGATTGCAGACCTAGTAGAAGAGAACCCAGAAAGTACTTTTTAGGAACCCTAGCTAGGTCCCATTTTCCATAGGGAAAATGAGTCCTCGGTGAGCTTCAAAAGGTGACTTTTGTTGAAAGGTACACATTGTTTTCCCCTTTCCATATCTTCCTTTTGGTTACTATTTTTGTCAGATTTGATTATAGTCCTTCATTTGCATTTTATAGCTTGCATTTTGGAGTTTGTTTGATGGTCTAAAACTTTCTCCCCAAAGTGCTATTTGAATCACACCCCCATACTTGCATAAAGGAGATTTTTTTTGATTCACACCTTGATTCGACTCACCTTTTAGTTGATAGTCACTTCATTATGTGGATCTCATTTCTTGAATGTAATAGTGGAGAATGGGGTTATTTATTATCATTTTGATGAACCCCCTTTTATATAACCCCATTTTTCACCTTTTCATTGTGGTGAACTTGAATTTTATCATTGTCTTTTTTTATTTTGGAGTCCTCTTTCACCCTAGATTTAGATCTTGCATTCATTTGTATCTCTTTGCATTGATTTGAGTCTCATTTAGGGTGTCTAGTTTGCATTTAAATTTGTATTGCATCTAGGGTTTTTAGGATTGCATATTTACATTCTTTAAATCTAAAAAATACAAAAAATTAGTCATTTTGAATATCATTTACATAACATTACATCATATTAATTTTCATTTGAAAATTGAAACAAAATTGCATATCAAACTAGGTTTTCTAGGTTGTCATTTTGTCACATTTTTCACTTGCATTCAACATTGAATTCACACAAAATTAAAACTGAAACTTGCTATATCAGATTAGAATTTAGAAACCACTAAATTTAACTCAGAAATATGTAAAATACTTGTTTATAAACCTCATCTAGGACCCATTTTCCAAAGGGTGAATGGGTCCTTGATCAAGCTCATATCCTAATTTTTTGGGCATTAAAACATTCATTTCTACATTTCTATTTGTTGTTTTCAGATTTTTGTTTCTTTAATTTGATCATATTTAAATTCATTTGATAAAATTAGTGTATTGTGTGATTTCAAAATTGTATTTACAAGACTTTATTTTAGGTTTTTGCATAGTATAGTTAGAAAATTACCTTTTTTAGAAATTTAAAATTGCATTCTAAGTTGTTGCATTGCACTTTACCCTCTTTCCATTTCGAGTGTGTACAAAGTTTGTGAAATATTGTATGAAATTTACAACTTGGTGTCCTATTAGAAATACTGTTGTGAGATGTAGTTCAAGACTCATGTCATCTCGTGATACACTATTCATCGTGGATCTTGGGTCTTCTAACTCTCTTTCTAATAGTGTTGATAATCAACCCTTTATGGATCATAGCCTACATACCTCATTTCCAATGACTTCCTTACCTACAACCAATGTGCATGATGTTTCTCATGTATCGCAAGAAATAATAAGAAGAATGGATGAAGGCATAAAAAAAGTTACAAGACTTTTTGCATACTAAAAACATTGACACTAGTATCATTCTTACTTTAGACAATCTAAGAAAAATGCTTGAAATTGAACATAAAATAGAGATTATGTGAAGTTTAGGTCATATTCTTAATGATAACATCCCTACCATGACTAGTTGTGCTCAAGCTTTGGGGTACACTCAAAGCCAAGGTGGAACTTCAATTCCTCCTTCCATAATCCCCATCTCTATTCCTACATACACTAGTACTCATGTCACCACAACCTTTTAGCCTACTAGCAATGTCAACACTTCCTTAGGTATTTCCACTAGGAATCCTTCTAGATTTATGAATTCAAATCTCATATCTCCCCAACCATCCACCCTCAAAAATTTACAATTCACTTATCCTTCGCACACATAGACCACCCCACCTTATTCCCATCCATCTCATAATACCAACAATAATCCCATTCTTAACACACTTTTATAAAACATGTCATACCTTCAACAACAATCACCACCCTAAATCAAAAAAGCAATGGTCAACCTTCACAATACATCAAAACCAATCCGTTATCCTTGGAGATATTAAGAACACGTTACAAATGCGACAAGGTATAGAAGTTACTAGATTTGAGAAATATGGTTGGAAAGGATATCTTGTTAGCCATGTTTCATCTTATACAACCCTATGTAGTGACTTCATCTTTGAAGATAAGCTCTTGGCTAAAATCTTCCCTAGATCCTTGAAGGATATTGCATTAGAGTGGTTTTTCTCTTTACCGAACAACTCAATAAACTCATTCAATGAGCTTATTGATGCTTTTTACAACCAATTCCATATTCACATGGGTCCCAAGATGACCCTAGCTGATTTAATGGCATACAAACAAAAGGATGATGAAATGGTTACCGATTTTATAGCATGATATTAGATGTTGTATTCTCAAATAAACATTAAGATTCTTGATGTAGACCTTCAATGAATGTTTATTGCCAATTTAAAAAACAAAATCCAAACCAAACTAGAGATATTAAAATTCCCATCCTTCACACAGTTATGTATAGCCCTTTGTGATTATCAAAAATTGACTTATAGTTGTGACGTGAAAAACCCCCCCAACCATCTTGAAAAGTTTGAATCCTCACCTCAAAATAGTTATCAACATTTCAAGAAATAGAATAGTGGATTTTTACAACTTAACTCCCCTCAACCAAATCAACAAGATGATAACCAAGTGGCTAATATAAAGATGACAACTCACTTTTCCTTTGGGGATATGAATATACAATTTACCCCTCTACCTGATACCCTTCATAATATCATGTTGCAGCTCTTGAACAAGCATATGCTTTCCTTACCTCCTATTAGAGCTCCTAATCCTAATAAACCATTACCCTCAAGCTATAGATCAAATGCTTTTTCCATTTCCAGTAATAAAATGGACATGATACGGAACATTGCAAGCATCTTAAACATCTTGTGTAAGAACTCGTTGATTCTAATCAATTTCAAATTAGAGGTGTGAATGATCAAGGTAATAAATTTGTAGCCTTTCCCAACCAAAACTTACAATTATTTACCAATCCCATGCTGAAACACACTATTTCATTTGTCAAAGCTACTAAAACAAAGAATGATGTGATGAATGTTGACATAGATGACGAAAACACAAAAAATGATAATGAAGACGAAATGATTAGACTGTTGTCGTTTATTGAAGCTAAATATTGTAAGGGCCAAACCAAAATGCCCCTTGATATTTATTTTTCACAAAATTACATAATCAAACATGCACCCAATGGTCCTCTTTACATAGCTAGAAGAATCAATGATAAACCTACTAATGGGATATTAATTGATCTAGTTTGTGTGGAGAATGTGATCACTAAAGAATTCCTATTTGTGCATGAAATTTATAAAGACACATACGAAAGACCGAAACCATGGATCAAAACACATAATGGTTTTGCTTGTACTACGATGGGCTCAATGAATCTCCCTCTAAAGGTCAAACTGAAAACATTAAATATCTCATTCACCATCATCTCACTATTAGACCAATTTCGTGTTAAGTTAGGCTATCCATGGCTTCACTCCATGAATATCATCCTGTCAGTTTCCCTTTGGCAATGAGATCTTTAATATGCACCATAGTGGCTTTAATCCCGTGTCTTCTCATGGGAACTTTTCATTGGATTTCTTTTGGCCTAAACCTATTGAACCTATTATACCTCATGAAGACTTCTTTTTCAAAGCATACCAAAAGTTTAAGGCAAAAGATATAGTAGAATTATCCCTTAGAAATATGCCTCAACTCGTGATTGGGCCACCTATCCTTGATGAAACCATGATTGAGCCAAAATCTCTTCCAAATATCCAAGAGAAGCCTATGACAAATCCTCCCACCATTTCCTATCAAATCAATTCCATTTTACCTCCTAAAATAAAACAAGTTTACAAAGCTAAAGAGAAATTAGTTGAACAACCTCCCATGATTCCTTTCATTCCTCCCCTAAGGGAAGAAAAGAAACCTATGGTTGGAAAACCCACTCCTACACAATCACAAATTGAAAACAAAATGAGAAAAAACTAAAATGCTAGAGAGCGTAGGCATAGACGTCGTGCTATTGCTCCTATGTTACAAACTAAAGAAGATAAGAGCAATGTGGAAAATCAAAATTTGAACTTACCTAAAGCAATGCATGATGATTATATACCTTTGCCGCAACGTAAACAAGAATATTTCATGGACATTATTATTTGACCTTGTTTGGACAAAATTGTGGATCAAAACTATCCTTGTGATTGTATCAAATTGGTTGAATCAATCCTTTGTGTTGGCTTCTTCAGTTTGTTCCTAGATGGCAACCCGGGGATTGTAAGCTCCTGAAAGGCATTGTGGTTATATACTGAAGGGGTGAAAGTATCAAATTGAGTGGGGATGAAATGAAAAATAATCAAATCTAAATACTTTGAAAGAATAACATAAAAGAAAACTCTCAAATTGTATTCCTAAAGAAAACCTCTTGAAACCATCAAATGCTTTAAATTAACAACTCAAATAAAATAATTTAATGTATATAAGATTTGGCTATGTCCAATTCAACTTCGATTAAAAATTACTGGTTCTATTTAAGATTAAAAGACTCTTGAATTCATGATAGTTTGCATTGACAAAATTATAGTGATAGGAACTGTCACTTCTAGGTGATAGAAGCTCTGTGTAGGTGACATGAACAGCAATCTTCCAAAACTGTATGAATTTCTGCAATTACAATCCTATGAAATAAACAATTTAAAACCAAACTGAAAACATGCAATCACAAAGTTAATCACACATTTTAATAAATAAAATAAACCATGATATTAAAATAAAATACATAATATAAAAATTAACATCACCACCATTTCAAGAGAGTGGGCCCTCCTCTCCTTCCATGGGGTGACAAAATAATTTGTTGTAAATTCCTTAAGACTTCAAACCAGCTGTTGTATTATTTCTTTTCTACAAAATATTACATCTCCCCTTTCATGCCATTTCTTATGTATTATATAAGAAATGAGGCATTTACTAAATGACATAATTCTTCCCTATAATCTCTCCACAAAATTAGATCTCAAATGAGATAATCATGTAACTAAGATATTCTTAACATGACATGTTTATTTGGTAACAAAATAACCAATATATCAAATTTATTTTAACATAATAATAATAATATGGACATTTATTTTTGTCTCATGTCCATAATAATAGGGAACAAAAAAGTTGTTTATGGCCAACAAATATTATGTTTAGTTTATGGCCATTACAATATAATAATTTGTTATAAAAAAATATTAAAACATATCTTATCACATATAGTGAAAAGTGTATTTATTTTTCAACATAATGGTAACAAATATTATTGAATACAATCTAATATTTATTATTCACCTATTTTATTTAAAAACCAAATTAAATATTACTTATATATATTTAATCATATGCAACATAAAGGTGGTAAAATGATATATTATGGTGTGAAAGTGGAATATAAAAATGGGTATGAAGGCATATGAAAAAGATTAAAATATGGCATAAAATGGAACATGGATGGCTCTCATCAAACCTCCTGTTTGATTAATTTAGATGATGACATTGATATTTCAAAGATTGATGAACAAGTGCATAATGAGTTGAATTCATTGTTCTCTTCTATGAGCTTATATGACAATCCTACTAATAAGAGTGTTGAACTTCGTGTGTGTCCTAGTTCAACAATTGATGTTGTCCCTTTGGCTAGTTGTCTACCTTCTGTATATACTGAACAAGATTGGGATGTAGACAACCTACTATAGGTTGACTTGCATGTGTCTTACTAGTCTTTCACATTATTTTCTTTTCATGTTTCTTTAAGTGATTACATGTGCACAATGTGATCTCCCGTACTATTCTATTTGATGTATCTCTCTCTTCTTGTGCATTCCTCTATTTGTACCTACATTCTCCTCTATTCGTAAACATTTTTTTCCTTTTTTCACTTGTATTGTTTTTTCCTTTTGGGATGACACAAGGTGTCAAGATATTTAGGTCTCTTCCATGTTGACCCAAAATATTTATGTGTCATTCTTCTAGTTCTATGAGTATTTGGGCAATGATGACATTTTTGAGCTCTATAATCACATTGTAGCAAAGACATACTGACCCTGAATCCATAGATCCCTTATGTGTTTTTGTGGGAAACCCCTCATTCCTTTTTCATGACAACTTTTGTGACCAATGGATTAGTATGGGCCAACTATACCTGATCCATGAAGAATCGAAGCATAATGATGCCACTAAACCCTAGTCCAATAAGATCAATCAAATGAAAACTAAACTAAGAATCCATTAAAACTTAACATATTAAATTATGAAAACTTTAAAGGCACCTATTATAATCCATTGAAACTTATCCTATTGGGGGAGTGGTGTCGTATTGATGTGAAATGGCAACCCTTTCCCAATCCCATGGATAAATGAGCCTGTTTCAATCAATTCTATTGAAGATAATCAATGAAACCAATGATAGATGTGTGATGTAACACGATTTAAATACTAAACTAACATGATGCAAGATATTTTAAAATGATTTATGCTAAGATGATCAAGATGTGTGAGTGGAAAGCTAATCTAAATGGATTTTAAACTAAAAAAGATTGAAACCCTAATTACAAGATATACTAAATGTATGCATCTATGTTATCATGGAAGCCATTAATGGAAGCTAAGATAATATAAAATTAATTTAAGCTAAGATGATACTAAATAAATGCTAAATATGAGTGCAAGTGTGAGTGATTTCAACATCATAAGTTTTCTTTGAAATAGGTGGATCCATTTATCTCCAAATAGTGATCTATTTATAGGAGAGCAAATGAGAAATGAAGGGCTGAGATCAAAAGGTTAATCAATGGTCAAGGATGGAGGAAAAATAAAACATGGATCATAGATTATCATCAATGGATGAGAATCAGTGATCACATGGATCAAGGAAAGAATCAAATATTCTCATTCTTTCAAACAAACACACTTTTAACTTGCACAAGAAGTCTTGTAAGTTAACTTGCACACAAAGTTTTGTAAGTTTGTTAAAAAGAAAAATCTTCTTTTTTTAAAATGAGTGAGGAGAGAGAATATTCTTTGGAATATTCTCATGGGTGAGGAAAATAGATATTTAGCAAATTAAAACAAAGTTTTAATGTGCAAAAAAGAATGAATATTTCAAGAGAATATTCTTTTTGGAGGAATGTGCAAAGGAGGAATATTATTTTGCAAGTGGGGGGAATTAGATTAATTAGTAATTGATAATTAAATAAAGGTTTAATTATACAATTAAGGGGAATTAGATGATATTCATTAAATAAAGTGATTTAATGAAAAGGGGGAAAGGTGATATGTTTTTTAATTAAATAACTTAGGGTTATTTAATTAAATAAGAGGACTTAGGGATTAAAGCAAATAAGTTGGTTTATTCAATTTAATAGGACAAAATGTTAGCATGAAATAGGGTGAATTTACCTAATTAGATCAATTGGGTTAATAGATGAAAATGACATAATTAATTAAATAGCTAGGCTAATTTAATCAATTAAGCAAAAAGATGATGGGTTTTAGGATGAAGTGGTGTTAGTATATCTGATTCGAGTGTATGATATCATTTAGGACTTTTTTAAATGTCTACATTTTGACCCTCTTTGAACTGAGGTGCCTATTATGTTGGCTCAAAGATTGTCATTTTTTATAGATTATAACTGCTGCTCAGATCAAAAAAAAAAAATTAATTTTTTTTGGATGCCCAATTATTGCACCAACGAAAGGAATTAAACTAGTACATTGCCCCATCAAGAGATCGGGCGATTTTTTTGAATTTTGGGTTGATCTCACAAAAAAGATTTAATATTGATTCAACTCAAAGAGGACTAGAAAGCTCAGATGTCTAATGTAGGAAAATTTGATGATGTATAAACAGTCATTGACCATTGGTAGTCTCATATACATTTTGATACAATACACATATTTGATACTTGGATAGAAATGTTTGTAAAGATATAAGAATAAGAAGAATAAGATGGATGTATTGACCATTGATTTTGAGATTGCTTCAAAAGTCCAACAAGCCCATGATGTAGTGAGACTTTATTAGAGATGGTGATGCAGGATGCATGATGATTTTCTCATATATTGGGATTGGTTTTTTTTGTCATTCCTTAGTGTTTGATATAACACATAGACACAATACATCAAGGTATCAATAACTAGGATGGTGTTGTATCTAGTGTAATGAACTTTGACTCTGCAAATAGATGGGATAATTCTTGTTCACACCTTGACATACGGAAACTTCATCATAATGTAGTTCAGTAGTTTAGAATATATTAGACGAAAGATACACAATAGTCAACAATGTACTCCTAACAACCTCCCTACACACAACTAAGCAAGTATGCACCAAGATTATTTTATAAGAATAACCACAAGCACAACAAATGAAAGATAATGACCAATTCCCATTCCTTTCTCTCTAAATAGTTTAGACATCATCGAGTGATCCTTGGAATGGATCAATAAGATAAATCATAAGAAAAGATCAAAGAAAAATAGTCAATGTTATCTATATCTCTTGCTAGTTTAATTTAGCTAAGGTGATTTTTGATGTTGATGTCCATCATAGGAAGGATGCATCCTAGGATATGTTGATCAAATGTTTTGATTAGGATGAGATGTATGATAGGTCATTGATATAAACTTCACTGACTCATTTACCTATGATTTAGACTTTAGATTTTTGACACTTAGGTTCTCATTTTATGACTTGTGATACTTGCTTTCTACTTGTTTTGCCAAAGGTTGAAGGTGACACTTGATTTATTATGGATGAAGGTTATTGTGGGTGAAAGTGAAATGGGATGGATGGTTTTGGATTTTCTAGAATATTTTAATGTTTTTGAAAAATGTTTTGAGGTTGTTTTTGGTCTTTTTGAAAGTTTATGTGAATGTTTTAGTTTTCAGATTATTTGAGGTTGTTTAGGGTTTTTTTCTAAGATATTTGATGTTGTTTAGGTATTTTTTAATGTTTGCTAATGTTTTGGACTTTATTCGAGTTTTCAAATGTTTAGGGGTTTTCGAGATATTTGAATGTTAAGGTATTTTCCAAGTTTCGACCAAGAACATAACCTTAAAGACCTATTCTAGGGGCCTTGGGGGCTGATCAAAGATTAGCCTTGCCTACATTATACACGTAGAGACCACATAGTTCACCTGACTCGACTTATTGATGATGAGAGGTGAACAGTTGATGGAATGCCAGTTTATTATGAAGGAATCCTAAAGGACTGACCTAGGGTGCCTCTAGGGAACATCAATGATGGCCTTGCCTACATTCAAGCTCAAAGATTTGTAGTTTGATAAGGTACTATTTTTGGATTTTTTCTATGTTTGACTTTTTTATGGATTTTGATGTGTTTTGGATGTTTTGGATTTTGACTACAATTTTTTGAATGTTTTTATATTTTAGTTGTACAAGATTTTTATGTTTTTGGATTTTTTGATGAACGTTTTATGAATATTTTTGGGATTTTTGAGATTTTTAATAACCTTAAGATATACAAGAACTCGATTTGATCCACAATGAATTTCCCCCAGCGTGATGAGATAGACTACCTCGATATAGGCGGGACAAACTGACCTTAGGAATATGCTAAGTAGTACTAAAGGGGATACAAAACTTCACAATATCAAGCTATGATATGGAAGCAGATAAGTGAATGATGGAATAAATAGGATGAATGATATGATGAATAGATGTGATGCAAATTATGATAAGATAAAGATGGATGGAGGTGTTTTATTTACACGAAGTGCTTGTTTGCTAGGTTTTCACCAAGGCACTTTCCCAAAGCACCACTGAAGTGGTTTTCACTAGAGGACGACTTTTTTTTCTTTACTTTTTCAATCCTTTTTTCATTTTTTGGATTTTGATCATTTTTTGATTTTTTTTTATATTTTAAGATTTATACCCTTCAAGCCTAGGCATAAATTTTTTTAAGATGCAAACTATTGGTTGGTTCCTACAAGGGTTCACCTTCAGCTGTTGACAATCGATATGTTCCAGATCCATAGCTTTCTGTGATTACAAAGGGACCTAACCAGTTATGCTCAAAATTTCCTTTACTATCCTGATTTGGAAGATTCATTTGATTCTACTTTAGAACAAGATCCCCTAGACCCCCTACTTGGAAAGACCAACACTTGATCTTCTTGTTATATCTCTATTTCAGTCGATTTTGATATATTTGCAAGTGGTTAAAGGTGTCAGGACGATGCTCCTCCAAGAATTATAGCTCATTCAACCGAGATAATTTGTACTCTTCATCAGTGATGAGATTTTATAGTGGCACTCGTAGTGATGGGAGCTCAACCTTGATAGGAAAAATGGATTTTTATCTATAGACCAAGGAGAATAGGGTTGCACCTATAGGCATGTGGATACTAGTTTGATAGGCCTAGAGAGCAGGATTTAACTATAAATGCTAGTACGACCAGCTTCATTGACTGTTTTCTTTAGGATCTTCAGAATGGTCTTGTTTGTAGCCTCAACTTGACTATTGCCTTGGGGATAATATGGGGTAGAGAATTAGTGTTAGATGTTGAATCTTTGACATAGCTCTTTTACATCTTGATTCTTGAAGGGTGTTCCATTGTTTGAGATGAGGCTTTGTAGAATAGCATAACGATAGATAAGGTAATTTGGGATAAACTTAGCAATTTTCTTGCCCATTATGTAGGTCATAAGAATGGCTTATACCCACTTTCTAAAGTACTCGGTGGTTGTTATGATAAACTTGTGGCCATTGGATGAGGTTGGAGTAATTTTTCCTATGAGGTCAAGCACCCAATGTGAGAAAGGCCAAGGTGTGACCATTAGTTGCAATTATTGAGTTGGAGCATGAATTAGATCTCTATGCCATTGAAACTAGACACACTTTTGTACATACTAATGGGCTTCTCTTTCCATGGTTGGCCAATAGTACCCCATCCTCAACAGTTTATTAGCTACAGTCATACCACTAGAATGGGAACCACATATGCCATCATTTACTTCTATTAAAGCAGTCAAGGATTTATCTTGGTTGAGACATTGTAGTAATGTCCCCTCAATGCTTTGGTAGTATAAGGTATCACCTAGGATCATGAATTGGGATACCTTTTTTACAAAGGTCTTTTTAAGATTGGACATGATATCGGATGGGAGGGTTCCTTTGCTAAGGTAGATGAATATGTCATGATACCATGGGGATCCAAGACCAATGATGACACACAAATTCAAATTCATGGATTTCAAAAATTGGTATGAGAAGTTGTTCTACCAAGAATTCACATTGAAGGACACTGTGCAACATATCTAACAATGATCCAATTGTTTCCATAGCATCTGCTGCTCAATTTTTCATGTGAGGAATTTTCTCAAAAGTTATATCAATGAAAAGGTCCTTGAGATTTTATACCATCTTCTTGTAAGGAGTAAGCTTTCCATCCTTAGTTTGGGAGTCATCATTGAATTGGTTGATAAACAGATGGGAGTCTCCATAGACTTTCAACTTTGTATCTTCCATTGAACTGCTATCCTTAGACCCATGATTAGGGATTCATACTCATAAATGTTTTTAGTGTTGGCAAGACAAGGATATATAACTGAGAGGGGGTAATTAGTTATCTTAGAACTGTAACTTATTTAACCTTATCAACCTTTAGTCACAAATTTGATAATTAATAGTGAAAGAAAGAATCAACAACACATTAGAAACACATAATACTAAGATTTTTGCGTGGAAACCCTGTGAGGGGAAAAACCATGGTGGAGGTAAATCCACAATTATACCCTGTTAAAAGTATAATAGAAAATGAAAAAAGGAATGCACATGCATTCAAACACACTGCCTAGAGCTCACTGCTCAGAGGGAAGGTCTGCTGCCTTACATAGGACAATCAAATTAAATCCATTTGGTGAGGTTGAATTGAGAAATTAACTTCTTCAAAAGCTTGATGACAGTTCCGATTAGGCACATAAATGCTTCTTCACACTTTGCTCAAACTTCTTCACACTCTGCTCTACACTCAAATGATCTGATCTTTATTTGCATATATCTTGCACATACATTGCATACATTCACCGAGCTTACTTCAAAATGAGGAAAAAATCACTCTCTTATATACGTTACATGAATTTACATCAACAACTCTGTCGGCCAAAAATAAAGAATAAATGAATTATAAATTGTCGGCCCAATTCATGAACAAATGTCAATGCGTACCAACCTAAGTCGGTCACAACATAATGAAGACCTAAATCAACATCCTCGAACATGCCAAGCATTTAAAAATTAATTCACAAGGATCTGCAACATGCTACCACCATCATGTCGGCCAAGAACATGAAAACTCAAACACACAAAGGAAAAATCTTTGATCAAAAACATGTTGATCAATGCGAACGTACCACAATGATAGAGAACAATCTAGAAACATCAATAAATGTTGTAGGAGCATACACAACAATTAAAATTACCAGAATTTCATTCTCTTCTTCCAAAAACACCAACTACAGTGACAAAATAACTATAGGAACACAAAACTTCATAACTTTCTGAATTCTTGATGCGCACCTCTGGAAATTTTGGAGAACATACCAGATAGGCTCAGCAACAAACCCTTTAATGCATGACTTCTGAATACCAACTTACTAAACTTTCCACCACTTTGATCTTCATAGCTTCATAGACTGTCTACAACATATTTATTATAATTTTCTCAATACCCTCGACATATACGAACTCCAGAATCATCAATGCTAATAGTGTCGACATCAATGACAACCACAACATCCAAAAATCTCCCCTTTTGGCACTAATAGCAACACATGATGTGAAAAAATACCATCAACACAACTAGCTCTTCTCCAATAGTCTTCTTCTTCTCATACTGTTCTTCACTCATGAATCTTTTCCCCCTTTCTTCCTTAAAGGTTTTTCACATTACTCTTCTCCCCCTTTGACATCAATGGAAAAGGTAGCCATGCTCTGAACCACATATCTGAATCATCTAACTACTCCCCCTGAGTAGTAACCATCATAACATCAATCCGAAACAAGATCTGACTGTAAGTGCACATATTGATGCCAAGACTTGCATCTTAGTTTAGATTAGGAGGGGAAATCACCCCTAACTTCCCTCTAAGATACTCAAAAGTATCCTTAGGAAATGGTTTGGTGAAGATATCTACAATTTGTTCCTTAGTGGGCACATATTCCAATCTGACTTCTTTATCACTCACTTTGTCTCTCAAGAAGTGATACTTGATAGATATATGTTTTGTCTTTGAATGTAGCACCAAATTCTTGAAAATGTTTATGGCACTTGAATTATCACAAAATATAGCAATAGGCTCATCATACCCAACTCTGATATCTCTCAACATCTGCTTCATCCACAATACTTGAGTATAATTGTTTGCAACAACAATATGTTCTACCTCAACAGTAGATAAGGAAATGGAATTCTACTTTTTACTTAGCCAAGACACCAAGTTCTTCCCCAAGGAGAATGCACCACCACTAGTACTCTTCCTGTCATCTAGATCTCTTGCCTAATCTGCATCTATAAAGGCATTCAAAGTAAGATCATCAGATTTTGGATACCATAGCCCAAAATCAACTGTTCCTTTCAGGTATCTGAAAAATTCTATTTACTGTAGTCACATGTGATTCCTTTGGATTAGCTTGATATCTAGCAACCATGCATACAACATTCATGATGTTTGGTCTGGTCTAAGTCAAATAAAGTAACCCATCAATCATTGACTTATATCTTGTTTGATTAGCGTTGGGAGAATCATCATTTTGTGTTAACTTGCATCTGGTTACCATGGGTGTACCAACAAGCTTTGAGTCTTCCATGCCAGACTTTTTCAGTAACTCTTTCACATACTTGGATTGAGATATAAAGATTCCATCATCTAACTAACTAATTGGCCATCCTAGAAAGAATTTCAGCTCTCCAATCATTGACATTTCAAACTCACTTTTCATTTTATCAAAAAACTTCATACATAAGTCATCATCTCCTTCAAAAATTATATCATCCACAAAGACTTCAATAATCAACTCTTTATCCTGATCCATCTTGAAATATAGATTGTTGTCAACAATAACTTTATTGAATCCAAACTTCAATAAGTATTTGTCCAATCTAGCATACCAGGCTCTAGGGGCTTGTTTGAGTCCATACAGAGCTTTCTTCAATTAAAAAACCATGTATTTTTTATACGTCAGTTGAAATTCATCTAGTTTCTCAATATACACCTCTTCTTCTAATCCACCATTTAGAAATGCCGACTTTACATCCATTTGATAGACCTTGTATTTCTTGAAAGTAGCATAAGAAAGAAATAATCTTATAGATTCAATTCTAGCAACATGGGCAAAGGTTTCTTGAAAATCAATAACTTTCATCTGTGAGTACCCTTTACATACTAGTCTTGCTTTATTCTTGATCACTTCACCTTGTTCATTTAGCTTATTCCGAAAGACCCATTTAGTTCCAATCACATTCTTATATTGAGGTCTAGGAATAAGAATCCATGAATCATTTTTCTCTATCTACATCAGTTCTTCCTTCATTTCTTCCATCCAATATTCATCTTTACATGCTTCATTGAAATTGTTAGGTCTAGTCTTGGAAATCAGGCAATACTTTTATGCAATTCTTCTTCTATTCTGCACACCTTTGTTCTTGTCTCCTATAATTTTATTTTTAGAATGATTTAGCTTTACATATCTTGGGAATTTGGGATTCTCTCAAACTTCTAGCTCTTTTGTTCTTTCTTCTGCACTTCCACTAGCTTCACCTTCTGAACTTTCTTGATTCACCGAAACAATTTGAACTTGACTCTGTGTTTGAGAATTCTTTCCTTTATCAGTACTATGATTTTGATCATATGAATCATATCCAAAGTACCTGGATGATCTGTCAATATCCTCATCAACTCTAACATTTGCAATTTCAACCATCTTCTTCAATCTTCTATTGTAGCACCGGTAGGCTTTGCTCTTAGTAGAGTAACCTAGAAAGATTTCTTCATCACTTCTAGAATCAAACTTGCCAATTTCTTCATCTCTTTTGATATAACATCTACTTCCAAAGATTTTAAAATATTTCACAGTAGGCTTATAATGAAATCATAGCTCAAAAGGAGTCTTATTGGAATTACCATTGATATTTACTCGGTTGATAGTATACACTGCAGTGCTTACAACTTTTCTCCATTAGATATGAGGTACATTACCTTCCAACATCATAGTTCTGGCAACATCTAGGATTGTTATGTTCTTTCTCTCAAAAAATCCATTCTGTTGAGGAGTCTTGGAAGAAGATAACTGTCTTTTGATTCCATTCTCTTCACAAAATGAATTGAACTCCTAGGAAGTAAATTCACCACCTCTGTCTGATCTCAAGTATTTGATTTTCAACCCTGTCTCATTCTCTACCATAGCTTTGAAACTTTTGAATTTATCTCATGCCTCATGTTCTTTCTCTCAAGAAAGCAACCCATATCATCCTAGAATAATCATCAATAAGCAACATAAAGTACCTTTCTCCTTGTAGACTTCTGATTCTGGATGGACCACATAGATCAGTATGTACCAAATCCAGTACTCCATTAGAATGATGATGTTTGCTTCGAAAATATTTTTTTGTCTGCTTTCCCATCTGACATTCCTTGCATATAGTGTTAGTAGGCTTCACTAACTTAGGTAGATCTTTGACTACTTGTGTGGCGCTTACTTTGACAATATTATCAAAATTCACATGACACGACCTCCTATGCCATAACCAGCTTACATCAACTTGAGAAATTAACAAATTTCACTAGCAACACTTAAGTGAAAAATGTTACCTCTTGTCTTTGTACCTGAAGCAATTACATTTCCGAAGATTCCCAATATCCTGCATTTTCCATCTTTGAACTGAAGATTGTATCCCTTGTCAACCATCTGTCCAACACTCAACAAATTGTACTTCAATCCTTCAACATAAAGGACATCATCAGTATTGTATTTACTACAAAGATAAATAGTGCCTCTACCACAAATCACACCAGTATTGTTATCTCCAAATCTTACAAAACCACCGTCATATTTTTCCAAGCTTATGAACTTGCTTTTGTCACCAGTCATATGATATGAGCATCCACTGTCAATCACCCACTCATCCTTTTCATCAATTCTGGCTGCAAGAGATTTCTCAATATTGTTATTACTAGAAGATTTAGTGGACACCAGACCATTTTCCTTGATAGCAATGAATACCCATCCTTCTTCATTTCCAATTTCTTTATTAGATTCATAATCAGTAACACCTTCTTCAACATAATAACATTTCTTTTGAAATCTAGACTTGTCAGGTTTGTACTTAGAAACTCTTTCAGGACACCTTGGTGCAAAATGACCTATCTTACTACAAGAGAAACATTTAATAGGAAATTTTCCTTTGTACTTACTGTAGACACCTAAATTTGACCGATTACATTTGGTCAAATTTATCCCTTTAGTCTACCCACTTTGTCTTCTCCATCGATATTAATCAAATTATTTATCTGATTAATATTTCCCTTTTCCCTAACATTCCTAAGGTACTTAATTCAATAATAAATACCTTATCATTAGCCTTTTTCCTCTCTAAATTGAATAAATATTCTCATTTACTTAATTTAGTCATCTAACCTTTATGCATTTAAATCAATTTTTAAATTCATTGTTCTCTCTCTCCTAGTTCCATCCTCCATAACCCATCCCTAATTTGGATTAATCTATAATTATGGATGTGCACGTACTTAATTGGGATTAATGTCACATCCCCCATCATACCCCACTTGCCTTAATCCTCCTCTTATCACCTAATCCCTTGTTTGCACAACTTAACCACTTAATTAGGTCCATCTAATTCCTATGCCATTTATGGCATTTCACAAGTCAACCATTTTCATTAAATGCTTCCCTTTTTGGAGAAGGCATCCCATTCCCAAGGTGAATTTTTAATTCACTTTTATTCTTCCAAGGTTTTTAAGGGAATTTTTAATTCCTCAAAAGTCACTTCACCCACATAAGGACAAAGGTCCCCTTTATGAGGAGATCTTGTCCAATCCCTAGGTACTATGAAAGTACCTCCACCTCATGTATTTTTGGCCACATCATCCACCACATGTGAAGAGAGGAAGGCTTGTGAGTTCACAACTCACCCAAGCCCTTGATCTTGTCCAAGGTGGCTTCATCTTGACCCTTCATTGTTTAGAGGCCTTTCCCCTAAAATTAGAAGATTTGTCCCCATTTTGAAGGCATTCAACACTTGCACTTAGAACACTCAAGAAATGAAGCAATAACATTAGCATTCTAAAGCATCCACCATTGTTGCCATCTTTGAGCTCACTTTGCATCCACTTCGTGCATCTATCAACATACCCACATTGACCATTGTAATCCTTATCTCACACACATCATTTTGCATTGACTTTTGTGCCATTTCCATCGAAGGAGCACACACAACCGAAAAATCAACTTGGCCAACCAAAGGATCAACTTGGGTAAGGTAATATCATCCCTTTCTTATGTTTGTTCAAGTTTAAATAGAGCCTCATCTGAGGTGGTGTTAAGAAATTTTCATTGCACATATTTCTAGCACACCCGGTGGGACCTACGTCATGGGTCGTTTCTTTGATGTCCTTTGTTGTTTGACTTTCTGCAGGTTCAGATTCTAGTTATAGAGGCGAAACTGCATTTAGGGTCAAATATGCCTACCTCATAGGGGTGAACCTGACAAAAAGGTGAAGTTGTCCCCTCCAGATGGGTGAACCTGCACTGAAGGGGGAACTTGCATAGAAGGGCAAATTTGCCCCCTCTGAAGGGGTGAACCTACACAAAAGTGTGAATTTCCCCCTCTAAAGGGGTGAATCTTCTTAAAGGAAAATTTTCCCCCTCTACAAGGGTGAATCTGATCAGAAAGGCAAATTTGCACTTCAATTTGGGTGGGTCTACTTTGCACAAAGGTGAATCCGAGGTAAACCAGAAACCTGTTTATTATAGTTTTTGACATCCTTTGCATTTGGTTTTGTGTACTAATCTGCTAACTCATTTTGTCGGTGAGTGTGTTTGGTTTCACTAACATTTGGTGCATTTGTCCTTCCTTTGGCCAAGACTGGTGATACGAGACTACTAATGCTTTTTCTATAGGATGAACGGTCGAAGAACGATAGTCAGTTGTTTGTTATTTTTCATACTAGATAGGCACATGTAGCTTAATTAGAGGGTCAATATACAACTTTTTGTTGTGTTTGTGAGTGATTTGTTGACGTATCCACTCCCCTTGCGCCTCTTGGTGATCCTGGGTGACGAGATATCATAGCTCTCTCTTGTCTAGTCTAGTCCACCCAGAAGGTCCTAGTGCATCAAAGCTCTCCCCTTGTGCTTCGTGGGAGCCTAGGGACCAGTCGAGATGTCTATTATCTTCTTCCCTTAGCGGGACCTGCCAAGGATTTCATCACTCGGGGGATGATCCCAACCATGCATTATCAGTGGGGTATATAAAGGGGGAGAGCGAAAGTTGTACCTCAATCTAGTCACGTCATGTCTAGCGGAGCGTCGAAGCTAAGGTGATACCTAGATAAGATGTGAAGAGTTGGTCCGAGTTTCTAGTACCTCACCAAGGCTCCCGACTCATGCTTGTGATGGGTTGGTGTTCACGGTTGGGCCCCACATATTGTGTGTATATCGGGGACTCATAAGATAGCCTTGTTTAGCCTAGATAGGGACCCATGTTTTGGCCACAACTTGGTGTACTGCAAGGGATGCAGATCGTACCCGAAATTTACTCACCATGTACTTCCTTGGGTTGAGATAGAAATCCTCATGGTGGAATTTGACTATCCTCGAGTGAGAGCATGAAGGTGAGCTCATGGCATTCATTGATGACCCTGTGCCATTGGAACTCTAGTTATCCACCTTTGCGAGAAAGGGTGATCCAAAGAACCACCTTAGTATCACATAATATTAGCCTTGGGTTGTTCGTCCAAGGTAGTGAGCCTACACTGAGTTTGCAAACCCGTTTCACTAATTTTAGGACTATGCTACTTCAATTGTCTTTTTGGTGATATACCAGTGCTTGTGTTTGAGTCAGTCCAGCCACTTGTTGGTTCTTTGGTGTGATTTATCTCAATCCTTTGTCATAGTCGGTCCTTTACAAAGGTGATTTTTCCCTACTATTTGGGTGAATCTATTTTTATGGGTGATTTCAATCAATTGTTTGGGCAAGTCTACCCTCAAAGTCAGGTTAATCCATTCACAAGGGCGAACCTGCAGTGTCTATTTGGGCAAATCTACCTGAAAGGGAGATTTTGCAGTGTCTATTTGGGTGAATCTTCTTGAAAGGGTGATTCTACAGTGTCTTTTTGGGTGAATATGCCTGAAAGGGAAATTCTACAGTGTTTGTTTGGGAAGATCTACCTAAAAAGGCGATTCTGCAGTGTCTATTTGGGCGAATCTGTAGGGTCTATTTGACCAATTCTGCTTAGAGGGGAGATTTTGCATGCCCTGTTTGGGCGATTCTGGTAGAGGGGTGATTCCACATGCCTTGTTTGGGTGATTCTACTTGGAGGGGTGATTATATAGTCTTTATTTGACCAATTCTTCTTAGAGGGGCGATTTTGCATGCCTTGTTTGGGCGATTCCGTTTGGAGGGCCAATTCTGAAATCTCTGTTTGACCAATTCTTCTTAGAGGGGAAATTATGCATGCCTTTTTTTGGCAATTCTGTTTGGAGGGGTGATTATCCTTGGAGGGGTGATTGTAGTGTCTATTTGACCAATTATGCTTAGAGGGGTGATTCTGCCTGCCCTCTTTGGGTGATTCTACAAAGAGGGGCAATTCTACCTAGCCTTTAGGTGAGCCTACTTAGTTAGGTGATTCTATGGACTATTTTGGGTGAACCCACAACTGTTTGACAACATTCTCTACTATTTTGGGTGAATTTGAGTCTATTTCGTGCATCACTTCTATTCTGGGTTGATCTAATATTTTTGGGAAAAAAAATTACCATCATTTTCCTTTTCGTTATCACCATTCTCATCTGACTGCACTTTCAAAGATCATCGTTCCATCAATCAAGTTATCCAATATCATCCTTTGATCCCATATCCATCATCAGTTTGTCAATTTGAATCCCTTAACCTTCGTTTTGAGAAGTCTTATCCAAGTTGGATTAGGTGTTTGATCCTGATCATCATCATATGTACTGGCTTAGGGTTGCATTCATCCTAAGTTAGTAAATCATATTCGACCCAATCAATCTATCTCTATCCTGAGGTGGATTCAGTGTCACAATCATCTATCTTGTGCCTCTATCTGATCAGACAATGCTTCACATCATCCAATCAAGACTTCTAAAATTGAGTTTAGACTTGGTTTGATTAACCTAGTCCAATCCCAAACCTAATCAATCAAGCATTTATTAATCCAATCTAATCAATCTTATCATCTTATCCAGTCCAATCTAATTGATCAAATTAATTATGTCATCTCATCGATCAGTCCTATTTGACCTCATCCAATTTGCATCCCTCATCCCTCATCCCTCATCCAATCAAATCAATCAATCATTTATCCAATCCCATCAATCGATCCTTTGTTCATCATCTAGGCCCATTTTATCCTTACATGCCTGTTACCACTCAGTTGCAAGAAAAGAAGATCATGGTCAATCAACAAGCCCAAGGTGCTCAATCCAATATCCCTCAAGATCCCAATAATGAAACTTAAGATCCTAATAACGTGGGATGATCACAATCTAACAATGAGGCCCCAATCATGTTGCCTCCTGATGAAAGTATGGTTAATCAGCTAGAAGTCATGATGGATGAGTATTTTAATAACCTTGTCAATCTTCAGATGACTGATCATCTTCTTAACGAGCGTGGAGACAAGATCCTTGTTGCCTTTCTAGAAAAGGGCATTAAACCACCCTTGGGATTTAATTTATCAAAATATTTCAATGCGCCACCTTTAGGGCTTCCTACGCTTCACAACCCATAGGCCTTACAAAACCGTATGGGGAATGACTATGTGCCTGAGGGTCCTCCCATTGACAATTGGTACCAACCAAGGTTTGACAATGTAGTACTCTATCCAGAGCCACAACCCTAGGTCTCGATCATGGTTGTTGGAGCACTTTCGGATCCCAATGACCCCCATGTCTTCGACATGCCTAAAAACCTTCCTCCACCACTACCTCAAGGTCAGACCCCATTGTCGATCCAATCTAAGCAACCTCCCAGTAATCTTGGGGGCAATCCTTTTGCCCAACTACCACCACTTCTTGAATGGACTCCTCCTCTGAATAAAAAGTTACCTCCATTTTCTCCTCAACCGTCCCTTCAAAGTGGGGATCCACTGTCCCAACCACCACAAAGTAATCCTCAACAAGTGCCGCAACACACACCCCAACATATCCCAATCCAGTTGTAGCCAATTCAACAATAATCGACTTAGAAAAGTATCCCTATGCCAACACAACAACAACAACCACCTTTGCATCCGCCACAAGGTAACCCATCGTGATCACCTCATTAGCTCTAGGGATCTATAATCCAATAGGTTCTCCAACAAAATCCACCCACCAACCAGCCTCAAGCTACTCCCCAACCTCAAATTACTTAGTAGCCTCAAAACCCCACTCACCCTCTTTACCACCAACCTCAGCCACAATTTCAGGGGCAACCTCAATAATTCTAACATTCCATTCCTAGCCACGTGACATAATACCCTTATCATCTACAAAGCACATTCTATCCACAACATCCTACGCCAAATCCTTATTCTGCACATGCCCATCACATTTTACAATAGGCCATTTCCCATCAGCGACCCAGTATGCAACAACCTCCCCATGCGGCTCAACAATATCCTGCCTATAATTACCAATCCAATCCATATCACGCATCACAATAAAATTAATCACACCAATACCGTAATACCAGCAAGGTGCCTCCACTTGTATCATCAGGCACCTTTGTCATACCAACAAGGTGCTCTGGCGTCATACTATCAAGCACCTCCATCTTATTAGCAAGGGAGTCCTTCATCTTACCATCAAAATCCACCACCTTATCATCAACCTTGAAAAAATTTGTCAGCACAACCTACATACACCAATCAATATCAATCACATACACCATATACACCTCAGCCATCTTATGATCAAACCGCTTCTACCCCGTCTACATATTACCAACAATATGACCCCTACAATCAATCCAATCTATCTTATCCATCATCATTAATGCCTATCAATAAGGACCTAGAAGAAGTAAAGGTTGCATTGAAATACTTGCAAATAGGCAATTCTAAAAAGTCTTTCAAGTTCGAGGACATTTGTCCTTATCTATTTGACACTTCAATTTCGCTCATTCCCTTCCCCAAGCATTTTGAAATACCCAAATTTGACAAATAAAACAGACTAACGGACCCTAAGAATCATCTTCAACAGTTGTATTTGCACTGTTAGGAAGTCATTCATAATTACAACTATCTCCTACGGTTGTTCCCCAAGAGTCTAGCGGGGGTGGCTCTTGATTGGTTCATGGGTCTTCAAAACCAATCAATCACCTCTTTCGCTGATCTTTTAGAAAAAAATGTCTCACTTTTCTTTCAATTTGGATAAGGACATTGATAACTTATACCTTTTGAAAGAAGCCTAGGGAGAGGGTGAAACATTTTCTAACTACTTCCAAAGGTGGCGTGCCTTGGCTAACCGAATGAAGTCCATGCTTAGCAAAAAGGATCTTGTGACTCTATTTGTTTCTAATGCTCATCTTGAAATGAGGCATAATCTTAACCTCCACTATGTCTCAACATTTTCAGAGGTTATCGAGAAAGGTCCCATCATTGAGAGAGCCCTTATCACCAAGGGGCAAGTTGGAGTTTATAACCTAGATAAAGAAAAGAAATCTGGGGACAAATCCTACTACTAGAATAAAAACAAAAACATAGTCAATGATGGTGTCATGAATACCAAGCATATTCAAGTAGAAAATACATCGCAACAACCTCAACATAATCCTTCATAGCAACCAACGCCAAATCCCATATCTATGTCACAAGCCGCACTGCGTCCTCCAGAATAGTCTAATCAAAATAATCAAAATAATCAAGGCAATAATCAAGGTAATAATAAATGCTCTTTTACCACCTTGGGAGAGCCCCTAAGTGTTGTGTTCAATAGGATGTTGCAAGAAAACTATCCAATCAGTTATCCTGTAACCAAGCCCTTTGACGCATCCACCCCAAAGCCTACATGGTATAAGGAGAATGAGTATTGTGAGTTCCATAAGATCAAAGGTCACTCCCTAAACAAGTGCAACAAGCTCAAGAAATATGTCTAGGATCTTATAGATCGTGGGGACATAGAAGTTGATACCAATCAATCATCTTTGTCCAATGCTCAACTACAAATATATCAGAACACCTTTCCTAACCATAATCAAGGATCCAAAACATCTAACGCCAATCCTGCAACAAATAACAACAATGGTCAAAACAACAACGCCAACAATATTAGCTACAAAAGTTTACCCTATAACTATGATGGTGTAGTTATGTGCATTAGCCAGGTAGAGCCTAGTGTCTCCATGATTCACGTTAAGGGAAAAGATCCTCAATGTGCTATCACCACTTGTCGCACTCGCATTTTGGTTCCTGGTCCTTCCATGTCAACCCAACAGGCTTCCGTAAGCTCACAATACAACATTCTTGACCACCTAGGAAAGACACCGCCCAAATATCCATCTTGGATTTAGTTAAGTCCTCTCCTTTGCATCAAGAAATCCTCACTAAAGCCTTACAAGACACCCAAGTACCAGATGATATAGACCCCACTCAATTTCAAGCCTTGGTGGGACACCTATCATCATCTTATCAGTTGGGTTTCAGTCAAAATGACATGCCTTCCATTAACCTAGATCATAATCATCCACTCCATATTGAGGGTCTCATCACCCAACATAAGGTAAAAAGGTTCTTGATCGATAATGGCTCTACCCTCAACCTTTGTACATTAAATTTCATAAAATAGGTTGGATACACCTCGACTGACTTAAGCAATCGGGTCATTACTATAAAGGCATATGATAATGCAGATAGAAATTCTGAAGGCACCATTTTTCTTCCCATACAAGTTAACCCTATAGTGCAATACACCACGTGTCATGTTCTGGATCTTGACCTTCCATATAATCTTCTCCTTGGTCGCCCATGGATTCATTCCATGCAGGCTGTTCCATCTACCTACCATCAATGTCTGAAGTTTCCTTTTCAAGGAATGGAAGTGACCATTCCCATTGATCCTCAACCATTTGAATATTGTCGTGCTTTGGAAGCCTCCTTCCTCCATTCCCACTACTATCCTAGAGTTGAAATGGGGGCACCTTAGATGCCATCATCCAATCCATCTCAACATCCCTCAACCAACACTACATCCACCACATCCACCACTTCTGACTCCACCGTCACCAAGGTCAAGATCATTGATAAAGGTTGTGGAGAGTACGAGATGAAAACCACACTTAATGTGGCCACAATTCCACTCTCTCCCCATTCACTTGGTTAGCCTCCTCAACCATCACCAAATGCAAAAGAAAAGACGTTCACACTCACTTCCAGAAATATGGGCTCAACAACATTCAGGGATCTAGGTACTCTTCAAGATCAATTGGAGGATGATATTAGCCAATGGGTTTATAGAGAAGAATATAAACCACTATGTCCTATCATATAAAACTTTTAGGAGGCTTACCCGCATGTGTCCAAGTTAGCTAAAAAGTGCAATTGTCAAGGCAAAGGTCTTGGTTTAGAAGAACAGGGAAAATGACAACTCGTTGAAGAATCTATAAGACCAAGGCATATAGAATTAGGCTATGACCAGAAACCAAAGGGTCTTGTAGCATCAACTAGTGCATCTAACAATGTTAGTGTGGACAACGGTCTCCTTGAAGACATACTTGAAGAAGAATCCATCATACTCATGTACAATGACTTGGATTTCTCCTCCATGTTTGACTGTCTATCTATTTGCACTATTGAACCATCCCTTTGCCACCTTGAGCTCATTGACTGGGATCTATGAGGTCGTGCCACACCTGTTGACACCTTTCCTTTAGTTGATACTTATGTTCACCTTTTGAGATAGGGTTTTGACTCTAACCTAACGGGGTACTGCACACTCGTAGTAGAATTGTCGTATCTCATCGCCTCGATGGATGAACTTTTCCTCGAACTCATCCCTATTGTCCCCTTCATTGTCATACTCGCGAGCCCTTCTCACCATCCTCATCACTCTCCCTCCTTCTCTTTCTCTTCCTCTCCAATCTCCAATAGTGAAAATGGTGAATAGTATTTTTAAAAAAAATTACTATATATTCACCTTTCCCCCTTTTAAATTTTTGGTATTTTTGCCCTTTATTTAAATTTATTTTCCTTTGATTAATCCTATATCTTCTGCAGGTTGCCATTTGCACCCCATTTGTCCGTTTCCTTCCGTTCGAAATCCATTTTGTGGGTTTTTCGAGCTCTTCTGCGCGGTACCCTTCATTTCTTCATATTGAGAAGTCTCATGGGGCCCCTTTTTCCTCCACATTCACCCTCTCAAGGGGGCATACCCTACCATTTTCATCCTATCCATTTCTCTATAACATCGGGACATCTTCTTGCATTTCTCTTCCACTTCACACTTCCTACCACCCTTCCTACATTGGGGCATCACCTTCCTAGTCTATTCATCTATCGATTCAACTATATTTTATTTTTCTTCGAAACACGATTATTCTAATAGTATTTCAAAGAAAGGCAAAATGTAGACACCTAAATTTGACCAATTACATTTGGTCAAATTTATCCCTTTCATCTACCCACTTCGTCTTCTCCATTGATATTAATCAAATTATTTATCTGATTAATATTTCCCTTTTCCTTAACCTTCCTAAAGTACTTAATTCAATAAATTAAATACCTTATCATTAGCCCTTTTCCTCTCTAAATTAAATAGATGTTCTCATTTACTTAATTTCGTCATCTAAACTTTATGCATTTAAATCAATTTTTAAATTCATTGTTTTCTCTCTCCTAGTCCCATCCTCCATAACCCATCCCTAATTTGGATTAATCTAATTAATCTATAATTATGGATGTGCACACCCTTAATTGGGATTAATGTCACATCCCCCTTCATACTCCACTTTCCTTAATCCTCCTCTTATCACCTAATCCCTTGTTTGCATAGCTTAACCACTTAATTAGGTCCATCTAATACCTATGCCATTTATGGAATTTCACAAGTCAACCATTTTCATTAAATGCTTCCCTTTTTGGAGAAGGCATCCCATTCCCAAGGTGAATTTTCAATTCACTTTTATTCTTCCAAGGTTTTTAAAGGAATTTTTAATTCCTCAAAAGTCACTTCACCCATATAAGGACAAAGGTCCCCTTTATGAGGAGATCTTGTCCAATCCTTAGGTACTATGAAAGTACCTCCACCTCATGTCCTTTTTTCCACATCATCTGCCACATGTCAAGATAGGAAGGCTTGTGAGTTCACAACTCACCCAAGCCATTGATCTTGTCCAAGGTGGCTTCATCTTGACCCTTCATTGTTTAGAGGGCTTTCCCTTAAAATTAGAATATTTTCCCTCATTTTGAAGGCATTCAACACTTGCACTTAGAACACTCAAGAATTGAAGCAATCACATTAGCATTCTCAAGAATCCACCATTGTTTCCATCTTTGAGCTCACTTTGCATCCATTTCGTGCATCTATCAACATACCCACATTTACCATTGTAATCCTCATCTCACACACATCATTTTGCATTCACTTTTGTGCCATTGCCATCAAAGGAGCGCACACAACCGAAAAATCAACTGGGCCAACCAAAGGATCAACTTGGGTAAGGTAATATCATCCCTTTCTTACGTTTGTTCAAGTTTAACTCTGGCCTCATCCAAGGTGGTGTTGTGATTTCTGTTTCTTTGCATTTCGTTTGTATTTTTCACTTTAGTTTAAGAAAATTTCACTGCACACACTTACATTGTCCTTTGGCTTCTCTTTTCACAATCAATACTTCCAGCTCTTCTAACTCTCTTTCTTCATCTTCAATCAATTTCATTTCATCTTCACACTTGAATGTCTTCCTTGAAATTTCTCCCAGATCATATCTCTGTTGGATTTTTCAGATACAGTAGCTTTGAATGTAGATTCAATTTTAGGAGTAGATTCACCCAATTCACTCAACTCAAAGGAAACAAGCTTACCAATCAACATATCTCTTGTCACATTTTTTGTTGTCCTGAGTTCTTCAATAGCATGAGCTTTTGTTTTGTAAGAAGCATGCACAAATATGAGTATCTTTGCCACAATCTCATATTCTTCCAAGGCTCCACCGACACATCTAATACCCATCACTAGTTCATTTATTTTTTGCATGAAAGAAAAGATGTTTTCATCTTCACTCATCTTCATGTTCTCCCACTTGCCTTTCAAACTTTGTAGCTTAGCAAATTTCACTTGTGCATCTCCTTCATATAATGTTTCTAGCTTCTTCCAGATCTCATGTGCCATTTTCAGACCTATCACATTTGTCATCTCCGAATCTATCAAAGCACTTAGTAATGCTTCTATAGCCCTGATATTAGTTTCAACTTCTTTGGTCTGATCAAGAGTAGAGGGACCATTCTGAGGAATAGTATATGTGTTCTTTGTAATCTTCCAAAAGGGTTCACCAATGCACTTCAAATGATACTCCATTCCAACTTTCCACAAAGAGTAATTTGTACCATCAAATCTAGGACTATCCTTCTTGTATGATGCCATCTCAGATCACCTCAAGCTATTAAAATTATTCAGAGGAACTTGTTCTAATACCAATTTTTGGCAAGACAAGGATAGACAACTAAGAGGGGGGTGAATTAGTTGTCTCAAAATTGTAACTTATTTAACCTTATCAACCTTTAATCATAGATCTAATAATTATAAGTGAAAGCAAGAATCAACAACACATCAGAAACACACAACACCAATATTTTTGTGTGGAAAATTTGTTAGGGGAAAAACCACAGTGGAGGTTAATCCATAATTATACCTTGTTAAAAGTATAATAGAAAATGAAAAAGGAATGCACATGCATTCAAGCACACTGCCTAGAGCTCACCGCTCAAAGGGAAGCTCATTTCCTGACATAAGACAATTAGATTAAATCCATCTAATGAGGTTGAACTGAGAAATTAGCTTCATCAAAAGCTTGATGACAGTTCCAGTTAGGCACACAAATACTTCTTCACACTCTTCTTTGCACTCAAATGATCTGATATTTATTCACACATATCTTGCACACACATCGTATACATTCACTGAGCATACTTCAAAATGAGGAAACAATCGCTCTTATATATCCACTACATGAATTTACATCAACTCTATTGGCCATAAATAAGGAATAAATGAATTACAAATTGTCGGCCCAATTCATGAACAAATCTCAATGCACACCAACCTAAGTCGGTCACAACATAATGAAGACCTAAATCAACATCCTCAAGCATGCCAAGAATTCAAAAATTAATTTACAAGGATCCAAAACACGCTACCACCATCATGTCAACCAAGAACATGAAAACTCAAACACACAAAGGAAAAATCTTTGATCACAAAACATGTCTATCAACATGGACCTACCAAAATGATTGAGCATGATCTAGAAAAATCAAAAAATGTTGTAGGAGCATACACAACAATTAAAATTACCAGAATTTCATTCTCTTCTTCCAAAAACACCAGCTACAATGACAGAATAACTGTAGGAACATAGAACTTCATAACTTTCTCAATTCTTGATGCACACCTCTGAAACTTCTGGAGAATATACTAGATAGGCTCAGTAACAAAACCTTTAATGTGCGAATTTTGAATACCAAATTATTGAACTTTCCACCACTCTGATCTTCATAGCTTCACAAACTACTTGCAACATTTTTATTATAATTTTCTTAATATCCTTGACATATACAACCTTCAAAATCATCAATGCTAATAGTGTTGACATCAATGGCAACCACATATCAACAACAAAACCACAACATCCAATAGTTAGTACATGGAAATGATAGCCTATACGAATTTGGAATGCAATCACCTTGAGGGGTGATATAAAGAATACTCATCCTTGATCCATGTTGGGTGAATGATCTGTCAAAGTACATTTTCCACTGATTTGTTCAATTGACAAGGAATGTTGATTCATCAGGGAAGTCATATATCAATGGGTTCTCTGCATAGATAGGTTCTTCTACTAGTTGGTTTGTGATCACTTGTCCTTTAATTTCCTTGCGCTCCATGTAATCTATGTCAAATTTTTTCAAGATAATCACCCATTTGGCCATTCACCTAGTGAGAGTTGCTTTGGATAATAGGTATTTCAATGGGTTGATCTTTGCAATGAGCTTGATTTGATGTGATAGAATGTAGTGTCTTAAATTTTTTGAAGCAAATACCACCACTAAGCATGCTTCCTTAATGGACGAATAGTTCATTTCATAGCCCACCAAGGTCCTATTGGTGTAGTAAATATCTCTTTCCTTTCCATTTTCATCATGTTGTGCTAGAAGAGAACCTATTGCAGCTGATGTTTCGGAGATATACAGGATCAATGGTTTGTTTGATATCAAAAGCATGAGAAATGGAGGTGTTAATAGGTAGTCCTTGATATTTTTGAAATCTTTGTCACACTTCTCATCCCACTTGTAAGTTATTCCTTTATGGAAAAGGTGCGAAAAAGGGTGGATTTTATCTGATAATTGTGCCATGAACCTTCTGATGGACTATAACCTTCCTTGTAATCCTCTCATCTACTTCAATGTTTATGGTGGTTCCATTTATAGGATGGATTTTACTTTTGTTGGATCAATTTATATCCCTTGTTGTGATACAATATAGCCAAGAATTTTCCCTGATGTAACCCCAAAGACATAATTTTTTAGATTCAATTGTACCTTGTACTCTTCGATCTTGTCAAAGATGGGTCCTAAGACTTCTATGTGCTCACTCCTTTTCCTTGACTTGGCCAAAATATCATCCACATAGTCTTTGTTTGTTTTGTGGATCATTTCATGAAATATGAGGGTCATTGCTCTTTGATAGGTTGCTCCTACGTTCTTCAACCCAAATGACATTGCGTTGCAACAATATGTCCCTCATGGAAAAGTGAATGTATTTTTGTATTGATCCTCCTTGGTGATCATGATTTGATTGTAGCCTAAAAACCATCCATGAGTGATAGAATTTCATGCCCTGTTATTAAGTCTATGATGAGGTGAATGTTAGGAAGAGGGAAATCATCCTTCAAGCATGCCTTGTTTATATCTCTAAAATACATGCATATTTTGATGCCCCAAGTGGGTTTGGAGACTGGTACTAGATTTGAAACCCACTCAGGATAATCTATCGGTCAGATGAATCCAACGTCAAGAAGCTTTTGTAACTCAATTTTCACCAAGAGTGTTATTTGAGGGTGCATCTTCCTTAATTTTTTCTTCATTGGATTGGCTTCAGGATAGACTACTAAATGATACACAACCACTTCTAGATCGAGCCTTGGCATATCTATGTATGACCATTCAAATTTATTCCTTCTCTCTTTCAGGAATGCTACTAGATTTTTCTATTCTTCATCCAACAAGGATTCAACATAAAAAGTGATCTTGGGTGCCTCTTTTGTTCCCACATTGACTGGGGTTGCCTTTTCTGCTAGAATTGTTGACTTCTTTGGTGCATCATACTTAGGGTAAGATTGAATCCCTCATCCTTGGGTGCCTCAAAAAGGTTTTCACCCTCAGATATGTCCTTTATTTTTACTATTTTAGGATCAGAAAGTGCCACAGTGTGGTTTTCACTTAGAGATATACATGTTAGATGCATATTGTCCATTTTGTGACTGAAGGATCCAATCATCTCCTTGTAGTATGCCCCAGTGTCTAGCTCTATATCAAAACCTGCTTTGTGATCTGCCCATGGAAAATTGTCATGGAGTCCCATGAATTTTGAGATTGCTTCATCACTTTTGAATAAATATAGAATCAGCGGTCCTCGTTGGTCTAAGTCAATGAGTTGGGGGTATACTAGGCTTATTTTAGTTGGGTGATAGTTCGGGGTGAAGGATGTTGTAGATATCATGAAGAGGGAGGTATTCTCAAATAGTTCAACAACATCAAGGGGGAAGTCATCTAAGGTCATATCATGGGATGTTGGTAACCAAGAGGAAGCCTCAACTTGTTTAGTGGAAGTAACTTTTTTCAATAAGGGTAACCTTGCTAGTAGTACATCCTAAGCCGAGATTCTTTGGACATTTCTTAGAAATGATGGGTTCTAGCAAACCATTATGATTCTTTCCTAGTTTCTCATTCTTGTTATAGCCCCATCTCTTCATTAGCTACAAGTCTTTGTTGTCATCTTCCATGGTAAGAACAAGGACAAAATGTTCATCTTGATAGAGGATTTTAGAGACATCTTCCTCATTGAAATCCTCTTTGTTCAAATTCTCCTACTTGGTGAAGGTGGTAGCTGCCATCTTGATTGTTTTGGGTGCTTCATTGCTAAATGTGGGTTTCTCATGAGATTTGGGAGAAAGAGGTAGCTCCCCAAATATAAAAGTGTTCTTTATTGGTTTATATTTTCCACAACCATCATCTTGGATCATTGCTTTGATATCAGGAATGCTCTGCACAATGGGTATTTTTTTTTCCAAAGAAGATGTAAGGGATGATGGGTCAACAAATGAGGAAGATGGTGTAGGCCCTTCATCATTTTTAGGGATCTTGGGTATTTTGTAAAACTTGACCTCAAGATTTTCACAATAGTAAAAAGGCTCAGGATCTTCATGGATAGTAACTTCTCTACCCTAAAAAGGGAACTTTACACATTGATGATAGGTTGAAGCTACAAATTTTAGGGCATGGATCCGTGGCTGACCAAGCAAGATGTTGTAGGGGAGATCAAGGTTTAATACTTGGCATGTAGTTTTAGCAATGATGGGAACTAATTGGATAGGTAATGCAATGATTCCTTGTGATACTCGCTCTTGATCATCATATGCTTTGATGGTGGTACTCTTTTCTTTGTCAATAGTATTCTTTGAATAGCCCAAGTTCTTGATTAATTGAAGGGTGCAAATATTCAGACCAACATCTCCATCTACTAAGACTCTTTTAACCTTGTTCTTATGAATGATGACCTCAAGGTGCAAAGCACGGTTATGAGATGGCTGCAATGGTAGGTCTTGTTCTAAGAATGTGAGAATATGATTAGTGATATGCGCCACCATAGCTTGAAATTGTTTTGTATCAATATCCTAGAGGACAAATGATGAAGATAAATCCTCTTCTAAGATTTCCCTATGTGTGAGTGATAGCCTCAACAATTGTAAGATTGATATCTACATGGGGGTCTTCTTAAGTTGATCTAAGAGATTGTACTTGCTAGGATTTGATGTTGGAAAAGTAGGTTGTGCCCTAGATTGAGATGGGAATCCTTGGATGGTGAATTTGCCACATTGTGTGGTGACTCCACACTCTGTACTAGGCCCTTTGATGGTGACAATAGTGATGAAACTATCACATGAAGTGACTACATTGGAATAGGTATGTTGGACATTTGTGTAATCCTTAGCTTTTCTAGTGTTGTTTCCTTTGCTATGATCTGGCATAGGGTTCTTGTATATCTTAAGATCTTGGTTACCAATTGGTATCTCAATAGATATAGATTTTCTCTCTATAACATCTTGGATATTTTTGAGCCTCATGTAGTTTGTTGTTTTGTGTCCTTTTGTTTTATGAAAGTCATAAAGATCATTCTCGTTGTACCAGGGTGGTTTATCCTATGGTTCTTGGTAGTTTTCAAAGTTGGGAAGCATTATCAAGTTTGACTCTACCAAATTCTTCATGATGGTTTCGATAGGTTTTAACAACTGTGTGTACTTGCATTTTAGATAGTTTTTTTTTGCTAGGGGTTTGTCTTTGTTGCATTTGGTGTTGTTTATCTGATTATTTTGAGGTGGTGTTGTTTGTTTCATAGTTGCTTGAATGTTAGATATTTGATTGTTTTTCAACCTAAGAGAATTTAGGACCACCTTAGCATCTACCACACCATCCTTTGTTACATTCTTGTTCTTAGCCCAAACACAAGGCTTGTCATTTGAACAAGTTGATGGGTGATTGTCTTTGTAAGCTTGAGATTTCCTTATGGGATTAGAGCTCTTTCAATGTTAAGGGCTCTAGGGAAAATCTCATCATAAGAGGTAATGCACCAAATTTTCAAGTGGAAGGATAGATTTGGATCTAGATTTGATATGATGATCCCCACTTGTTGTTCATCAGGAATGGGCCACTTTCTCTTGCTAGCTCTTTGTCTTCACCATTACAAGTAATTGGTGAAAGATTCTCCATTTTTTGTTTAAGAGTATATAAATCTTTTAGGCTTATGTCCATGTCAAGGTTAAAGGAGAAGTGATCTATGAATTTATCAGTGATTTCTTAATTTTTTTTTATACTGGGAGGTAGTTGAGAAACCAATCCATGGCAGGAACTGTTAAACTTTAGGGGAAGAGGCACATTAAATAAGAATCATTGTAGGTAACCTCCATACACATGGTGTTAAAATATTTGATATGGTCCACAAGACTTCCTCCCTCTTTGTATTTATCGAATTTGGGGATTTCAAAGCAAGGAGGGAATGGTACCATTGTAATGTTTTGATCAAATGGATATGGACATAAGTTCTGTGTAGGGATTATTTTTCTTTCCCATCTAAAGATACTGCATTTCTTGTGATAAGGATTTAAGTTGCGATGCTAGATCGTCTTGCAAGTTTTGTGGAGGAACATACATTGTGTATTGTGGGATGGCGGATGGGTTGTATGTGGGATTCTGATATCATAAGGTGTTGTATGAGGTGTATGGTGGTGTGAGATTTTGTGAAGGTGATTGAGGTGTTGATGTATATGTTCCTAATGTATTCGGGTTGACGATGTTTTCTTGAGAGTTATAGTATAAAATTTATTGTTGTTGTTGTTGTTGAGCATAGTGCTGAGCTAGTAAGGCTTGTTGTTGTTGTTGAGCTAAAAGGGCTACTTATTGGGCTTGTTTTTGATGTACCACTATGGATTGTTGTTATTGTTTTTTTTGTGCTGCTACTAGCTAGTTGATAGGCTTGATGTTGTTGTGCTAAGGCTGCTTGCTATTGTTGTTGTTGTTGTTGTGCTATTAGGACTACTTGTTGTTGTTGTTGTTCTGCTAGGGTTGCTTGCTATGATGATAAGGCCGATTGCTATTGTTTTTGCTATTTTTGTGTTGCTAAGGCTACTTGATGTTGTTGTTGATGTTGGACAACTTGTTGATAAGCTTGTTGTGCTTGTTGCAAAGCTAAGGCATGTGCTTGCAATGTAGGATTGGTTGGATGTTGGTACATCTGTGATGGGTTTTGGGTGTTGATATTTTGAGTGGGTAGTGGATTATTGATGAGAGGTTGGGGGTTCCCTTGGTTTAACATTCCTTGCAAGATGGTGGATTGTTATGGAGGAATGTAAGTTTGAGGTCCCATTTGATTTTGCATGGTGAGAGGGATGAACGATAAAGATGATGATGGTGTCATTAAGTATTATGATATTAAGGGCACATAAGGACCTTGAGTCCACTAATTAAAAGGGTTTCCTTGACCAATGTTTTGGGGATTCCCTTACATTTGAGATATGGCCAAGGCATTACCTTGGTTGATGAGATTTGTGATCAAGGGATTGTTTTGATGTGGGTTGGTGATGGATGGAATAGATGTGTTTTGGGAAACTATGGGGTTTGATATATCAATGGGAGGATTGGATGAAGATGTACCATGTTGCATTAAAGGTTGATTTTGCATGATGGTATTGACTTGAAATTTTGGATCTACTTGTAACACTTGGTCCACACTACTTTTCTTGATGTTTGGCACACTTGTGGTACTTTTGAAAATGGATGAAGATGGGTTTTCCTAATATTTTGAGGTTGTTGTGGAGTAATGAAGCATAAGATGTTATTATGGATGTAGGGGATCTTCAGGAATGGGAGGAGTGCCAAAGGTTGGTGTCCAAGTGGTCGTTTGGGGTGGATTGCTTTTAAGGGTACCCACAAGTGTGTTGCTTTTAGGTGGAGGAGTGTGGCCAAAGTCTTTAGTGAGAATAGTTACAAGAGTAGGGGTAGATGTTTCATTTAGCTCTGGTGATGGTGTTGATGGAAACATGGATGAATTCAAGTCTTGTGTTAATGATTGCACAACAAAAGATGGGGAAATTGGAGCTACATTTTCTAAGGCTTGTTGTTCCATGATTTCCTCCCTAGTAAGTTTAAATGGGTTGTTTGTAATGTCTTCTATCTCATATGGTCCTGATGGAGACAATGGTTATTGTGATGGGGTAACCTAACTTCTAGGATTAAATTCTTAAGGATTTGGGTCACTTGAGGTGAATGTGACTTTGGTTTTCTCCATGATTCTCTTGTGTTGTGATCTTGTCTTTACCATAGATTTTGGGTCACTTATGGGAGAGTTGTGTTGAGATTTGTAATGTTTGAACTCTCTAGTTGACTCAAATCTAGGTAAAAGGGACGCTCTAAGTCTTTTTGGAGCAATGATCACAATGGGAGATGAAAATATGAATGATGTGGGGAGTGATATTTTGCAAAAATTTTGGGACAACACTTTTGACTTAAGAGTTTGATGTTTGAATAAAGGATGTTTATGAACTTGGAAATATTTAGGGTAGAATCATGAACTTCAAGATAAACTAGTCCAAATATGATAACTAACTCAACCAAATACATGGAAAAGGATTCATTTCACATACAAGGTAGCTAAGTTAGGATTTGGGTTGATATATGTCCAATTCCAAAAGTGTTGGTGTATTCGAAATGTTTTGCAAAGTTTGGTGAAGTGAAAGATGAGTTTTGATGAAGGGATAAATGGAAATTTTGACCCAATGTTGACCTAGAGTGAAATTTTGTTTGATAAGACCAAGTTGGTGAGAAAAATGCTAGACCTCTAAAGTGTTCAAATTCAAAATACCAATGTTTGACTTAAATGAGGGGTTGGTATTGAGCATACATGTCTAGATTATTCATCGAAATAAGTCTATAAAACCTTGTTACCAAATTGTTCCTATTGTGGTGTTGTCTTAGGATACGTCTTCTAATGTACTTTGAACTATGATTTCTTAGTTTAAAATAGCAGTCTGTAGACCTTCTTTTGGGGATTTTTATTTTACTTGAGATCATTTAGAGAATTTCAAGATCATGAAAAAGACCAATGTTTTGAATTTTAAATAGGGCATACAATTTTGGATTATTCCTTGAAGCACATATATAAAAATTCCTTACCAACCTATTCCTATTTTTGTAGAGTGCCACAAGGTGCTATTTGATAGCTTTTGGACTATGATGCCTAAGTTTGAAGTGATGACATGTAGACCTTCTCTTGATAATTTTGAATTTGTGAGAGATCATTTAGAGAAGTCTAATATTATGAAAAAAGGATACTTATTGCTAGTGGTGGTAATATGGGCCTTCCAACCACAATATCAACTTGTTCCTCTTCTTCGTCTATGATATATGTTGCATCTCTCCATTGGTTTGGTGTTTTTTAATTTCAAAAGTGAATCTTCTCAAACTAATAATTATATATGTTTGTTCTCCCTCAATTAGTTCAAGGTTCGATTGAGTGATAGCGGGTGCAAGGTCAGGTTGTTCAACTGGAGTGATCGGTCTCCAAATGGTCATGTGGGGTTTAATTTGTCAATTTATCTTGCTTAAATGAGTTTCTTTTTACTACAGACACTTGTCTTGATTAAGTTTCAAACTAAATGTCTATGTCAAAAACATCATCAATTGCACAAAGTCCATTTTGTGAAAAGAATGATGTTTAAGGGCATAGTTACCTAGGTTAACTTTGGTAAATATGGATTGAGATGTAAACCAAAATATTTAGAAGTCTCTAAGAATAAATCCTTAGGACAAGCATCAATATCAAGGGTTTTTCAAAGGGTATCCATACTTAAACCAAAGGGTTTGAAATTTTGAAAAGACTTATTCAATGTTTGTTTGAAATTGTTTTGGAATCAAGCAAAAGTTAAATTGACTCACAAGTATTTACAATCTTAGATAGATTGGGTACAAATTTTTTTGTAGGCCTACCATCATCAGAAAAGATGATTAATCCATGAAGATGAAGTGGAAAATAGGCTATGTAAATTTATAACATCTTGACACACCAAGCAAAGGATTCCCTTCCCCATTTTCTTTATGATTCAACCAAAAACAAAACATGGTAACTTTTGGGTGCAGTGCTACTCCCATGCACTACCTTGAAATACATTTTGGAATTGTATTTGGTTAGCCACTACAACAAAGTTTTTAATGACCATATCCAGGATAAACTGGTGCCATAGACATGATGATTATACTCAATTAAGAGGCCTCCCAACCCTTAGAAATATCTAAGGGTTTTAATGCATCACAAGGATACTAAGGGAGACATTCATTGGTATGGGACAACTGCAACCAACTCGGTTAGTGACTTTCATCACAACCAATTTTGTTTATATAGCAAGTTGAAATGAAAGCACTGCTTTGAGTTGTTCCCTCTCACAAGTTGGGAGGCAAGCCATTTCTAAAGGTGACACATGTTTGAAGCATAAAAATATTTTCATCACCCAAGATTTCCAATAGGTGGAAGGGGAGAGGATAAGCACTTCCAAGTAGGAAAGTAGACTTGTGTGTTTCTCTTCACCCAAGATCGCACGAAGTGCAAGGGGATTGGATACACATAGCAAGATTATGTAGTCAAATCAAACACATGTTTGTTTTAATCCATCATAGAAAATGAGTTTATTTTAAACACCAAACAAATATAGAAGTTGTATTGTTCATTTTTAAACCAACAAGCATAATGATGTGAGGGTTTAGTTTTAACCAATTTGAACGTTCATTTTAAAACCTAATTGAAAGCTAGTTTGGTCCGTAAACTTGAAATAAAAAACATGATAAATGGGTTATAATTACCCCATAAGTGTCACAACACTTGTTACAATTATAAATCAAATGATAATAGCATGCTTCTTCACTTTAAGTTGTATTTTCTAAACCTAAGAAACCCAGTTAGCCTAAAAAAGTGAGAAGTCAGTGATGTGTTTGAAAAGCAGAGAAAATAAAAAACTTAAAGCACATGCTGAAAATCACTCACTATTTTTGCTTACCAGACAAAAGCATCGTTTTTCATGATAGCGTTACCATAAGTCAAATGAGCATCACTTTGGTGAAAAATAGTGTCGCTCTACAGTGAAACAAAGACAATGATAACATCTCTATTTGGCGGCGTCACCATTTTTAAATCCTCAATACTTCTAAAAAGTATTAGTGTCATAATTTTTTTTAATCAATGCTAGTGTTTTAATTAGGCATCATCATATTTGTTGAAAAAGCATTGCTATATGGCGAAGCTTGACAAAGGCATCACTAAAATTGGAAGGAAAAGCAACAGTGTGGAAATGCTTTCCTAATGCTAAAACCACAAAGGAGACGTGCAAAGACCAATTTAAAAATATTAAAACACTTAAGATGAACACATACAGGGTAACAAGAGTAACATAAATAAAACAATATCAGGGATAACACCAGATTTATGTGGGAAAACCCTTACGGTAAAAAACCCACCACACCAAGAGAAAGACACTTTGTATTACAATAAGCAAAATATTACATACAAAGTTACAGTCCTCACTCTCTAATAGTTAGCTCACAACAACACTTGAGTTTTTCATGCACTCACTATCACAATGCTATTCCAACATACAACGAAATATAAACTGATAAACCCTTTTCTCAGTATTCTACTTTTTCTAATTGTTCAACTTCTAGTCAAGACCGACTATTAAAAGTCTCCATCCAACCACCAATTAGGGTGCATTCATTTTAGTCCTTCATCAACACACCAAAATGATCTCAGATCGGATCCACCTGCAATCTTGCATTGAGCCACCTCCACAATAAATTCGCTGTAGAGAAATTACTAACTTTGGGCTCTGCCAACTGCCAAAATTTGATCCCATATTAATTGCATAATATATTGCTTTTCACTGATGTAGCTTCTGGCAATAAATGTTGTTTTGCAACAACAGTGCAAAAAAAACCAATGAGAAATCACCATGTGTTGCACTGTTATTCATTCTTCCACTTGACCAAGGAGTGATCGATCAACTGTTCCCGTGGTCCAAAATCCCTTCCCTATCACTAACCATTTCATCGTATTCTAGACTGACAATAATCCGCTATCGCCAAAACATCGACCACCAACTCTATCAGGTCCCACAAGCCACGTGTCCCCCACTCAGGAGATTCCAGGGCTTCCAGGAGGGAATGTCCAAGATTCCCATGAGCCCGCCTGGAACAAGCTTCTGAGCCTGCCATGTTTCCATTGCTCATGCTCTTTACTTGGCCTACGTGGAAGCCGCTAGAGCTCCTTCGAGGAATCTCTAGCGGCATCCACTAGATTCCCCAAGGAACTCTCGAGGCCCAGACAAGTATCCATGGCCAGAAAACCCTTCGCATAAAGCATCTCAAGGCCCACTTTCTCTTCGCTGTGCTCACCTCTTTGACAATTTTCCATGCATCATGCGCACAGGAAATTATGCTTGGCAAAAAGGTTTTCGACTGTACCCGCTTTAGGATGCCGTGGAACGCAGCCAACATCGTCGGATGAATATGATAGTAGCCATTGATGCAAAGCATCGACACATTAGCGAGGCATAGCATTGCCTCCCATAGATCGTTGATCGATCCGCCAATAAAGCCAAAGCAAACAAACATTTTGCCAACTCCATGCCTGTCGGCCCATCGTTGTGACAACCGTCAGAGTCTCGCCAATTAGACTAAGTGTCAATGACCAAAGGGTCAAACTAACCAAATGAGAACACCATGGTAAAGTGATAAGGGCATAAATTCGTCAAGCCTCTCTTAGAGGTCCAAGCCTATAAATTGAGGCACATTTTCCAACAAGCTCCCACTTGACGAAGACTTACTAGCTTCCTTCAGACTTTTAATTTATTTACAATCATAGGATCCAAGGCCCATCGAACTTGCAAACCATCCGAACTTGTCTATGCTCACAGGCTTTGCCAATGCATCAGCAACATTCTTCAAAGTATCCACCTTCTCTAAAGAAACCTTTCCATCCTTCACCATATCTTTCATGAAGTGATATTGCACATCGATATGCTTCGTCCTGGCATGGAAAGTTGGATTTTTTGCCAAAAAAATGGCACTCTAATTGTCGCAACAAATAGTGATAAGCTCTACATCAAAACCAATATCAGAGCATAAGCGGCTGAGCCAAACAAATTCTTTGCAGGCGTGAGTCACTGCCATGTATTCTGCCTCCATTGTAATGGATGGAGGAATGGATGGATCGGCCGGAAGGCCCGGAAAGGACGGAGGAATGGAGGAGGACGGAAGGAATGGAGGATGGAAGGAATGGAGCCGGATGGAATGGAGGATGGAATGGAAGGACGGAAGGAGCATGGATGGAATGGAGACGGAGGATGGAGGAATGGAATGGAGGAATGGAAGGAATGGATGGACATGGAGGACGGATGGAGGAAGGAAGGAGGAATGGAGGAAGGAAATGGAAGGAGGATGGATGGATGAAAGGAATGGACGGATGGATGGAAGGAATGGAAGGAATGGATGGAATGGAAGGAAAGGAAAAGATGGATGGATGGATGGGGAGACGGAATGGATGGAATGGATAAGGACGGATGGATGGAATGGATGGATGGATGGAAGGATGGACGGAGACAACGGATGGAGGAATGGAAGGAAAGGACATGGATGGATGGATGGATGGAGGACATGGATCTGGAGGACGAAGGAAATGGATGGAGGAAATGGAATGGACCGGAATGGATGGAAGGATGGACATGGAATGGATGGAAGGACAGGAATGGAACTGACTGACAGGTATTCTCGCATACAAATCTAAATATAAACTCAAAAAACCCTTTCTTCATTATTCTACTTTTCTAATTGTTCAACTTCTAGTCAAGACCGACTATTACAAGTCTCCATCCAACCACCAATTAGGGTGCATTAATTTTAGTCCTTCATCGACATGCCAAAAAAATCTCAGATCAGATCCACCTGCAATCCTACATCGAGCCACCTCCACAATAAATTCATTGTAGAGAAATTACTAACCTTGGGCTCTGCCAACCACCAAAATCTGATCCCATATTAATTGCATAATATATCACTTTTCACCAATCTAGCTTCTGGCAATAAATGTTGTTTTGCAACAATGGTGCAAAAACAACCAATGAGAAATCACCACGTGTCGCATTTCTATTCATTTTGTCACTTGACCGAGGAGTGATCGGTCAACTATTCCCACGATCCGAAATTCCTTCGCTATCGCTAACCATTTCATCACATTCCGGGCCGACAATAATCCACTATCACCAAAACATCAACCGCCAATTCTATCGGGTGCCACAAGCCACGTGTCCGCCACTCAAGAGGTTCTGGGGCTTCCAGGAGGGAATCTCCAAGATTCCCATGAGCCTACTTGGAATGAGCTTTCGAGGCTACCATGTGTCCACTGCTCAGTCTCTCCACTTGGCCTACGTGGAAGCCACTGGAGCTCCTTCGAGGAATCTCTAGTAGCATCCACTAGATTCCCCAGGGAACTCTCGAGGCACAGACAAGTGTCCACGGCTAGACAACCCTTCACATAAAGTAGCTCAGGGCCCACCTTCTCTTTGCTGCACTCACCTCTTTGACAAGCCACCACACGTCATGTGCACATGCAATTTCTCTCAACGAAAAGGTTTTCGGCTGTACCTGCTTTAGGATGCCGCAGAACACAACTAACACCATCGAATGAATCTGATAGTAGTCATTAATGCAAAGCATTGACACATCGATGAGACATAGCATTGCCTCCTGCCGATGGGTGACTAATCTACCAATGAAGCCAAAGCCAACAAACATTCTGCCAACTCCATGTCGGTCGGCCCATCACTGTGACAACCCTCAGAGTCTCACTGATCAGACTAAGTCTCAGTGACCAAAGGGTCAAGCCGACCAAATGAGAACACCACAATAAAGCGATAAGGGCATAATTCATCAAGCCTCTCTTAGAGGTCCAAGCCAGTAAATTGAGGCACATTTTCCAACAGAAATCTTCAAGAGCGTCACTATATCTACAAAAACTAGAAAAATGGACTTCGAGAGAAAAATTCGTTAAATTTGATCAGTTATGCCCTCCTTCTAGCGCCAAAATGTGATCAAAGTATTAGTATTGGCCAACTATACTTGATCCATGAAGAATTGAAGCATAATTATGCCACTAAAGCTCATCCCAATAAGATCAATCAAATAAAAACTAAACTAAGCATCCATTAAAAATTAACATATTAAACTATAAAAGCTTTAAAGACAAATATTCTAATCCATCTAAACTTATCCTATTGGGGGAGTGGTGTCACATTGATGTGGAATGACAACCTTTTACCAATCCCGTGGATAAATGAGCCTATTCTGATCGATTCTATTGAAGATAATCGATGAACCAATGATAGATGTGTGATGAAACATTATTTAAATGTTAAACTAACATGATGCAAGCTATTTTAACATGATTTATGCTAAGATGATCAAGTTGTGTGTGTGCAAAGCTAATCTAAATGGATTTTAAACTAAAAAGAGTGAAACCTTAAGTACAAGATATACTTAATATATGCATCTATGTTATCATGGAAGCCATTAATGGAAGATAAGCTAATATGAAAGTAATTTAATCTAAGTGATACTAAATAAGTGCTAAATACAAGTGCAAGTGTGAGCGATTTCAACAACATAAGTTTGATCTTAAAAAGGTGGATCCGGTCGTCTCTAAATAGTGATCTATTTATAGGAGAGAAAATGAGAAATGGAGGGTTGAGATAAAAAGGTTAATAAATGGTCAAGTATGGAGGAAAAATTAAACATGGATCATAGATTCTCATCAATGGATGAGAATCGGTGATCACATGGATCAAGGAAGAATCAAGGGTTCTCATTCTTTCAAACAAACACACTTTTAACTTGCACAAGAAGTCTTGTAAGGTAACTTGCACAAGAAGTCTTGTAAGTTAACTTGCACATGAAGTTTTATAAGTTTGTTAAAAAGAAGAATATTCCTTTTTTCAAATGAGTGAGGAGAGAGAATATTCTCATGGGTGAGGAAAACAAATATTTAGCAAATTAAAAAAAGTTTTAATGTGCAAAAGGGGAAGGAATATTCTAAGGGAATATTCCTTTTGGAGGAATGTGCAAAGGAGGAATATTCCTTTGCAAGTGGGGGGAAATTAGAGTAATTAGTAATTGATAATTAAATAAAGGTTTAATTATAAAATTAAGAGAAATTAGATGATATTCATTAAATAAAAGTAATTTAATGAAAAGGGGGAAAGGTGACATGATATTTAATTAAATAACTTAGGGTTATTTAATTAAATAAGAGGACTTATGGATTAAATTAAATACGTTGGTTTATTCAATTTAATAGGACAAAATGTTAGCATGAAAGAGGGTGAATTTACCTAATTAGATCAATTAAGTTAATAGATGAAAATGAAATAATTAATTAAATAGCTAGGCTAATTTAATCAATTAAGCGAAAAGAGGATGGGTTTAAGGATGAAGTGGTGTTAGTATATCTAATTCGAGTGTATGATATCATTCGGGATATTTTAAGTGTCTACAAGTTCATTTCAAAAATATATGACTTGGCATAGGAATTTTCTAGTAAGCTCTCATGTCTTAGGATTGAACATTGGCCACTTTAAAGAAATTTCTCACAAAAATGGTGTTAGAAATTGCTTTGAAGTGGGGGCATACATTGATAATATCTTTCAATGTTTCTCATGTTTCATGGTGTGATTTTCTTTTTTCTTGTGATGTGTCTTTTTCTTGGTGGTGTCATTGGGTTTGATGTCCTCCAAGAGTGTGATATTTCTTAATGTATGAATTTCCTCTTAATGGTGATGTGACACATTGCATTCCCTAAGTTGCGAATCTTTAACTCTTCACTTTCCCTCTCTTGGAGATATTAGGTATGATGTTCCCTAAGAAGAATACCTTACACAAACTAAGCGAAATCCCTTTGAAAAAAAAACCTTTACTACATTAGTTTTCATAAGTGTTTAGCATAACATAGCTTGCTAACCTTGTGAATCTCAAACCCTAAATTCAAGGCCACCCAACATAAAACACCTTGATTGCCTGTGGAGTCTTGCCTTGTTCATAGGTGCTTAGCATATCCCAGCTTGTTAAGCCCTATGGAGCATGAAACCTTGCCTTGTGGTGCCTTATTGAAGTTTTCAGGAGGATAGCTATAATATGGTATGGGATCCTAATATTATTCTCTCATTTTCCACCCTTTTGGGATACTCACCTAGAGGAAATCCTGAAGTTCCATTACCTTGAAGTGATCATGCAACAAAACAAAAACTGAAGGCTTAGATGTGTTCCATGCCGATCATACCATCTAGGCTTGTTCTTTGATATTGTATGATTGTGTATCTTTGTCATTTTTTCATACATACATGTATTGAATGTCTACTTTAGTGTGAGTTTGACATGGGGTCATCCTCTCACTAAAGTGGGGGAAAAATATAGTGTAGGAAAAAGTATCCCTTTTTCACACTTAATTTGGAAATAATTAATAATAAAATGAGCTTAATGATGCCTTAATTTAGTGTTATAATATGTTTTTCATATTCACATTAAGTTTAGGGCCCTTTTAAATTAAATGAACTTAATTGTGCCATATTTTTGGTGTTGTAAGGTATACCTTTACACTTTCACACCAATCTAGGTATTTATTAATTGATTGAACTTAATTTTCCTTAATTGGCCCCTTTAATTCAAATCCAAGCCTAATTAAATGAAAATTTTGAGGGATAAAACCTAACATTCATAAATTCCATAACATAATGTTTAACATTGAGTAATGTGTGTCCTAGATAAGTGGCCTAGGACCCATTTTCCATAGGGCGAATGGATCCTCATTTAGACCTAGGACCCCCCTTTAAAATATGTTTTTGGTGGTATTTTAATGATTTCAAATCTATAATTCAATTTCGGCTTGTGATATTTGAATTTCGGGAATTAATCTTAAGATGTATAAATATAAGGTTATTTTACTATGCTTCACCTAGCAAATTCAAGTTATTGTAAGAGAAATTTCAAGAGAGCTATATTGGAGCATTCAAGAGCATTTCTAAGGAATTCAAGGGCAGATTTGTAGAAGATTATTGCAACAATCAATATTCCTTTCATCATGTCAAAGGTTTATTACATCATGCATGTTGTTTGAGCTAATATGGTGGTTTAGTGTTCAAGATCTAATAAAGTATTCAAAGGCATTATTTCAAGAGAATTTTCATGATCAAGATCATCATACATTGAGGCCAATTCATGCAAGTTGCAAATCTACAATCTAAGTTTTAAATAAGGTTTGGTGAGTTGTTACATATTGTTGTTCATTCATCATTTCTTCTTGCTTTTCTATTGTATTTCAAGGTTCAATTACCAAAATAGGGTTTGATCAAGGCAAACCCCCATTCACCTAACAAAAAACATTTTTCTCTCTTTGATGTGTGATTGTAGATTATAGGTGAAAGATCCTTTGAAGAGAAAAATGGAAGAAAGTTGCAAGAAAAGTTGTCAAATCACATAAAATCTTCTACAAAATTTATTTCCGATTGTTCGACAGTGAGAAACAGGAATCTAGGAGTGTAGACCTAGTAGAAGAGAATCGAGAAATAATTTTTCAGGAACCCTAGCCAAAACCCATTCGTCATAGGGTGAATGAGTCCTCAATGAGCTTCAAAAGGTGATTTTTGGTGAAAGGTACACATTATTTTCCCCTTTCCAGATCTCCCTTTTGGTTATTGTTTTTGTTAGATTTGATTACAATTCTTCATTTACATTTCATAGCTTACATTTTGGAGTGTTTGATGGTCTTAAACTTTCTCCCCAAAGTGTTATTTGACTCACACCCCCATCTTGCATAAAGGATTTTTTTTTGATTCACACCTTGATTTGACTCTCCTTTTGGTTGATAGTCACTTCATTGTGTGGATCTCATTTCTTGAATGAAATAGTTAAGAATAGGGTTATTTGTCAGCATTTTGGTGAACCCCCTTTTATATAACCCCATTTTCACCTTTTCACTAGGAACAACCTATTTTCCTTTATATTAATATATCATATCTACTTAAATAATTCAATTAACTCTTATGAAGTAACTAAATGAAATAACATAACATCATCTCATTGAATGACTCAAGTACCAAAGGTACAATACCAACTATAAAATTCGCCAATCAATGGTTTATCTCAACATTAAATGGATCCCTTCAAAAGTACCAATAAATAACCTCAAACTAAAAGTATACCCTCAATAAGAAATGAATTAGCTTAAAGTATAATTCTATCAATATAAATAACCTCAATCAAAAAAATAATCATATCAATAAATAACTCGTTCAAAAGTATAGTTTCAACAATAAAATAATTTATTCAAGAGTTTATTCTCACCAATAAAAGACTATCCAGAAAGTAGATTTTCATCATTAAAAAGACTTCACGTCAAGAGTGGTAAACACACAATCAAGTAACAATCCAACTCAATAGGGTATTCCCACCTATGGCTCCAATCAATAGTAATTCACAAATTCAAGTGATCAACTTAATCACATAGGTAATCTCATCCTTAGTTTACCCTAACCCTAGGATAAAATCAACAATCAATGATCATACCATTCATGTAAATTATTCTCTACCTAGGGTTCCAATCAATAATCAAGTAAGGCAATGATCAAGTGATTGTTCAAGTATTGACTAACAATATGGTTTGCATGACATTACAACCTACCAAAAATGACATATCTCTTATACCATGATTATTGTTGTATTTCTAACCTCATTAACCACTAGGGTTTACCTAGAATAATATACTATCAAATACAAGCTACTTTCCCCAACTTGTTGATGTAATCTATTTCTCTCATTTCAATATATGTATAGTATAGACTAGCTATTTAAATTCCATGAAATAACACATCATATAAAATCCCATATAGGGTATAAAAAAGGATCAACCTAATAGATAGGTTCCATCAAGCAAGTAATATCTAAAACATTCAAGCATATTAGAAAAATTCCAAAGTAAAACAAGCATAAGGGAGTAAGATACAACATTCCTGTAAGTATAAGCTTTGATTGATCTAGCCAGTTTCCAATCCTAGCCTCCACAAAATAGCTTGTAGTTTGGAAACAAAACTCTTTTACAATTCTCCAAACCTACTCAGATAAATTCTCTCAATAATTCTCCCATCTTTCCTCACAAACAAACAATGAGCTCAAAACAATAATATCATAAATAAAAGCAACAAAATGCAAGTGAATAGTACATGAAAATGAGGTAATCCTCTCCCCTATTATATAGAAATATGAGATTTAGCTACCTATAAACAAGCTATGCTAAATGGAAGTTCTCAACTCATAAGATCAACTCAACAACTAATCTCAATGGATGACAACATTTTAAATTAATACTCGTCAAAATAGAGCAATAGGTCGCTTAAAACAAAGAAAACAAGAATGTGTTCTAGAAATGCAAGGTGAAAGATCAAAATTGTCAACTCATAACATGCCAACTTCTATTTGATTTTTTCTCCATTTTACTTTGTCTTCCATTGCTAGACAAAGCTTTAAAATTAAACTTCTAATGCAATGCAATTTTCCTAATTTGGCACCACCTAAACCTTCTTTCATGCTTTTGGTGTTTGTTGTTTTATGACCAAGTCAATGTGTTTAAATGCACATCAAATATCTTTTATAAAATCTTGACTAAGTCTTATATATTGCATTGTATTTGCAAGTTCAATGATACATATTAAATGTCTCTGGTGATGCTATTCTAAGAATTTTCCTTTCATAGCTTGTGCACTGGTTTCATGCATTGCTTCCTACTATTGTTGGCTTCAATACTTAATTCCATGCTCTTATATGTTGCGCCACATAAATGTGTCTTTATTTAAATGCATTCACAATTTCTTAAGTGCTTTACAATACTAACTTTAGCGCTATATACATATATTTATGTGATGTCTTTAATACCTCTCAAGGCAAGGCCTTCAATCATCCATTTTATGCACTATGCAAATCAATAGTTTGTTAATACAGTGCACTTTATATACTTACTAGGATAATGTTGTTTGCTAGCATAATGTGTTAACAACATTATCCTTTATGATTTTGATAATATAAGGGACCATTCATTATCATGAGAGATGGGTTATTGTGAACCACTACTCATGAATCATGGGTCAATGAGTTTGACTTGAAAACTACACAGTTGAATCCTGATAGAAATATCATAATATAAGGGACATTTTATTTCTTATATATATTATCAATATATATTTATCTTCCTTAATATATATGCATATATGCATATTGATATATATATAAATATATATTTATATTTACAAAGTTATAGAACATATTAATGGTTGATTGACATAGTATATTCATATATCAGAATAACAGTTATACACACACACACACACACACACACACATATATATATATATATATATCATTATCCAATTGTAATAACACATTTATATATATTAAATTAATTATATATATGTATATACATATATAAATATGATAATATATAAGTATATTCTTTTACATGAACATAATAATATACTCATACATTAATATATGTATATCTTAATATACATATATAATTACTTTTATATTTATATTAAACACATATAATCCCCGCATATTCGTTGATTGACGTAGATGCATGACGTGCATACGTGCATACGTATATGTCAAATTTATCCAATTGACACTCCCATGCATATGGGTTATTGAAGACATGTACATGTATCTATTTATAAATTCCAGGTATATACCTTATTGACTAACACCCAAGTATGAACACATAAAGAAGATCTTTCATCTGATATAAATACTCAATCATGAAACCCCAATCAAGTACATCCATAAAATGAGATTATAACCCCTTCTAAATCATGCACGAACAAGACTAAAGGTTACCTACCAATTCTTCAAGTTGACTCGATTCAACTTGACCTACAAGAAGTGTGTGTGTGTGTGTGTGTGAAAGCTCAGTTAGGTTCATTAAGAGTTACCCGACCAATCACTTCTCCTGATTGATACTTTTTTTGGAATTATGGAGCCTTACAACATGAGTATGAAGTGTAGATAGTTTATTTTGTTTGTTCAAGTGTTGTCATTGATGTCAACATGGTGAAACCTGTATGGGAAGTTTACTTAGTTTATCGAAAGTTGTTGTCTACTGGTAGTATTCTTTTGTGATGAACCAATGCGTTGGTTTTTGAGTTCATAATTCACCACAAGAAAATATATGACTCTAATCTCTTAACCATGATATCATATCTCATTTAGACAACTATATCTTGGATCTTGAGTAGTTTTGGGTTGTGAGCAGAAAGTTAACACTAACAAAGTTCAACTCTATATTTTATTGTTGTTCTCTACTTAGTATATCAGTGTGGGAGACTCCACATTTTCTTAAGGAGAAAATTATAATGCCACAGTTCTAATGATAGTATCTATGATGATAGTATGTTGGGAAATTGATGTAATCTTAGACCTGGAAGGCGTTGGATTTGAGGATTGTATGTTGGTTTTAGTTTCTATGGATTAATTTTTACTCTTGGATGACCTAACGTATGCAATATGCTAAGGATACTAGTTATACTTTATGGATGTTAGCCGAATTGATATAATGCACTACATGGAAAAATGTTTTAAATCATATATGGTGCTGACAAGAATATTTTGATTATTTTACTTTCATCTAATTAGGCTGACCTAATTGATGAATGAAATATACTTTTATATATATATATAAGATTCTTTGAAGGAAGAAGTTTGTATGGAAAAGAGGAGTGGTGGTGTAGTAAAGTGCAAAGAGGACTAAGGGGTATGTGAGGATCCGAGCCTAAATGTTTTATCAGTTTAGGATCAAAATAGATTTTTTGAGCGACTGTTGTGAGAGGCGGTACTTCACATTTAGAGCTTCATTGGAACTAAACCCTGCACATTGAAGGTGTATTCTATTAGTTCATACTTTTGGCAGTGAGCCACAATCTTTGTATCTTGGTGGTTAGCCATCTTTTGTATTCAAGTTGTGAGCCTTTTTAAAGGACAGTGAGTCTTGGTAGTGAGTCCTGTAATATCTTGTATCCAAATATAATATATTGTGAGTTAACCCTCACCATGGTTTCTCCCTTTTTGGGTTTTCCATGTAAAGATCTTGGTGTTCATGTGTTGTTGCATTGATTTGTTTCTATGTTCTCTCTTGCTGATTTAGTCAGATTTGTGATAATGGTTAGATGGATTTTATTAGAATGGTTTTATGGAATACTGATTCACCCCCCCTTAGTATTTTGGATGTTCAACAATTGGTATTAGATCTTGGTTCCTCAAAAGGATTCTAATAGCTTGAGGAAGGTCCTAGAATTTGAGTATAAGAATTTTTTTTCCCCTGAAAGTGATCTTTGTTGGATATTTAGAGGAAATTGAAGACCTGAAGAATAAGCTAAAGGAAGTGAATGATTGTATCAAGGATTCAAGGAGAATATTTTAAAATTTCTGTGATCAATTGAGAAGAGAACATGATGGGATCATCGAACTATTACAACAATTGGAAGAAGCGAAAAAAATTGAAGGATTTCAACAAGTTGAATTTCAAGAGAAAATGGATGAATGTGTCAAGCTTGAGCAAGAAGTAGAAATATTGAGATTTGATCTGGAAAAGGCAAGAAGTTTTGAGGATAAATTTAAGATAAGCTCTACAATGCTTGGTGAGTTGATCACTTCTTACTGATCGAAAATGGATAAAAGTGGTTTAGGGTTTGAAGAAGGTCAGTGTTCAAAAGCAAAGCAATCTTTTGAAAAGAAGACTTAGTGCAAAGATGGAAGAATCAAGAACTTAAGAACTAATTTTGAAAGAAATCCCATCAAATAAACTAATGCTAAGAGGCATTTTTCTTTCAATGGTGTTTGTAATTCATGTAAGAAATTTGGTCATAAGGCAAAGGATTTCAAAAGTAAAAAGAATGATACTCTATCATTCTTCGACAAATGTTTTAAGTGAAAGAAGGTTGGACATAAAGCTAATCAGTGTGAAAATAGATTGAATAAAAAAAAGAATGGAAGGAAGAATGTTGTTTGTTGTAATCCGGAACATCCTGTTGATAACTATAGAAGAATGAAAGACAACTATCTGGCGAAGAAGCATGAACAAATCATTGATCTGGAAGAAGTGAGAAAAGATATGGAAAGAATGTGGAGAAAGGAAGGATAACTCAAGCAAGTTGAATTAGAATCAGTTGTGCCAACCTCTGGTACAAATACGCTCGTCAATTTTTGAGTCTAGCAATGACTAAGGGGGGTCAATTATCAAAAAATTTAATAAACCCCCTCATTGATACTATGTCACATCATGGAAGAAGTATATTTAATGTGGTAACAAATTCAAATAATTTTTCTATTGCATGTGTGAAGAATGAAGTTTGCAAAATTTGAAAGAATGGAGGCACACACAATTTTTGAGGTAATCTACCTACAATTTGAAGCATTTATTCCGAAAGCATTCAGAATGAAAGAAATAAATTCAGATATTTCAAGAGGCGTATGTATTTTCAAAGAAGCATTCAAAGGAAGTTTAGAGAAGCTAGAGCAATTTAGAATTTTAGGAATTGAAGGAGAAATCAAAGCGTGCTTCAGAAGTTGGATATCTATCCATTCCTTGTTGGCATTTATAGAGGTATTATTGCTTGCACAATATTTCATTTTTATTGCTATGGATAATTCAAAGGTTGTAAATAGTTCAGATAAGTTACAAGTCAATTTGAGGAAACATTTGGAGAAAAATTCGGAAGGGTCAATTGGTGCATTCTCTTGCGTTCCTCCTAGAGTGTTTCCCACTAAAAATATATATGCACTCATCTATAGTAAGATAGAAGAATTGTCACCAGTTTAGTTAAGTATTCTATGGAATAATGAATTAGAAGAAAACCATAATTCCTACAAAGTGTTAGTTGAGAAGAAGTTGGATGTATGACGAAAATCCCATTTGTTTGAGTTTGATAGGAAGTATGTTTGAATAGTCTTGAGCATAATTCATGACGAATCATTGTGGATCGATGAAGCACATTTGATTACCAAAGATGCAATCAAAGGTGTAACTAGTTTGTGTTCCTTTGGACCAATTCCCAAATGAAAGGCTATAAATGAGCAAGAGATAATTGAGGTGATTGGTGCAACCCTCAAAGGGAAAGAGTTTGTTTTGAGATTAGATGAGGATCTAGTCATTAGGTATGTTGTGATGGTTATTGGTCACAAATTTTTTCTACCTAGCAATGACCTCATAGTTTCTACTGTTGCTATACATACTACTATTGACATGGTTAGAAGAGGTATGCATTATGACCTGTGTGAGCTACTTTGAATACATATTTTGAAGAACTTAAAGGAAATAAAAAAGAATACATTCTGGTACAAAAATTTGGTTGTCTATTTACTCTTTTACTTCTTGAAAGAATTATTGGTAATAGGAAGAATAGAATGGTAAAATACATAATCTATTGCCCATCAGATCAAGAATTTCATAATAAGTCTTGGTAGTTCAAATGCTCAAGAGACTACTCTTGCTACATTCTTTGGAATATTTCAAATGAGGATGAACAAAAGGTTAAGGATTCCAAGAAGTGTTACTGAAAGGTACTCTAGAAATATCAATTTCCTAGTTTCTACAAATTTCTTTCATATGGAAGTAGCTAAATCAAGGTTGGTGTGGATATCTAAGTTAGATTATGAAGTGTCAGAGGCTAAAATTGATCACTATGCAAGAATTCTGTTGGAAATCCCTAAGAATCTCAATGTAGAAAGTACCTTCAATAGTGCAACCAGAACATGGAAAAATAGAAAGAGTGTAGTCAAACAAGAAGTTGTAGAAGGAAGTGAGTCAAAGATAGCTCAAAATGAGCATGAAAGAATAAAAATTCAAAGAGCTTTGGAAGAATTGCAGAAGGTTATTCTCAGTGCTAATTTTGATTCATCTATTTCTGTTGTGGAAAGTCTCAGAAACATGATTAATTATTTGAAGGTATATATCTTTGGACTAGAGGTGCATGTTGGAATCAGGCCTGCTAAAGAAAATCTAGAAGATATCAAGAAGAAATGTGCAAATGCACATAGTTAAGTTCTGAAATAATTGGAAAATGTACAAGTTTGTGAGGAAGAGGCTCATGAAGTATTTTCTTTTTGCCTAGATTGGTCTGGCAATACACTGAACATAAGAGATGAGATAAGGAATAGTGAAACCATGATGAGCACTCAAGCAAATACATATAGATTGGAAGAAGATAGATATAAATAGAGATGGTCCTACATTGTGCAGCTTAGAGACAAATTATTTTTCCTGTAGGACCAAAGAACATAATTTATTAAGAAGTTTGTGGCACTCAGAGACATGTTTAAACTCATTCACATTTCTATATCTAGTTCTCTTGATAGTATTGGAAAATTATCAGAGATTAATCTTAGTCTCAATACTTTAGTAGATGGCATAGAGTCCTTAACTAAGCTTGAAATATTACACAAGAATATTGTAAGTGCAAAAGGATCACAGGAAGAAGGCAAAGCCTCACAGAAGGGCACCTTGAAGAATCTCAAAGGTTCCTCTTCTTCAGGTTAATTCAACTATTTATGTTCACATCTTTTTTATTAAGTTTTGATGTATATATATATTTATACAAAACCCCATCCTTTTCCATTGATGTCAAAGGGGGAGAGAGAGAGAAAGACAGAGAAAGACATTTTTGAGAAGAACAATTTTGATAGTGGAGTATTCAGTTGTCTTATATTAAAAAATGTTTTTGACATGCATGTTGCCATCAATGGTAAAGGGGGAGATTGTTGGAATTATGAATACTTGAAAAATGAGAATGAATTGTAGATGGCTTGTGTTAGTTGTTCCTATTTTTTCATTGATGTCAACATGGTGACAACTATATGAGAAGTTTACTTAGTTTACTAGAAGCTATTCTCTATCAGTAGTATTCTTTTGTGATGAACCAGTGCGTTGGTTTTTGAGTCCAAAATTCACCACAAGAAAAGATATGACTCTAATCTCTTAACCATGCTATCATGTCTCATTTAGATAGCTATATCTTGGATCTTGAGTAGTTTTGGGTTGTGATAAATTTTTTTTATCACTGACAGAGTTCAACTCTATATTTTATTGTTGTTCTCTGCTCAACGTATGAGTGTGGGAGACTCCGCATTTTCTTAAAGAGAACATTCTAATGACGTTGTTCTAATGATAGTCTCTATGATCATACTATGTTGGGAAACTGATGTAATCTTAGATCCAAACGGTTTTTGCTTTGAGGATTGTATGTTGGTTTGGAGTTTTTATGGATTAAGTTCTAGTCTTGGCCGACCTAATGTATGCTATACACTAAGGAGACAAATTATACTTTATAGATGTTAGTTGACTTGATATAATGCACTGCATGGACAAATGTTTTAAATCATATGTGGTGATAAAAATAATGTTTTGATTAGTTTGATTTCATCTAATTAGGCCGAACTAATTGATGAATAAAATATACTTGTATATATATAAGATTCTTTGAAGGAAGAAGTGTGTGTGGAAGAGAGGAGTGGTGGTGTAGTAAAGTGCAAAGAGGACTAAGGGGTATATGAAGATTCGAGCCTAAATGCTTTATCAGTTGAGGACCATAATAGATTTGTTGAGAAACTGCTGTGAGAGGCAGTACTTCATATTTAGAGCTTCAAGGAAAACTTTAAGAAAACCCCCCCTCGACGAAGGTGTAAATTCTTGGCGAATCCTGTATACTTCTCGATAAAAAATATTAATTTTATTGGCAATTTTTTTTCGTTTTTCGAGAAAAAAATAATCCCAATTGGCGAATCTTTTATAATCCCTAGAATTTCATGGAAAATCTTGGCGAATTGCAATTTTTTTTAATCGAATAAAATATTTTTCATTGGCGATTAAAACCGTTTTTCAAACCAGATTTTTTATCCATTGGCGATTAAAACCTTTTTTCAAAGAAAAATATATATTTTCATTGGCGAATTAAAAAGAATCTCAAAATAATAAAAAAATCCAATGGTGAAATAAACAGATATGCCAACGAAAAATTATAGGGGTCGTTCAATGAATGTTTGATGGACGAGTGTAGTTGCATTCCAGAACTAAATCTCTAAAGCACTAGACTTGCGATTTGAAACCTCCAAAATAACACTAGAACCATTAGATTTCTAGAAATCAATGGTTGAGATTTTATTACCGTACAAATGGTTATAAAGTTCTGTTTGTCAGCGATTGGGCGACCTCGGTGGGATGCACAACTTTCGAAGTGTCAACTCATTTAATGAATTGTAAGGTGCCATTAAGGGATGTCTTCTCAAATGCTTTCAAACACCAACTTTAGGTTTAATGTAATCTTTTAAATCCTTCGAAAGGATAGATCTTAAATAAGGAGGTTGGAGAAATGGATTTAGTAGCAGATTGTCACTTCCTATCGGTAAAGTTAAGTGAGTTTGCATATGAGGAAAGGTGGCAACATTTTGAACTCCAGACTCATATTTTCCTCAAAATGGGACTTCCAGCCGATATCAAGGTATGGGAAGATGAACTTGTGGTTGTCATGCAACCAAATTTGAATTGGCCTGAAGAAGAGAAACTCGACATCATTTCCCAACTACGTTCAGTGGTGTGGAAGAGAAAACCAGCTATGCCAAGTACAACAGGGTGATTTTCATTTTAGAAGAAGAAGAAGAACGCATTGAATTTCATAATTTAGTTATGGAAATGCAGTTGGAACTGTGTAGAGTCCTGAAACCTCCACCGATTTAACAAAATGCATGAATCCTTTTGTGAATTATGAATTTGTGACACGTAATGATAAGGGGGCATAGTTTCAACTTTTGAGCGCTTTTTGAATTTTGATTGTACAGGGTGTGGGGTGACAGGTCTGTGAAACCACATTTTTGGCATTAGAGAGATAAAATAATATATTTCTAAATCTGTGTATTTATTAATGCTTCCTTTTAATTATGAATGAATTGTGTTTCTTCATGATAATTGTTCAATGTTTATCTATTAGGTCAGAATGCCTATTTTTTCATCTCTAAGACTTTGTGTTCAGATTAATTCATTTTATAAAAGAGAAACTATCGCTTTTCTTTACTAATTGTGAGAAAAACGGACTTTGAGTCATTTGTTTTAAAATATTTTGCATCTAGTTTCATGGTTAAAGTGACAAATCTATACACCAACAAGAAAAAAGAGTTGCATTCCAAAAGTAAATCTCTGAAGCATTATACTTGCAAATCGAAACCTCCAGAGTAACACTATAACCGTTAGATGCAGACATGTGGCGAGATAAAGGCCCATCGCTCATCACTCATTCGATCTTTTCAATGCATCGACGTTGTACATTTCATTTAATTGAAATTCTCAATCTTTTTGAAGAAAGTGTGGTTGGTGTACTGCTAGTGCTAGTGATGGAAGTGGTGGTGATCAATGCCATATGTGATATGAACATCCGAAGAAATTTCTTGGATAGCTCATAGCTTTAATGAAACAAGATTTGTAATGATTTCATATCATTTGAACTTTGAGTGGCACTGGTGAATCGGTGATTTTGACAAATTTTTAGCTTGAGGTACAATTGGCATGTAGCCAGATGTCAATCAAATTAAACATTTTAATTATACAGGCTGGTAGTGGCACTAGTGGCCCATAAATAGGGATAGTGGATAGTGCCATAAGGGTTTTTATTTTCTAGGGTTAATAAGGATTCACGAAGAAGATGATGCGGTATTGGGGATACTGTAAATTCTCCTGCCTACAGTTATGTAGTTACAAAGTAATCAGTAAAAGACGAATTTCCTTCAAGTTCAGAATGGGTGGAATTGGAAAGAAGTTGATTTGGTTAACCTAACTTCTCAGACAGGTTTTGAACTAGGATGAGGAGCTTTGATGGAGGTAAGTGTTATACCAGTGCATGGAAGTTGCATGAAAAAGATGAGAGAAAATTTGATTCTCTTCTTGTATTTTAACAACTCCCATTTCCCCAGCATGGTTGGCTAGGAAAGCCTCATGCATTTATTTTCAAAGACACATTTGTATTATATCTTCTATATGACTCTGATTCTCGAAGGGGGTAAGTACATTTTTTTATCTTCACAACTCCCATTTCCCCAGGATTGATTAGAACCCCCTTTCCCCAACATGGTTGGAAAATCCATCAATAGAAGCTTGGAATCATGCATTTATTTTTAGAGCCACATTCATATTACATTGTCACCAACAGAAGCTTAGAATCATGCATTTATTTTTAGAGTTACATTTGTAGTAAGTTTTCAGCAGCAGAAGCTTGGAAATTGGAATCAATTTGTAATCCATTGTAACGAGCAACAATTTGGAATAAATTGTTAAATTTTGTTTATGTAAAGTAGTAGTACTAAAGTGACACATTGACATATGTTATTTATACAAAATAGGAGCTTGCCTAATCTACAACTACTCGTCTATAAAAAGATATGTAATAATGTGACATTGAAATTCAGTTGCAATAAAATAAATGGTTGTGTTGTGTTATTCTTTGTTATTCATTTACACTTAGAGTAAAGAGTTGTTTTTTGAGTTCAGAATATACTTTAGGCAAATATATTCAAATCAGTTTTTTTCTTTTGAGAAATTAAGTAATATACTTTATGCAATATGCACTTGATAATTCATGGTTATATCGGGCCATCGGGGGAATGCAATCATTCGTTCCACCGATGTTTATGTGTTACAGTGATGTGCTTACTTTTGTTGACTCTATCGGTATATCAAGGAGTGCACCTTATGAATCTTTTCCTTCGGGCCATCAGCGGGGCTATGATGGGGGTTCCACTGATAAAGCATTGTTAGGCCAATGCCTATGGTATTGACTATTGAATTTTGTTAGGAATGGGGGAAGGACTACGAGTACGGGATTTCAAATCTGTTTATGGATGCAATGTAATTATGTAGGCTATAATATGGATCTTGTCACACAAATTTCTATAATTTGTATTATGTAATATGTAAGCTATAATAAGTCCTTTGCAACGTTAAGTTACCAGCCCCTTCGCCTTGATGCCAATCCTAGCGCACAAAAGTTTAAAACAACTTTAAAACACATGTGTCATGTTTATTTTTTAAAGTTAATATCATAAATTACTCAAGTTTCAACAGATGGATGAAAATTTAATGTATGGTTGTAGTTGCATTCCGTAATGAAATGCACAGAGTGATGGTCTTGCCAACTTAAACCTCCAGAATCACCCTATAACCATTAGATTTAGAAATATCAATGGTTAAGATTAAAAATTTGTAACTTGTAGACCTAAGACGTTTCATTCACTTTAATGTTCCAATTTCGAGAAACAAAGCATTTAAAGCACTTTATACTACTAAGTGTCAACTCTCAATTGTCAAGTGATGAATGCTTAATTTTTTAAGTTAATATACTTAATACAATATGCACTTGATAATGCATGGTTATATTGGGCCATCGGGGGAATGCAATCATTCATTCCACCGATGTTTATGTGTTACAACGATGTGCTTAGTGCTTACTTTGTTGACTCTATCGGTATATTAGGGAGCACACCTTATGAGTCTTCACCTTTGGGCCATTGTCAGGGCTGTGATGGGGGTTCCACCGATAAAGCATTATTAGGCCAATGCCTATGGTATTGACTATTGATTTTTGTTAGGAATGGGGGAAGAACTACGAGTATGGGATTTCAAATCTATTTATGGATGCAATGTAATTATGTAGGATATAATATGGATCTTGTCACACAAATTTCTACGATTTGCATTATGTAATATGTAGGCTATAATAAGTCCTTTGCAACGTTAAGTTATTGGCCCCTTCACCTTGATGCCAATCCTAGCATGCAAAAGTTTAAAAAAACTTTAAAACACATGTGTCATGTTTATTTTTTAAAATTAATATCATAAATTACTCAAGTTTCAACCGTTGGATGAACATTTGATGTATGGTTGTAGTTGCATTCCATAATGAAATGCACAGAGCGATTGGCTTGCCAACTTAAACCTCCAAAATCACCCTATAACTGTTAGATTTAGAAAGATCAACAGTTAAGATTAAGAATTTGTAACTTGTAGACCTAAGACATTTCATTCACTTTAATGTTCCAATTTCGAGAAACAAAGCATTTAAAGCAATTTGTATTTGCTAAATGTCAACTGTTAAGTGATTAATGTTTATTTTTTTAAGTTAATATCATAAATTACTCAAGTTTCAACTATTGGATGAACATTTGATGTATGGTTGTAGTTGCATTCTGTAATGAAATACACAGAGCGATGGGCTTGCCAACTTAAACCTCCAAAATCACCCTATAATCGTTAGATTTAGAAATATCAACAGTTAAGATTAAGAATTTGTAACTTGTAGACCCAAGACGTTTCATTCACTTTAATGTTCTAATTTTGAGAAACAAAGCATTTGAAGCACTTTCTACTGCTAAGTGTCAACTTTCAACTGTCAAGTGATTAATGTTTATTTTTTTAAGTTAATATCATAAATTACTCAAGTTTCAACCGTTGGATGAACATTTGATGTATGGTTGTAGTTGCATTCAGTAATGAAATGCACAGAGCGATGGGTTTTCCAACTTAAACCTCTGGAATCACCCTATAACCGTTAGATTTAGAAAGATCAATGGTTGAGAATTTGAAACTTGTAGTCTTATAGACCTAAGACGTGTCATTCACTTTAATGTTCCAATCACGAGAAAAAAAGCATTTAAAGCACTTTGCACTTTGAAATTGTACAGTGATTTTTAAAGTCTCCACTCTTCAGATTGCTCATTGCAGTGCACCACCCTGTTTTGGATTCCACAATTCCACTTCCAACAACACCATTCCATTTTTCAAGAGTCGGGACTCAGAATTTGGGTAAGTGAAAGAATTCTCGCGGCTACGTTTCATCGTTTGACATTTCTTAAAATATTATTTTGTCAAATTTTGAAGTTTGGGTTTAGAGACTTAAGAATTAATTAAAATTAAGGAGGACTAATAGGTATTAGGGAATTAAAATTTCACAACTTCACATTTGTATAAGCATGTCTACCATTAGTATCACTAGAGCAATGTTCGATAAAAAAATACATTATGCAGAATTGCTTAAAACCCTAGGTTTCACTGATGGGTACCATGATATTTATGATCCTAAAATCTATGGTAGGCGTACTTTAGAACTTAGATTTTCATCTCAGAATAAGGCTGCAAAGCAAACACAAGTTTTAGTTAATAGTGTCAATGCACCGTGGGTAACTGGATTAGGGCACATGATGTTACATGAATTTTTCCCTTGCCTAGAATTTATCATGGTATGTGCCAAAAATTATGATGATAAGAAAAGAGAAACTGTTAATAAAGATAGCCAAGAAGAATTGTTATCCATTAATGCAAAATAACGTGGAAAAGTGTTGTGGTTTACAATCGAAGAATTTGGAAACCACCACATTGACCTAGAAAAGCTTGCTAGTGATTATGAAGCAGTGGAAGAAAGGCAGAAAAATAATTTCTTAAATAAAATAGTTCAAGATAGAAACAAATTGAAAGGTGATCATAAGCCTCCTTATAATTTGGATATTTTTAAACCATGGGTTCAAGATACTATTTCCATGCTAGCATTTTGCCTTGGTCTAGATAGCAATTTGGAAGTGGGTGCAAGCCTCCTTGAAATGGTATATAATATCTATTATATTGATGAACATGTCAAATATAATTATATTCAACACATTTTAGAATCCATGCATAAACAATTTTTAATGATTAAAGCAGGTTCCACCAAGACATTTAGGTTCATAACCTACTTGTGCTATATTTTTCTATTCAAATTTAGAGGAAAGTTTCAAACCAACAAAATTCAGATTCAGCCCTATAGTAATGCAAATGAAAAGAAAATGGCTCCAGTATATGAATGGAATACTGAAATAAGGATGCATGATTCTCGAAGGAACTACAATCATTTTGTAGACTAATTTTTGGCTCCATTGCATCAAGCAATTATAAATACTCCAATGCCTAGATTGCCTATGCCATGTAGAAACTGCATGCAACTAGGAAAATAAATACAATTGGTTGATTGGTACTTAATGGAAGAATATACTATGCTAAGATTTTATGGATCGGGAGTACAACCATAAAAAACTTCCAATACATGTGACAAAAAGGAATTTTGCATTGGAATATGTAAGGTAGGTGTAGAGTGCTAATGAAATACACTTTATCAGTCAGGAAAAGAAGACCTCATTTCCTTCTTTACCTTTTTCATGTGGAGGGTTCACATTCGAGAGAAAAGCATTTAGTGTGGTACATAATATTTTGAAGTTTTTTGACTTTGATGCTATCTGTCACTGGCAGTATGATCCATGTAACATCATTAAATCAATGATTGTGGCCAATATGAATGCTGCAAGTAGAATTCAACATCAAAGTAAACCCTTGCTTGAAAACTTGAGAAACAAGGATTCTTGGGATGAGGTCAAAATAGCAATGGAGAAAAGTGTTGTTGAGAATGGTATTTATTTTGAACAATTGTTAGCAGAAATTATGGTATTGCACCGAAAGACAATCAGGACATACAAATTTTTTTATGAAAAAAGTGATAAAACATCTAGTAGAGTAAAAATTCCAGGTTCTCTAGAGAAGGAAGTTATAGATAAAAATTGGTCACGATAAAAAATTACTGCCTTTTGGTCTATGAGGAAGGACATAGGTGATCCAAGAGCTCTTACAAAGTATGGAGCTAACAAAGAAGATAAAGAGTTTAGCAAATTGTGGAATATAGAGCATCCTGATGAACATGGAAGCAAAGGAAGTGATGATGAATCTAATGATGATAGTGAAGAAGAAGAACAAATCCATGCCAATTACAAACCTGGTTTAAGTGAGGCTGCAAAAGAAGCATATGCTTCAACATATACTTTAGGAGCAACCATACTTGAAAAAATTGGTTATGAAGGTGGTCCTTTGGGGTCCAAAGACTCCGAAATACAAGGCCTTTGGATGGTAACAAAAGTTGAGCATAGAAAATCAGATGATAAATTTGGCCTTGGGCTTGGAGGTGAAAAATTAGACCAAGTGCATACAAGTCAATTTGTTAGAGCTTCTAATCCTCATACTCATGGTTAGATACAATCAAAACTAGGACATGGCCTTGGTGGATAGCTTAGTGCAACTGGGAGTGCCATTGGTGGCGATGGTATGGGTAGTAGTACCAATAGTGGTCAACATGTGCTACAACAACAAATTACACACAAGAGGAAAATAATACAAGATACCACAGAAACACCAGGTGATCAAGGCAATCAAAAAGAGGCAAAGGATTTTGACAGGTCCAAGTCACACTATCAATGGATCCACCACAAAGGAATTATTTCTAGGCACTCCCCCAATTCTGATTAGTGTGGCCGTGAAATCATTAGCAACTGCAAGTACTCCTATTCCTTCTCCATTCAAGCATTCCATTATTCTTGCCTCCGTAGGTTATGATTTCATTGAAGAGTTTAAAAAGAAATCAGACTTGAATAAAAAAGAAAAGAAGCAACTGATGGAGAGTGTGTCTATTGTAACTTCAAAGCCTATAACAAACATGGTATTACCCACATTTAACACAAATAAAGAAATCATGGAGTACACAATTGCTATTCCCACAGTTCAAAACAAACCAACAAAGTAGATGGATCGATCTAAATACCAGGTAACCAATTTTCAATTGGATTTTTTTGGCCTAAAAAATATTGACAAAATTAATGTATCAAAGAAGAACATTGAATTGGTGTACACATCATTGCTAAAGAAAGATAGAGAGAAGAAAAGGTTGCAAGCCCAAATAGAAAAGTTACCTAGCAAGTGAGAAAGCAAAGAGGAAAGCAACAGATAACAAGAGCAATGAATTAGAAAAAAGAATAATCAAATCTGCCTCTACATCAACAAGCAAAGAGGATAAACCAAATGAGAGAGAAGTGAATGAACTAAAGTGAAGGATAGATGAGAGAAATAAGAAATATGATGAGGAAAAATCCACTTCAAAAAAATTAAGACCAAGCATTGCGAATGGAAATGCAGATTGGGAACAAAAATTGGAGAAACAGAGAAAAACAAATGAAAGATTGGAGACAGAGCTAGATGAGAGCAACAAGAAATATGATGAGGAAAAATCCATTTCAGAAAAATTAAGACTACGCATTGCGAATGGAAATGCACAGTGGGAACACAAATTAGAGAAACAAAGAAAAACAAATGAAAGATTAGAGACAGAGCTGATGGAAGCAAAATAAGAAATTAAGTCTTCTCAAAATAAGTTATCTACATTTTGTAGAGATACAGTGAGGCATATGAAACAAAAGATCTAGGATGAAATAATGCAAAGGTTTGATCATTTGTGTGACATGTTTCAATTGATTGATTCTATCAAACAACATTATAAGAAGCTCAAAAAATATTTAGTGGACAACAAAAACGAGTTGGACTTAGAGAAATCTGCAAATCAAGTTCTACAAATAGTCTACAAAGCCAGTGAAAATGATTTGAAATCAAAAGGGATTACTAATTAGATTGAAACCTCAATGAAGTCATCTATGATTGAAAAGTGTTCAAGAATGCATGGAACAAAGGAATATTTGCATTTGGTTGCAGACAAGATGAAGGTGGTGGATGAAAAGGTAAGGAAGTTCACAGAGCTTGGTTTTCTAGAGGCTTTTGACACAAATGAGCGATTCATTGGAAAGGATGGTTTCAGAAAGAAGATGGAAGGTGCAAGGAAGATTAATTTGGACTAGTTTCCTCAGAACCCAGATGTGAACTATTTGGATTCCATCAGAACACTGATAACCTTGGATGCAAAATTGACTGAAGAATTTAAGATAGGTTCCACTTCCAATTACAATCATGAAATGTTAACAAAACTTAAAGTCAAACAACATCAGTTAGAACAAATGGCAATTCCACCACCTGAAGAGTGGAAGTTGCTAGAAAAGGTGATAGAGTGACTTGATTTTTAATTTTCGATCTTTGATAATTTGAGTTTCCAAGTTCCAACTCAGCTCTGTGTAGACCTGTCTTTGGGCATTGGCAAGATTTTGCATTTCCAATGCCAATATGTACTCCTTCATGTGAAAATAAATTAAAAAGATCAAATTCAGACTTCAATAATGTGATGATGTTCAATTATCTGTATTATTTATTTTATCATTTGAACTATAAGGTGATGAATTGTTAGCTCATTATATTTACTTCTTGGTAGAGCTTCCAAGTTATGGATGTTGAACTGTTAGCTCATTATATTTACTTCTTGGTAGAGCTTCTAAGTTATGGATGTTGAACTGTTATCTTTTGTTATGTTTTGACTAAAAATCCTAATCAGTATCCACCAACTTACAGTCTTACACATCACCCACATCCCACATATTGCAAAAATACACTACATTTGATTTTATGATTTGCACAAATTATAGAGATTTGTGTGACAAGATCCATTTCGTGGCCCACATTACTACTTGATCAATGATCATGTCCATAAATAAATCTAAAACCCCCTGGTCACAACCCCTATTCCTAAAGAATTCAAATTCAATGTACTGACAAATTAAATGTACCTCCACACATTCAATTTAAATAACATAAACAACCACTTTGGAGACAACCAAATAAGTTAATAAAGTATAAGCATATGAATCCACAACAGTTGAACACTCAAAAGAAAAATAGTAATTATGTGTAACCTTCTCCATTGTATTGATCTTCAAAGTTCAAATGATATGCATTATAAAAATAGTTTATGATATGAGATGGATGGGCGAATTGGTGCAATCTATTATCTATCTTCTTACTATTTTCTACTCTAAAGTCTAATTAAAAATGATGTGATGATCCATTGATCTCCTATTCAGTTCTTTATCTCTCTTATGTATGGGAGGCAACAAGCTACAAACCCCTTACAAAAAGTCACGACGTTTGACAACTAAACATAACTCAAATTATAAATAAAACATTGTCGTAGGTGAATGCACCGATCCATTAATCTCCAAGAAGAAACCCGTGACCACCTAAGATCTGTTCAAGGCTTCTACTCCATGATAGGGTGCTCATCATACTGTCAGTTGGCGTTCTTACTCTGAATTTGATGGTTGTCTTGTTGGATATGATTCTAACACATCTACAGTTTGGCGAATAAACAGATTGATTGTAGAGAGGTGATGGATGTAATCATGTTCAGCATAGGTGTCCACATTAGAGATCACCTCTTTCATATCATATTCTAGAGATATTATTTATTTGAGTTTCTTATGAGTGTTTTGTAAAACCATATCCTTGTCATTTATTTCTTGCAACACAAAAGTTAGAAGCCCAACAAGATCTTCCTTCCAATCATCATATTCTCACGGATTTCCAATGCCATTATGAAGTGTCGGGAGTGAGACTGAATCAAAGCAGTCAAAATCTTCCCTAAGCCTGTTATGATATCCATTATGTGATTCTACCAACTTGTTATATGTTAACAATATTTTTCCTTTCATGACATTCTTATCTACTAGCTCCTTTTTTTTCTCCATCATTCTAGGCTGCAATCATTCATTCTCCACCAATGCAATGCATGTCTGTTTGAATACTTTCCAATATTCATTAGCACATTTCATCATTTTGTTGAATCTTTCTTTTATCATTTTAGATATAGTGTTATATTTATGGTTTTCACTTCTTTCTCCAATTATTTGCATTTCCCCTAGGATTTCTGATGGCAATTCTTCCAGTAGGCTACATCAGCCAATGCATCAAGAACTCTATTATATTTTTCAAGCCATGGGGAGTACAACTTTGATGTGGAGGAGGAATATGTTCTTTCTCTCTGATTTGCGAGATCCTTCTTCAGTTTTTCATTTTCCTTAATCAATTTTTTGATTTGTGCTTTGGTAAATTTTGCCACATTTATGTTCAATTATGTTGTCTCCATAGGGTTGGTATCCACTACTCATTGAACCAAGAGATGAACAAACACTTGGTTTGGATTACTAATTATAGCAAGTCTTTAATCATAGGGATACAGTGACCAAATAAGCAAGGTGGCTTCATCTGGGTTGTACCCAGATCCTGAATACATTTTGTCACTTGCTTCTTCTGTTAAGTTCATTGTCTTATCCCCTCTTTTTTTGAAGCTATCAAATACAATTGAACAACTAATATCCCACCCTAGCAGAAGAAACACTCCAGCTTCTTGAAGCAATTCCCTTCCTCTTTCAAGAGTGATGGACTCCATTTCCTTTTCTACCTCCCTTTTCAATTCCTTCAGAGCGGTTGCCTCATGTTCAAGAGTGATATCCTATATCTGTTGTATCATTTTTTTGCCTTTATATTCATAAACAAATGATTTAAATTCAGAAGATTTAACAAAATCACAATTAGAAATAAACTGTTGTCTAACCCTGACCCTCACATCATCAGATTGGTCATTTGATGCCTCAAATCTTACAATATTTTTCTCTTGAGGGGGATCGTACTGTGAAATCACAAGAGAACTGATTTGTTTGACTTGCTCACCCTCTTCATCACCCTGCTCTTCTTCACTTATATCAGTATCTACAGAAAAATATACCTCAGGAGTAGGTTGTGAAGGTATGTAATCCAAGGGCTCTATGTCTTCAGCTTGTACTCCTGAATAGGTTGCATGAGGTTCATCAAAAACAACTGGGGGAACATCCTTTAACAGTTCATTGACATGAGCGATGAGTTTCTCAATTCTTGTTAGAGGATCATGTATGTCACCAAATTCCTTTGAATAAGATTGGACATTTTTTCTATTCCATTCCTCTACAAGCATAATCTTGTTATAGGCAACCATTCTTTCCTTGGTGGAAGCCTCATTATGGTTTCTTATGACATCTTCGATTGAGAACAAATGTTCATACCTTGATAGCCCCTGCGATAATCTTGCCTTGTGAATAAACCCTTCTACATCAAATTGTTTCCTTACATCACCTAGAGGTGGGTTGTACTGTGCTAATTTACTATCAATTTCTCCATATCCTTCATTGGAAACCACTGTAAAGTCTCCAAAACATAAGGTGTTGGGCATGATTGATTGTTTGCTATGTCCTTTGAGGTGTTTGGAATCAGATTTTGCCAATTTCCTCAAAATTTCTAAATAAGCAATTCGGTCAGGAACTACTCGTGGAATCAAGTGTGGAGCCCCTTCGAACCCATAAAACCTTATCACTGTACAATCAGGGAAAGCATACCAGTCTCCCTAGTTATGATTCACTTTATTTCTCCAGTCATTTTCCTTTGGTCTTAGAAATCTTTGTACTTCTGGGGATAGGTTATAATTGAACGGATACGCCAACAACTTCATCAATGGTTTTACAAAAAAATCTTCAAAATAAAGGTAATGAGACCTACCAAATCGGTTGTCCCACAATGAAGTCCACATTTGCACAGGTTCAAAATCTCCATTTTCATCTGTATCTTTTATCCTTAATTCTTCACTCCAGACCCCTCTGACTTTTCCCTTGTACAATAGCAAATGCATAAGCAAAGAATAGTGTTCAAAATTAATATTATCACTATTATTTTTAATATTTTCAAGCCCTCGATGTAGGGCATTGGACAAGTAGCTAGCATAATCAAATGGCCTAGAATCCTTGCTCTGTATGTCTGCAACTAAGACCATTGGGGCAATCGACATGAGAGGCGGAAACTCTAATCCCAAAACCTGACCAACTGAATAATAGGTGTATCGAAAATACTCTTCAACAAATCTTCATGGAAAGGAGGGTTTTCACTGCTAGAGAACCTCCTGAGTTGGCCTCCTTCATCCTTGGGCCTATGCAAAGGTAATTTCAATCTCTTATAGCTGGTATCCATGTAGCGATACTCTGTCAAGAGATCTTTGATCGTGAATGATAAATTCAGTGAACACTCTAACTAAAAGACATTAGAAATGAGATCCCTAGAAATAACAAGCATGTCACCCCTGCCATGTTACTGAATTGTTCTTTTCTTGGGGTCATATCTGATAGCAAGAGCTTTAATTAGCTATGCGTTCATAATTACATTGGGCGCCACAAGTCTTGCTAGGTTCAACCTCCATGGATTGTAGATTGGTTGAAACCTAAATTGTTTTTTGTAATAGTACATGAAGAGGTCGTACCCTCATTACGGTGTCCAAATATCCCCTAAGCCCTTATGTTTGTCCCATAGTTGATCCATGGAAGGATTCATTTGAGCACTCTTCTTGGGTCTCGGCCCCGACCTAGGGCATTGATCTATCAGGTCTTCATTTAGGAGTCTCTTAGACTTTTCGATTTTCTATTTTTTAGCTTTGGGTTTGTCTGTACTCTCTTCCATTATTTAAATCTTAATATTTTGATGAAAATAGCTTCTCATCTGGGTCTTAAGTACTTATGTGAGTCTCACCAAGTCGCATACATAGTCCACCGGTCTTTTCTATGTCATAACTCCAAGTTGTTTCCTTTCTTCTTCTTCCCTAAGCGAAATCTTCCAGGATTTTGTAACAACTATGCAATCAACTTGTGATTAATTCACTTCAATTTTGGTTCATAAATGCACCACAGAACGATGCCCTAGGATGTCACATTAGTCTTTCACCGATAGCCACCCTCTCCACCGATGGACACCTATCCTTCATTCTATCGATGGGACGCCAGATAATGTTTCCCTGATGCACCATAGTTCCTCGATATACTTTATGCATTCGATAATTCATGCCCATGGACCTGGGGACCATGTTTATAATTCATGGTTACTTTTTTTTACAACTTGGCTCTATTGATATATCAGGAGAGAACCTTAGGAGTCAACCCGATAGAGTATTGTTACACCGATACTAGGTTGTGAGCTATTTTCATCGGGCCATCGGCGGGACTGTGATGGGGGTTTTTCCGATGAAGCATTGTTAGGACAATGGTATTGAATTTTGTTAAGAATGGGGGAAGGAATTAGGACTACGTCACTACAGAATTTCAAATTTGTTTATGGATGCAATGTGAATGTAGGCTATAATATGGATCTTGTCACACAAATTTCTACAATTTGCATTGTTCATAAAATCAAAGTGTGGTATATTTTTCTAATTATTGATAAAATTTGATAATTCATGCCCATGGTCATAATTCATGGTTACTTTTGTTGACAACTTGACTCTATCAGTATATCAGGAGAGCACCTTAGGAGTCAGCCTAATAGAGTATTGTTACACTGATACTAGGTTGTGATCTATTTTCATCAGGCCATCGACAGGACTGTGAAGGGGGTATCACCGATGAAGCATTTCTAGGCCGATGGTATTGAAATTTGTTAGGAATGGGGGAAGGACTAAGTCACTACAAAATTTCAAATTTGTTTATGGATGCAATGTAGGCTAAAATATGGATATTGTCACACAAATTTCTACAATTTGCATTATTCATAATTTATGAATCATAAAATCAAAGTGTCGTTTATTTTTGTGATTATTGATATGTGGAAGATAAGTGGGGTGGACTCGGTGGAGGATATTTTCTTTGTAAAGAAAAATTAAATTTCCTTTTAAGAGATCAAATTTAAATTTTAATATCACAATTTCATGGATGATGGATTACTATATAATTTATAAAATATTATCAACTATAGTTTGACTTTGGCATATGATTCATGAAGTGCAATATAATATAAAATGTCATGGAGTGCAATATAAAATAAAATATCTTGAACTTGAAGTGCAATGATTCACAATTTATTTGAATACAATATTAAAAATCATCAACTACACTTTGGAATATTATTCATGCAGTGCTTGAGTGCAATATAAAATAAGATATCATGAAGTGCAATGATTCACAATTTCAATGTTCATTGAATACAATATAAAATATCATCAACTACAGTTTGGACTTTAGAACAATGGAAACTGATTCATGAAGTGCAGTAAAAATACCTAAAACCTGTTAATTCTCTTCCATTTCCCAAATGGAGTCAGGGTCCTCAAACTGATGCTCATCTTGAGATAAAGTAAAAGAGTCGTCTTGATTCTGAGTCTTCTCTACACTTTCTTCGGCTTGTGTCTCAAATTCAACATTCATTGTGTGATTTGTGTCAATTTCAATATTGTTGTCATCTATCCCAGGCCCACTGCCAATACCACTACCACCAGTATCGATGACTGTTGGGATTGGAGAGCCTATGTTGCACAACCCGGTCCCTCTTCTTTCACATGTGGACCTCCAGATTGCAAGTGCCCTTTCAAAAGGAAATTTTTTGACATTATATGCAGTTCCTTTCATCCTCAAGAAATTTTCCAAATTCTTGTCCAATTTTTTCTTAACTTTGATTTCAAAAAACCCCAATGTACTAAAAAATATCTCATCCTCCACTGACCCCAATATCATTGTTGACATAAATAAGCAAGTTTGAAATATTCTGACATCGAACCACACAATATTTCACTCTAACCTAAGCTTGTCCAATTTTTTTTTATTAATCCTAGTTCAAAGGCCTTCTCCTTGCCCATGGATTTATATTGGTCCCTCATAGCTATTGCAAAACTTTGGCATCGCTTTCTAAGCTTATTTTCAATTAAAATTCCTTCTATTGTCTGCTCATTGTATGTTACCTTTTCTAAAAACTGTTCGATCAAGATTTTTACTTGATCATGAAAATATTTTGGGTTATCTCGGTTCACCCAAAATTGAGGATACACAATACCCATGGCTTCAAGTATTTCATGTCGAGGGAATCTTTCATGAATCTCTAAGGAAAGAGATTTTGCAATTTCCTTCAAATTATCACTAACAAATTTAAACATGCCGTTAAAATCTTCCTCGTTAACAGGTTCTTCTCTTCTAGAGCGTCTGGCTATCTTACAATGGTACATTGGTATCTCATATCCACGTACACAAATACATAAGTGCCTGCTTGCATTAAACTGTAAATAATTATCAGGATTATTCAAATCAATAATTTTTTGCCACATCAAATAATTTGCGCCTTCTTGTGTTAGATCTAGATATAGATGATCGAGGGCCAAGCATGCAAGTTTAAGTAGATTGGAATATTCATAAATATACATATTTTTGTCTTGGGCTTTCTTCACAATATTGTTCATCTCATCCAGCATGGGGAGAAGACTAGCTAAATTCAAGAGTGTCTCTATATCGCTTAACCTATGTAATAGGTCAGGAGCTTTGTCTATTGTTTTGTGATGCTCATACATCACTCCAATCAAGGATTGGTATTCTGAAAGAACTCATTGCACTGGTCCATGCAGGGAGATCCATCTGATATCGACATCCTTGAGAAGCTTGTTTCTAGGTGTTATTCCCTTAGAAAATTTTTGAAATTCAAGGAAACATTTGGGACTTTGAAAGAAGTATGCATGGATCTCGTGAACTAGATTTTTAAATTTTGATACTACAGGAAACTTGCTTACAATTTTGAATGCTAAATTCATTATGTGGGCCATGCAGTGAATGCCAAGCATGTATGGTGCACAAGTAGTTTGTAACTTTCTACAAAGACTGCTCCTTTGACCTTGCATCACTGCAGCTCCATGAACTCCTACACACACCTTTTTGGCAATTATCAACTCATCCATACCTGCAATATCATTCAAAGATTTCTTGACTAGTTCAAATAGATTTTGCGATGTTGAACTGTCCTTCATTTTATGAACACAAAGAAGATGAGCTTGGTGAACATGTTCTATAGTATACAAATGCATACAAACCCAAGAAGTATTGTATACCGTAGTAACTTCATCTAAAGATAATGCAATGAAATTTGACTCTTTTAATTTCTCCTTTAAATCTTGCTTTTCCACTGTAGCAAGATAGTTCACCCATTCACATCCAGCGTTTACTAACCAATGTGAGAAGGGAAAGTGGGGAACACTCAAATAAGATAATAAATCAAAATATTCTGGGTAGTCTGTCATAGGACGCCCCCTAGAAAAAATATGAAAAACAACACTCATCTGAACATTTTTTGACAAATTTGCTACTACCATGGCTTTTCCAAAATGAGCCTCAAGTGTACCTTCACATTTTTTAATCTTCGACATTCTATGGTTATGCTCTCCATAATCTGTGGCATACTTAACATGAAAAAATTCTTCCTTTGATTTCCATCGTACGATAGATTGTTCCTTTCCGTCTATGATTTTTTTTCGTAAACTTTACCGATATGCTTTTCTATAGTATCAAGCTTTAGCTGCATCATCTTGTCTCTTCCACATTTCCAACTACAAATTTCAATATTATTTGCGTTTGATACCCCCACTGGTTCAAGGAATGGGTGCTTTGACAACCAACCAATTTGAAAATTCCTTGTCATTTCCCACTCGTGCCCCAATTTTGATTTTCCTTTTCTTCTCTTGCTACCAACATCATCCTCATCCAAGTCAATTATCTCATTCTATCTAACCAGGGCATCCCTTGGAACATATTCTATAGTATTGCCATCCTCATTTGATACATTTTGATTTAACACAATGACAATCTCACCTTGACCTTCCTGTGAGGTATTGTCAATGCCATCTTCAATAATATTTGGTGGAAGAGTTGATGGTGTAGCTCCACCTTGATCTGATGGATTAGAATCTTTGCCAATTCCAAAGTAAGACTGTATGGTACCTCCATGTTTTGGGCATTTTGACGGCCTCCTAGTCTCTTCATTACCCTCAGGATTCTTACCCTTGCAGTTGTTGCTCGACATATTGATATCTCACTTCAAATAAAAGATGGAAAAAAATTTCTTCTTGTTTAAGAAGGAAAAACCAACAAAGAATATAGATCCCATTCCCTACTCAAAATAATGTTTAAGACTGAAGCAAGAATGGAAAATAGATAAAGAAATCTTATTATTATAACTAATAACTAATAACAGTATGAAGAAATGATCACTCACCTTTGAGTCTATGTTTTTGGGTTTCGTTGACTTTTGAATCGAGAAGTAGAACTTCAAAAATGAACAAAATGTGTAAGAACGAATAACAGTTTCAATTGTATTTATATCAATCCATATTTGGCAAATTCTACGTAATTTTTAAATGGTATGTTAAAAAATTGGGGAATCCTGCATGCTTATACAACGATACCTTGTAATTTTCAAGGCAAAATAGGTCCTCATAAGCAACTATTTATAAATTTTAATTGGCAAAATGGGTCTTCACAAGCAACTATTTGTAAATTTTAATTGGCGAAATGGGTCATCATATAATGTTGTTTTAATAGTATTGGAAAATATTTTGGTTTTTTATGACATGCTCCCCGGGATTCCAAGTGAAAATATTAATCAGTCCATTGGAAATGCATAGTCTGTTATGGAAAATGTATTGCCTAAACATGCATCATAAAAAGAAACCGTTGGTGAATGGACATGTATTGGACCGATAGTTTGTGAAATCCTGGCAATTTGAACACCCTATTGGATACGGTAAATTCGCCAATTTTGATTTGCTCGATTCCTAAAATTCGCCACTAAAGTTTTCCCTACAGAGCTTCATTGGAATTGAACCCTGCACACTAAAAGTGTATTCTACCAGTTCATACTTTTGGCAGAGGACCTCAATCTTTGTATCTTGGTGGTTAGAGATATTTTGTATTCAATCCATGAGCCTTTTTAAAGGATAGTGAGTCTTGGCAGTGAGCCCTGTAATATCTTGTATTCAGATATAATATATTGTGAGTTAACCCTCACCATGGTTTTTCCTTTTTTTGGTTTTCCACGTAAAAATCCTAGTGTTCATGTGTGTTGTTCCATTGATTTGTTTCTATGTTCTCTCTTGTTGATTTAGTCAGAGTTGTGATAATGGTTAGATGGATTTTATTAGAATGGTTTTATGGAATACCGATTCACCCCCCTCTTAGTATTTTCAGATGTTCAACAACTTCCCCTCCCTTTTGGAGGATTGAATCTATGCCTTCATCTAGCTTAGTACAACACCAAGGTAGCTAGATGTTCATAGTAAATCCATTTGCATCATAAAAAAATTGTATCAAAAAAGCATTAGAATGTTCATTTTGCAATACATGGCATTCCATTAATTCAAAACATATTCATTCTTGTGAAATCAATATCTTATTACATATTCAAGTCAGAATTTACTTTTATCAACATTTTAACTCATAATGGTAAAAGTAACTTGGTAACTATGAAACGAGGTGTAGCAACTTGAAACATCAATTTAAAACCTTAATCTAACATAATCAACAAATTACCGATAGATTTGAGAAAGATGTGATTTTATGCACTTGTCACAAAAAGCTCCTACTGAGTGTCTTCCTGGGACATATTCACCCTAGGGTGAATGGGTCTTGCTACAAGGATCTAAAATCCACTTTTATAGTCCTCTACTCCTAGGTTTGCACTCTTGATTCCTCTAGACTTCTGATCCATTTTACGGATCTATGACAATTGCATTTGAATGCGTAATGTTTACAATTTTAAATCCAAATTACTTAATCAAAATTAATAGACGAACATGATTAAAATAATGGAAATAACAAAGTGATGAAACATATTGAGAGAAAGAGAGAGAGAGAACACAAACATAATTGATAATGGAGTTCATCGTAAGAACGACTACGTCTCTGAGCCCCTCTCAAATGAGTGGACCGATCTGATTAATTCTCCACAATAACAGTTAAAAAATTCCAGCATAGGCTCTCCCTGGTACAAATAAATTTCGAATAACTCCTCCAAAGTGCACAAGAACAACCTCCTTGAAAGCATGGGAAAGAGTAAAATTTCCCCAAGATAATTCTCCCAAGTCACCACTTAGCTTTTCACATCCTACCCCCCTCCTTTTATACTAAAAATTTACTCTATTTGGTGTGTAACCAAAATATTTACAATATCTCCCATATCCTCCATTTTTACATTCAAAATCTTGAAAAATCCCCCCATTACAAATAAAATAAATCAAAAGTCCCCTTTTGGTTACAAAAATATTTCTTTCTGGAGGCATATATGCCATCAATAGTTTTAGCTCCATAACCATATGATATAATTGGGCTTTTAAAATATTAAAGAGTTGGCTCTCCTTAATATTAGGGGATATTTTCCGTTTATTATATTAACCCCTTAACACATATTTTTAAATAGCTATTCTAAAGGGGTTTATCCCGTTTAAATAGGGTTTATCCTTTAAACTAGGGGTAAAGTGTTTGTTTTATTTTTTTAAAGAAAACATGTGGGGCTTAATACAAGCCTTAAATTAAGGCTTTTAAAGATTCACCCCCCTTTATTTTGGTGATCCGCTCATGGGATTGGTAGGTTTTTTTATATTTATTTATTTATTTAAATTTTAAAATTTAAACCTTGCCAACTGTACCATGTATGATGCCACATGTCAACATATGGTTGGTCGATGGTGCTGATGTCATTTTGACGTCAGCATGGTCAAACTTTGACCCGATCTTTGACTGCTCATAACTCGGGCATATGACCTTTGATTTACGTGAAATGAACGCCGTCAGAAAGCTCTTGCCAAGATCTTCGTAATGAGACCAACATTGACCACTTTTGGCAATGCCAAAATTTGACCTATTTTTTCTCTGATTTGAGCCCTAAGTTGACCAAGGTTTGACTAGGCATAACTCAAACTCTGTAGCTCTGTTTGACTCCATTTGAGTTGCATTGGAGTCAAAATTTTAGACTCTTTCTAATGATGCCATTTCTGGAGAAAATCGAGAAACTTCAAATTTTGACAAAGATCCTCTGGATTAGTCCTCCCCACTAGAGAGCTTTTGGACCTTTGAAAGTTGGTTACCTAGAAAGTAAGTGAGGGTAAATTTCCCTCACTTTACCAATATCCATCCATTTTTCCTTGCTTGGATTCACCCCCTTCAGTCCCACTCTGAGGTACTCAACTGTGCCTCTTCGTGAAGTCTTGATTTTCCTGTCTAAGATGACATCCTCTGGCAACTCTGACATGTACTCCGGTGAAAGATCATCAACTAATGGAACCTGAATGTCTATGTCTTCATCCAGTATCATTGGAGGCTCATACAACTTCAGATTCTCAACATTGACAACTGAATAGATGTGCATGTATGGAGGAAGATTAAGGTGGAAGGCATTGGTTATGATCTTTTCCAAGATCTCAAAGGGACCATACCGAATAGGCTTGAGCTTCCTTCCTTCACCTTGCATTCTTTCCTTGCTGATATGTAACCAAACTCTATCACCAACCTGAAAATGGTGATCACTGTGATGCTTATCATGTCAAGCCTTGTACTTTGCTTGACTCTTCTCCAACTGTGCTTCCATTGCCTAATGAATTTCTTGGACTTTTTGGATGAACTTTAAAGCCTTCTCTGAATCATGGCATCCATCTTCAACATCATCCTTCCCAAAAGAAAAATCCATTAGAGTTTTGGGCACATAACCGAAGCAAGTCTCAAAAGGAGACCTCTTTGTAGAAGAGTGTGTCGCATGGTTAAGCATGTTGCACATAATGAAGACTCTCATCCCGTAGCTTGGGATTTTTTTTTGCAATAACCTCTGAGCAGATGCATAACTGTCCTATTCACTACCTCTATCCGACCATCAGTCTATGGATGGAAGGTTGTACTCTTCTTTAGTCTACTGTCCATGAGTCCCCACAAAGCTGACCAAAATTCCCCTAGTAATCGAGAATCTTGATCTGATACAATAGAAGTAGGTAACCTAAAATGAACCCATACAAATTGAAAGTACATTTGAGATGTTAGTTCAACAGTAACCTATTTTTACAAGGAATTAAAATACACATTTTTTTGAACCGATCAACTACTGCAAAAAAGTAACCATGTCCCTTCCTAGACATAGGTAATCCCCTAACAAATTCCATTGAAACACTTTCCCATGGATGGGATGGTACAGGTAGAGGCATGTACAACCCCAACTTTCTATTACTAGGCTTACTTGTTGCACACATGACACAACCTCTAATATACTTAGATACAGTTTCTTGCATATGAGGCCAGTAACAATATTTCTACAATTGAGTCATTATTTTTCTTACCCCAAAGTGTCCTGCAATCAATGAGTTGTGTGCTCTAATTACCTACGCTTGTTCATCATTTGGAATGCATAACTTTCCCAAGTGATACAATAGTTTATCCTGCACATAGTAATCATTTTCTTCTACATGTTTTCCTGTAATTAGAGCTAAAAATATTTCCTTGAAGTCTTCATCATTAGCATATTGTTCCTGAAAAAATTTCATGTACCATGGAACTACCTTTAAGGATAATCAAAGCATTCATAACTGGAGGCCTAGACAACATATCTACTACTTTGTTATGGGCACCTTTCTTGTACTTAATTACCAAATGAAATTGTTGAAGAAAACCCATCCACCTAAAGTGCCTACTTTATTGCAATTTGGATTGTGAATGCAAATATTGAAGTGACTGGTGATCAATGTGGATTACAGTTTATTTCCCCATTAAGTAGTGTTTCCATTTTTTAACACTCTGAACTAATGCATAAAGTTCCTTATCATAAGTAGGATAGTTAATAATTGCACCTGAAAAAGTCTTAGAGTGATAGAAGATTGGTTTACCTCCTTGCATTAGCACTACTCCCATGGAAAATCCACTTGCATTTGTCTCGATCTCAAATGGTTGGTGTAAATTTGGTAGAGTCATAACTAGTGTTGTACTCAAATTTTCCTTCAAAGTGTTGAAGGCCTTCTGTTGTGGACTTTCCCACTGAAAATTTGTCTTCGTACTGGTCAATGCGTGCAATGGTGATGCAATGTAAGAGAAGTTTGCAATGAACTTTCTCTAGTACTGGACTGCACCTAAGAAACTTCGGACTTTAGTAATTGTACTTGGCTTAGGCCATTTTACAATAACTTTGACCTTTGTAGGGTCTACTTTCAATTCACCACCACCTACGACATAGTCTAAGTACACTAAGGATGTCTTAGTGAATTCACATTTCGACATCTTTACAAAGAGTTTTCCTTTTCTCAATACATCAAAAAATTTCTTTACATGACTTACATGATCTTCCCAAGTTCAACTGAATACAAGAATATCATCTAGATAGACTATGAAAAAATCATCAATAAAAGGATGAAAGACATCATTCATGACTCTCATAATTGTAGTTGTGCATTGCAAAGACCAAAGGGCATGACCAACCACTTGAATAGTCCCTGTTTTGTCTTAAATTTCGTTTTCCAAATGTCATCTTCTGCAATTCTTATTTGATGATATCTGCTACACAAGTCTAACTTAGAGAAATAAATTGCATGTTTTAAGTGATCAAGTAAATCATCAATATGGGGAAGAGGATAACTATTCTTTACCGTTATCTTGTTCAAGGCTCGATAGTTGATGCATAGTCTCCAAGACCCATCCTTCTTTGGAACGAACACAATTGGAGAACCACAAGGAGATGTACTAGGACAGATGACTCATTTTTCAACCAACTCCTGAACTTGATTTTTTATTTCCTCATTCTGCAAAACTAAAAAATGGTACATGCCGATGTTTGGAAGAGGCACATCCTGCTGTAAATGGATTTCATGATGTATCTCTCTCTCTTAGGTGGCAACCCCTTTGGTTCCTGAAATAAGTCTTCATAAGTAGAAAATATTTTTATCATCTCAATTTTACGCTTTGGATCACACCCCTTAAATGCTTCAGCTTTTTCATCCTCTTGAGATTTTATGAGCATTAATACAAATTTATTACTAGAATTGACCAACCTTTTCATTTGACCAACTTTAACTAGTGCAAGATTAGTCTTAACTTTGTGTGCACGTACAATGTATTCTATCCCATCCTTAAAAAAGATGATACTTATTCTCCCCCTATAAAAGATTTCTTTTCTGTCATACAGATAAGGACTCCCTAACACAAGCCCACAAATATCTAAAGGGACAACATCTATTTCTACCTCATCAACAAAGTTTGCAGTGATAGAAATTTTTAATTTACATTATTTTGTTGCTTGCAGTTGAGCATCATTTCAAACCCATCCAAGCGGATATGGCATTGGATGAGGTGTTGTAGTTAAATTAAGTTTCCTTACCATCTCTTCAAATATTAATTTGACTTGAGAACCTGTATCAAACAGTGTGTCAATCTTAGTGTGCTTAGTTACAACTCGAATATGAAACAATTCATTATGTTGTTTATCAGCTTTAGGAGGAGTAGATACTTTACTTGTACTTGCATAAGAAACATTTGGATTAGAAGAGAGAATTATACCTTTTCCTTTACCTTGGATCCCGATAGCATAAATTTGTGTTTCATCTCCAGAATCGGATCTAAGATCTTGTTGAATCACTGTAGCAGTTTTTTGCTTGCCTTTATTGCCTCTATATCTTTTCAGCCTTAATTCAGGATGCAGCTTCCAACACTTTGAATCATCATGCCCCTCTTCCTTGTAATGGGAGCATGTGGGTTTATCACACTCCTTCTTAATTGTAGCTTTATTTTTCTCTTTTCCTTTATCTTTGTCTTTTTCTTTACCCTTAGACTTCCCCTCAGACTTAGATGGTTTATTCGAGAAATTATCACTAAAAGTGTTCTTACCCCGTGACTCTAAATGAGTAGCTTGGACTGACACTTCATCCAAATTTTTTGGACTCAACATTAGAATAGTATGTCTTAGGTATGAATGCAAACCACCTATATACTTAAGTAGTGTATCGTGAGTATACAATGGAACATTTAAAGCAATAGCCCATTTTCTAAACTCATGGGTGTAATCTTGGACAAATTGACCCTTACCTTGCCTAAAGGTTTGCCAATTCATTTTTAATTGTTGCATATAACCTAAAGGATAAAATTATTTTTTAAGGGCAGCAACAAATTCCATCCAAGTCATATTAACCTTACCATGGTGAGAAATTTCCTACCCAAGTCCTACTCTCCCACCGGGTGAGAGTTGTACCTCCCAACCAAAGAGTGGCTAATTGGATCATAGAAGAATATTTTGTTAGGCCTTGAATCCTACAATACACTTCTATCTGTTGGATCCAATCATCTAACTTTTTGGCATTTAACTCACCACAATAGTTAGGAAATTTAAATTTTACATACAGTTTAATAATAGGATTAGAATTGCTTTTGAAAGGATTAACAGTAGTAGAAGAGGAAGAAGAAGAAGGGGAAGATGGAGGAGATGGAGTTTTTGGAGATTTTCCTTCTTTGTGCTTTCGATCTTCCTTCTTTTCTCACTTTGAATAATCTCCCATTTCGTGCTTCTTCTTTTCTGTATAAAGCTCTTCCACCATAGCCTTCATGTCAAGAAAGGCTCATTGAAAAGACTTATCATCAAGCTCAAGCTCTATACTTTTCCCAGCTTCAATTTCATCCATTGTTGGAAAAGTCTTTCGTTTTCCGATCTTAGGATTGTATTCTTCAAGTTCGCCTTCACCTCTTTGAAGCTTGAAGCGTGTTAGCATTCAATTCTACAATACTAGTTAAAACAAAGCTCTGATACCAAATTTGATCTATTTTACAGATCTATGACAATTGCATTTGAATGAGTAACATTTACAATTTAAAATCCAAATTACTTAATCAAAATTAACACACGAACATGATTAAAATAATGGAAATAACAAAGTGATAAAATAGATTGAGAGAAAGAGAGAGAGAACACAAACATAATTGATAATGGAGTTCATCGTAAGAACAACTACGTCTCCGGACCCCTCTCAAATGAGTGGACCGATCCGATTAATTCTCCAGAATAACGGTTACAAAATTCCAGCATAGGCTCTCCCTGGTACAAATAAATTTCAAATAACTCCTCCAAAGTGCACAAGAACAACCTCCTTGAATGCACAAGAAAGAGAAAAATTTCCCCAAGATAATTCTCCCAAATCACCATTTAGCTTTTCACATCCCACCCCCCTCCTTTTATACTAAAAATTTACTCAATTTGGTGTGTAACCAAATGATTTACAATATCTCCCATATCCTCCATTTTTAGATCAAAATCTTAAAAAATCCCCCCATTACAAATAAAATAAATCAAAAGTCCCCTTTTGGTTACAAAATTATTTCTTTCCGAAGGCATATATGCCATCAACATTTTTAGCCCCATAACCACATGATATAATTGGGCTTTTAAAATATTAAAGAGTTGGCTCTCCTTAATATTAGGGGATATTTTCCGTTTATTATATTAACCCCTTAACATATATTTTTAAATAGCTATTCTAAAGGGGTTTATCCCATTTAAATAGCTATTCTAAAGGGGTTTATCCCATTTAAATAACTATTCTAAAGGGGTTTATCCCATTTAAATAGGGTTTATCCTTTAAATTAGGGGTAAAGTGTTTGTTTTCTTTTTTTAAATAAAACGTGTGGGGCTTAATACAAGCCTTAAATTAAGGCTTTTAAAGATTCACCCCCGTTTATTTTTGGTGAGCCGCTCATGGGAGGAGTGGTAGGTTTTTTTCATATTTATTTATTTAAAGTTTAAAATTTAAACCTTGCCAATTGTACCATGTATGATGCCATGTGTCAACATATGGTTGGCTGATGGTGATGACTGTTATGTGCTGATGTCATGTTGATGTCAGCATGGTCAAAATTTGACCCAATCTTTGACTGCTTGTAACTTGGGCATATGACCTCTGATTTGTGTGAAATAAACGCCATCAGAAAGCTCTTGTCGAGCTCTTCGAATGAGAACAACATTGACCACTTTTGGCAATGTCAAATTTTGACCTTTTTTTTCTCTGACTTGAGCCTTGAGTTTACTAAGGTTTGATTAGGCATAACTCAAGCTTTGTAGCTCCGTTTGACTCCATTCAAGCTGCGTTGGAGTTAGAATTTCAGAATCTTTCTAATGATGCCATTTTTGGAGAAAATCAAGAAACTTCAAATTTTGACGAAGATCCTCCGGATCAATTTCATAGTCAAAAAGTTGGAAATAAATTCAAGATCTGAGTTTTTGTGGCTTGATGACAATGTTGACAACTTTGCAACTTTGCAAAATTACATTTTTGATCCAATTTCAATCCTTCTTCACCTGCAAATCTGCAAACACACAAAGAGAAGAAAAATGTTTATTTTTGGTGAATAGGGGTTTGCATTGGTCAAACCCCATTTTGGTAATTAAACCTTGAAATGAAATGAAACATGAATGGAAGGAATGATGAATGAACACTAGCTTGTTGCAACTCACCAAACCCTCTAATGGCTGCCCTTGAGGACTAAAGTCTAACACATCACTCCAAAGATCAGATCTTGCATGAAATGGCTTGATTCACTAGTACAAAAACAACAATCTATGATTAAAAAAATACTAAAAACTGTGTATAAATGACTGAACATGATCGCGTGACCATTAGTAGTTTACTACCAGTCATTTATAACGTGACTAGATTGATGACTAAACCTTTTTTAGTCACTTATTGGTTGTTTTGATTGATCGATTTGGTAGTATATTTAGTCGTTGATTTAGTCATTGATTGCTATAATCTGGTCACTTATTTAGTCATTTTTTATTCACTAATATATTTAGTCATTGATTTAGTCATTGATTGTTGTAATTTGGTCACTTATTTAGTCATTTTTATTCACCGATATATTTAATTAGTCACTTATTTAGTCATTGATAGTTGTAATCTGGTCACTTATTTAGTCATTTTTATTCATTAATATATTTAGTCGTTAATTTAGTCATTGATTGTTGTTAATTGATCACTTATTTAGTCATTTTTATTCACTCATTTTTGTCCATTGGTAGTGTATTTAGTCATTAATTTTAATCACCATTTTGATCAATTTAGTAGTTTATTTAATTGTTTTTGTTCACTGATTTATGTCAACTAGTAGTATATTGATACATTTTTTATTAATTGCATAATCATTATATTTAGTCATATTTATTCACTAATTTCTATTAGTTGGTAGTATATTTAGCTAATTGGTAGTTTTTTTTTCACTGATTTCTTCCTATAAGTGTTGAAATGAGACAATGTTTTAATTGAAGTTTAAACATATAAAAAGACAAAAAAACATAATCAATCATTCATTTGCACATAATGAAACATCTATTAAGAAGGAAAAATACTAAAACTTTATTGAGAAAACATGTTCTTATAGTAGATAAAAGACATAAATACATGTCTTTGCTTTGAAAAATGTATTGTTACAAAGTGTGTTTCTCAGTGTTGTGACTGAGAAAACTAAGTTATAATTCATTTTTTGCTTATATAGCTCCAAAACAGATAAAAAATACTAATATCCCTGAACAACACATTTAAACTATTGCATAAAATAGTGGGCCAAGTTGTCTAACAACTAGTACTACATGATATACATCAACTTTGTCATTTTTTTCAAATATTTTAGTGGTCATTGTGTGAAGGTCCCTTCTTTCTCTAAAAGATGGTCAACTCCATCTATTTTTTCTTCATAAGCAAGGGGTATGTTACTTATGACCTTTAAAATACTTACATTTGCATCTCCTGTTCCTTTTAATTTGACTCCATGTACAATAGATAGTGAGTGAATCCACCCAATGCCCACAACAACACCATCAAACAGATCCAACACCTCAACTTTATCCCCTTCTTGGAGTTTATCAATAAAATGTCCGCAAAAACAAAAAAAATACACATTATATTGAGATATAAAACACACATTATATTGTTTTTGATAGTTGTATGTAATTCCTTATGTCTTGGAACAAAATAGTTTTTGTATGTGTTTTTTAATTATGTTGAATAACAAAGAAGTAAATTTTTACTTTGAAAAAAAAAATGAACCCATTGTGAGGTACAAATAAATGGAGGGAAAGACTACAATTGTGTTAGACTATATGAGTACTCTAGAAAGATACATGGATTGGCAATGAAGTCTCCCCAACTGATATTGGATTTTTATCTTGATGCTTGAATGCTTGAAACCTACATCACAATGTTAGCTCCAAAAACATGCATGGACACACATAAACTTTGACATCATGATAGGACCTTGAATATTGTATATGATTGAGAAAACTTATCTTCAATGCTCTTGACAATAATATATTCTCATATGAAATTTGACCTCTTGCTAGATGTTGTGAATCGATAAAAAGTCTATGTAGTTATAGGTGGTTTTCTAATTTACTGACAATTAAAATTCAAAAGATGACAATTGCAAATTGAATTTGAATCATAAAAATGCCGCCAAAAACATATTAAAATTTGGGACAAACCAATTTCAAGGCAATTAATTAATTTCAAAGACACATTAATTTCAAGGCAATTTAATTAATTCTCTCAATTGTTTAATACAAGTTTCCCTTTCAAAAAACGAGATTAATTAGGATTTTAAGCATAATTGAGCCAATTAGAGGCTTAATTAAGTCCAATTTGTGAAAATATAAAGGTGTACATTTTTCAACACTACACAAGGATCATAAGGGACCCAAACATAGTGTGAAAATATAAAGGTGTACATTTTTCAACACTACACAAGGATCATAAGGGTAAGTTACAAACAAGATGGTTGAGGGCCTATGAAATTTGTGAAGTGTATCTAAATAATGTATTGTGTTTATCTACCATTGATCAAATCAATTTTTTGATATTGATCAATGATCATCGACTAAAATTGTACTAAAATCCATTAGACAAACTTTTTTGTAGGAATTCAATACAGAGACTACAACTCTAAGACACATAGCATCTAGGACAAAGCTTAATTTCTCAATCCTTGATGCTTCACAAGTGTGATTTCTAACACAATTTTTCCTATCATAATAAAGTCCATCTTATATTTCCTTGCAAACTATTGGGACAATGCATCACTGCAATAATTTAGTAGTAGAATCGATGACTACTGCACTCATATCCATTAGCTATGATGCTTATGGGACCTATGTATCCATAAATTACCATATCATCATTTCATGCAGTCATTCACAACTGTGGAATAAATTTTTTCGCTCTATGATTTTGATCACCATCTCTTCACATGTCATGTCTTCAACAAATCTCTATCAACCAATCTGATTAGTATGCCTATTTCTTTTATCACTGTTATTCATAATATTTCACACATTCTGTAATTGATTTCCATCACATTTTATTTTTATTTTCCATAATTATAGTATTTATAAATAATGCTTCACATAATCTCCACTCCACGAGTCTTGCTACACCACATTTCTTGTAGAGAAAAGAACATAGTGAACTCTCTCTAATTCCCATGTTCTCTACATAAATCTAAAAATAATTTTTATTCTATACTCCCCCCATTATCTAACCTTGTTATTTTTATATAATGATACCACTTTATTTTTCAACCTACCTATTAATCCAAAAAAATTGTCAAAACTTCTAATCCTTATCCCAACATATTCAATTTTTAATGTAAAAATCATCAATGAAAGAAAAATAGTTGGACTTATTCAAAGAAAGTGTTGACATAGGATCACACAAATCAATATGAATTATTTCCAAAAGGTGTTTAGCCCTTTTAGATATACCAATTTGAAAAGTAACTTTATGTTGTTTGCTAACAATACATACTTCACACTTGCTTCTTTATTTCCAATGAAAAATAATTCTTCAAGATTTTTTTTGTTGAATAAAATCAAGTCACTAAAACTAAGTTGTTCATATCTTTGGTGCCATATGTGATTGTCATGTATTTCACTATTCTTGGGGCTTGATTTCTTGAAGGAAAATAAACAAGAAATATTCTAACCCCTATCATGCAAGCTTGTGTGACTACATGCCTAGTGATTTGTCTTTGATTATGCACTCTTCTATTAAAAAATTACTTGATAATTTTGTTCTAACATTTTGTCAACAAATAACAAATTGTGTTAAAAGAAAGAACTAATAGTGTGTCAAAAATACTAAAATAGCACCTTTTCCTTTAGTCCCATATGAGTAATTATCTCATTTTTTCATCTAAATCAAAAGAAAAATTCTCAAATATGGTGTGTGAATAACACCCGAAATCAATATACTGCAAATCATTTTCATTAGCATGTGTATTCAAGCAAGAAATAAATAATTTTGTTTATCTTCTTCAATATATATGCAACTTTTTTATGCCAACATTCTAATTCATAGTGACCAAACTTATTATAATGAAAACATTAAATATTTCTTATCTTTGCTAGTATCCTTGGCTCTTCTTTTACATCTAAAATTGCTAATTCTACCTTTGAAATTATTACCTATTCTTCAAAGGTGTTAATAAATTTTCCTCTAGGTTCATTTTTATTGAGAAAGTCTTCATTCTTATAGTGATACTTAGAAAAAGTGTTTATTTTACCTTGAAATCTTGAAAAAGTCTTCATTCTTATAGTGATACTTAGAAAAAGTATTTATTTTATCTTGAAATCTTTCTTTAGATAAAAAAAAATTGTTTTAAACTTTCTCTACTACTTGCAATCTATCTTTGTCAATTAATAAAATTACATTCAAGTCATCAATTTACATGGTTGTAAGATCTTTTGAAATTTCAATTGTGAACATTATCAATTTTGGGGATCAAACTTTAATATTTTTGTAGTAACATTTTAATTATCTACATTTAATTTACCAAACCTTCAATACTTTATCTAAAAAATATTCATTCTTTCATTATAAACTCATTTTTATAATTTGAAAATTACTTCTCAATGTTTGTAATTTTGCAGTTTGAACACCTTGCTATGCATTAATAACTATATTCAATGCTTTATTTGAATATACGACACCACTAATACTAATAAAATTGTGTGACTTAGTGCACTTAAATAAAAAACAATGGTCCATTTTTTTAATTTACCTTGTTTTTTGCTAATTGTTTTAAGGCATTGTTATCTTGTGGTTCTCATATCCTAAACACACAATATCCCATTAAACTTTAGATTTTAATATTGTTTGTATTCATTTACTCCAATATGTAAAATACACACAAATTATGAGGAACTCATTGAAATAATTTGAAGGTGGGTAGTCTAAATGAACTATTTGAGGAGGCAAGGCTTCACAAAATAACAGGTTTCTTGGATAAGATTCAACATCAAAAGAAAATTGAAAATTTGTTAATAATGTGTCTCTTGATCCCTTAGATTTTTTGGTCCCATGGATGTCATTATAATTTCTTCATTCATTCATTCAAACTTCCTATGCACTTTTCTTTTATGTTTTCTATTTGTTGCTTTTTTTTAATTAAAAAAATATCCCAAAAAGAAGTCATACACAATCAATAAAAAGAAATTAATCAAATAAAAGCACCCAAATCAAGGAGCTTGGATTTCCATGCAGTAGATGACAATAGACACAAAAAAAAAAATCACCTTGCAAGAGGTTGAAACTAGTATTGAAAAACTGGGGACAAAAATAGAAAAGGACATGATCGAGCTTCAAACAAAGTATCTAAAATGGGGGATGAGAATCTCATGTCGCACATTATGAGAATATTTAATAACATCATTCAACAAGGTTCCCCAAGAGATTGGACTACTAGTCTAGTGATGCCTCTTTTTAAGAATGATGATGTTGATAGTCCTTCCAATTATAGGACCATAATTGTTATGAAATTTTTTCCCCAAAGTGAAAAGAAATTTATGAAAGCATAAAAGGAAGATAGAAAACTAAAGGATAATATGCTCCTTTGGTTTAAACGAAGATTAATGAAGAATATTGAAGAAAAATATTTTTAGAAGGGGAGAAATAATTATACTTATTAAATAATAATTAAAGGCAACCTTTGTGAAAGGGTGTGATGGTTTGGAAACCACCCATTAAAGATTATATAAATCATTTATAAGAGACTTGGAAAGGGGCATGGAGAACACTCAAGGAAGAATAAAGTGGTTTGGTGGGGCTATGGGCATTTGGAGAAGGGGCACACAAAGTGTGTCCAACTTGAGGTACAAAGTACACATCAAATTATCCTAGCTAGGGATTTGTGTGAGTAGGCATACCTTTTTTGCAAGTAGGCACAAACTCTATACATTCAAGTCCTCTAAAGTGTGTCATAGTAAGAGCCAATACCAATAATATCTTTCTAGGGTGGTGTAATGTCCCTTGCTTGGCAGTAGTCTCATTTGATGACCATCAACCTATTTTAAAGGCCCGTAGGCTAGTTGAAATTGGAAATTAGGGTTTCCTATTTCTAGGAGGTTTCTTTTGTGCTTTAAGGGGTTGCATGCAAGAGTTTTGTAGAGAGTTTTTCAAGTCTTTCTAGGTTTTCAAATATCTTCAGAATGGTGTAATATGCATTTTCATCAGGTGACTTTTTTGGACTTTCTATTTATAGTAAGTTGCGACAGTTGCCTAGTTTGTGCTCAAAATGAGTTTGGAGTCACTTACTATTTTTAGAAGTGTTCTATTTTTAGTAAGTGTTATTTTTGGCAGTGTTATTGTTAGCAACAATCTAATAGTTCAGTGTAGTTTCTATTACTGGCAGGGTAGAATTAGTAGTTTGGTATTTGACACTCTTGGAGCCTTTTTTGGCAAATTTAATAACTTAAGTCACAAAATATTTTAATATTATTTTTTGGATCCTGATGCGCAGCCACATGACTTCAAGTTGATCTTAAAAGAGGGACTCATTCTAGATGCCCCTTCAAACGATTAAATATTTTAAACTTGTAATATTCACCTAAGTTAGTTTGGACGCCTAGGGATATGAAGCAAAAAGGTGTTTACATCATTATTTTATATTCTTGTTTTGGGAATTCCTTTTGGAGGGAAAAGGGAATTTTAAAGGTCAGAGTTGAAGTGCTATTTATATAGGACCCTGTCTCCTCATTTGGTATCCATTTCTTATCATAGCAAAGTTTTGTTGAATTTCTTTCAAAACCCTTGCTTCGAGGAACACATACCTCCTAGCCTATATCGGTTTCATGCTTGAGAGATAGTACCTAGCTGATTTGAGACTGCTTCTTCATCCAAAGGTTGCAAATTAAGCTTCATAGAGTTTGTTTTGTTGATATTTTTTGATTTTAGAGTTGATGGTTGTGCTTGGCTGAAGCACATTTTTGGGAGTATCTCATTGAGAAACTTTTCTATCATTCTAGGTATTGGCTCTAAGATTTATCCTTGCTAAGGTGCCCCTTTTCTCAAAGTTTCATGATTTTTGAGTGAGTTCTTGAATTTCTAGATTAGGTCGCCCCTTTTCCTAGAGGTTGTACTTTCCATTTAGCTACATTGGGATACATGCATAAAAATTTGGGTTGTTTGGTGGTGCTCTCTCATAATGGTCATGGTTTTCCAGCTCCTAGCTCTCATTTGCAGTCAGTTTCAAATCAATCAAAGGTGTTTGGAGAAAGATATGAGAATTTAGGTAATTTCTCTACTTGGTGGTCTGAATTTCTATTTGATGTATTTTTATATCAGACCCGATGATTTCAAAGTTTTACCATATTTCCTTGGTGTTCACCTTTATATTTGTTATGATGAATATTGTCTAACATTTGGGTTGTTTAGAGAGCTAAGATTATCATAATATCATTGTATGAGAATCCAATTTGTAACATTGATTTTAGTAGTACTGATCAACCTTTATATTTTTCCACTTTATATTTTGTATATCTCACTCTTGTTGAATAAGTGGTCGAGTTGTTTTACATTTCAATTTGTTTCATCACTCCCATTGAATAAGTGGTTGAGTTTTTTATATTTCTATTTGTATTTTTTCTTTCGCTGAATAAGTGGTAGAGATCTTATGGTTGACTTACCGCCTAAGAATTTACATTTCCATTATGGTCGATTAGCTACCTACAATATTTTTATTTCAGTTTTAGATTTCATCTAACGATCCCCTCTCATTGTATGCTCTCACCTTTCCCACCTTGGGATCTAGGTGATCAAAAAGTGAAGGGTTACTTTCAACTAGTTATATTTGTTGACCTAACCTTAATGGGTGAAGTGTTGTTTATTTTTTCAAATGAGTGATAGAGGAACCAGATACTACAACAGAGAGTTGAAGAGAAAATAGTTTCAGACCCCACTCGTTCTGGAAGAAGATAATTTTTTTGAGGTTTTGAGGAACTGTGAGATTGCAATTGAGACCATGGTAGAAAGAGAGAAGGTTCCAACCTATGAGGAGGAATATATACATACTATAATTGAGATAAATTTAGATATTATGTTGGACATGATGTCTTGGTTGCTTGATAAGATGGATTAGAAAGTCACTCTGGCACAACAAAATCATATTAGTGAAAATAGTTTATTTGAGACAAATGGAAGAGAAAGAACTATTGGTCAACATGTTGCAAATACTATAGGATCAACCTCTAGACCTCTAATTCCTACCTTTACTCCAAGGTAGGAAGTACAAGTCGAAGCCGAAGTGCCCATGGCAAATGAAGACAAAACTACATGGAGTTTGCTTCTCTACCTGCAAAAATTTGTGAGATTTTGACTTTTGACCAATACGTGAACCAAAAGAAAAGAAGAGGAGGTGGAAGAATGGATAATCATGCTCTTATGGGTCCTAGAATGGATTATCACCAAGATCTTGGAAAGGTTAGTTTGGCTCACTTTGATGGAAGTAAAATAGGCACTGTAAGATCGTGGGTCCAAAAGCTGGATAACTACCTCTCTCTTAGACCGATGCCTGAAGAAGATGCCATCAATTTTGCTACTTTGCACTTTTATGGGGCTATCCATGAGTGGTGGTATCATGGTTTTGTCACCCTTGGCCATAACCTTATTCACACATATGAGGAGTTAACCAATAAGTTTATTGAAAGGTTTGATACTAAGGATCCTAAAGTCAAGTTTTTGAGCTTACACAACTGAAGAAACATGGCTCGCTTGACTCTTACATTGAATTTTTTTAGAGGCTTACTATGATGGTGCCCAACATCATTGAAAGGAGACTTGTTTTGTTTACTGAAGGACTGATGGAACCTTTGAAGGGGTGGGTTAAGGAATTTGATCCACCAACTCTCGATGAAGCTATCAAGAAGTCTAGAAGCATGGAGTTGGCTTCCCCAAGGCCTAAATTCCAGTCCAAAACCTTTGCCCATAAGAAGGATAAGAAACATTCTTTACATTAGCCCAAAAATTTTCCTTCTAAGTTGGATGATGAGCTTTGTGAAAATCTTAGGAAGGATGGTTTATGTTACACATGCAAAGAACCATGGGTTCAAGGCCATAAATGCTATGTAAATGGTCATTCACACCATATGGAGGCCTATTATGATTCTAGATCAGAATTTGATACATCAAAAAAATAGTATGAATCGGTAGACAATGAAGATGAGAATGCTCTAGAAGTAGTAGGAAGACACCATGGAAGTGGGAGCACATTGGGTCAACTTTCAAGCTTTCAATAGAATGAATATTTCAGAGTCCAAGGAGTGCTCAAAGGGCAGTGTATCATTGCTCTAATTGACACAGGGGAAACTCATAATTTCATTTATGAAGGTTTAGTTACAAAGAGATGCCTCAAGATGGAAGAGTTTGAAGGTTTCAAGGTAATGGTGGTCAATGGTTTCACAATGTCTTATAACAGAAATATCTCCAACTCATCTATGCAATTGGGTAACTTTGAAGTCAAAGATGACTTCTATGTTGTTGGCATTGGAGATACTGATGCAGTGTTCAGTATTCAATGGCTGCAATCTCTTGGAGAGATTAGTTTAAATCTGAAAACCATAGAATTGAAGTTAAAATTAGATGGGAAGAAGGTAGTGTTAAGAGGGATGTCTAATATAGGCCCTCACATTATTTCTTTTAAGAGGATGGAGAGGTTGGTTAAACATGACCAAGTTGAGTGGGCAGTGGAGTGTTTGATTCTACCATCTAATCTTGTAGGAGATAAGAGACACTACCATCCAGATATTCAATCATCGATCACAAAGAAGAGTAAGGTATTTGGTAGTATACCTCTTGAAAGAGGGTTTGAGCATGTCATAGAGCTCGAAGAAGAAGCTAAACCAGTTATGACCACTCCATACCGATATCCAAAGAAGCAAAAATATGAGATTGAGAAGGCCATAAAAGAACTCTTGGATATGGGACGCATTCGCCCAAGCAAGAGTCCCTTTTCTTCAAAAGTTGTTCTAGTCAAGAAGAAGGATGGATCTATGTGCATGTGTGTAGATTACTGTTCTTTGAATTAGAAGATTATCAAAAATTGATATCCCATTCCCAGGATAAATGAGGTCATTGATGAGCTACATGGAGCTATGTATTTTTCCAAGATTGATCTCAGATCGGGCTACTGGAAGATCAAGATGAGGGAGTCAGATACTGAGAATATGACATTTAGATGTCATTTTGGAAATTTTGATTTTTTAGTCATGCCCTTTGGGTAGACTAATGCACCAGCTATCTTCCAGTCCTGTATGAACAAGATATTTCAGAAGTAATTGAGGATTATGATATTGCTTCAGGATTCAACCATGTAGTTTTTCGAGTCAAACTCATTGACACATGTTTCATGAGTAATGGTTTGCAAGAACCCATCTCTCATGATAATGAATGATCCACTTAACACTCATTGCATCTAGGTGATTCTAATAGGGGTGAAGCACCGGGCCTTCTTAGGAGGTCACCCATCCCAATACTACTCCAACTCAAGCATGCTTAACCACAAAGTTTCCCCCAAGGTTAAGCCCACTTAGCTTGCAACCCCATTCACAAATCCCACAGAGTTTTCAACATTACTGGGATGGGTGACCTCCCGGGAAGGCCCAGTGCTTCACCCCTATGAGCATCACCTAGATGCAATGAGTGTTAAGTGGATCATTCATTATCATGAGAGATGGGTTCTTACAAACCCCTACTCATGAAACATGGGTCAATGAATTTGTCTCGAAAAACTACATGGTTGAATCCTGATAGTAATATCATAATTTGACACGTTGTAGAAGAAACCTCCTATTATCAAGCAATTGAGGATGTTCATGCTTATTTTCATTGATAACATCCTCATATTCAATAAGTCTTGGGAAGAGCATCTCAAGCATTTGGAGGGTGTGCTTAGTATCTTGGAGTCTGAGTGCTTATTTTCCAAGGAGTCCAAACACAAATTTGGAATGACGAAGCTGTTGTAACTTCGACATGTGATTAGCTCTAAGGGAGTTAGAGTTGACCCTAAGAAGATCAAGTCTATCTTCGATTACCCTCCTCCAAAGAACCTATCACAACTGAAGGGTTTTTTTGGGACTTTATGGCTTCTACAGATGATTTGTGAAGGGATATAAATAGATGGTTTCCCCTCTTATTGACCTCACCAAAAAGGGAGCTTTTGCATGGTAAAAAAAGGCACAAATTATTTTTGATAAGTTCAAGCAGCTTATGAATTCATGTCTAGTGTTGGCCCTACCTGATTTCTCTGAGCCTTTCAAGTTGCAGTGTGATGCTTTAGGAGAAAGAGTTGGCTCTATTCTAATGCAAGATAAGCATCCTATTTTTTTCTAAAGAAGAAATTTGAGGGGTGTTGAGAGCACATATTCCATTTATGATAAAGAGATGCTTGCAATCATGCATGCATTGGCCAAGTTCATACAATACTTGGTTGGGAGAAAGTTTTTGGTAAAGATTGACAATAATAGTCTTAGACACTTCATGTATCAGAATGATTTGAATGAGAGGCAACAAAAGTGGGTAAGCTTCAAGATTATGACTTTGACCTCGAGTATGTTGAAGGAAAAAATAACATTGTGGATGATGCTCTATCCAAGAGACCCCATTTGAGCTCTTTAATTGAGATCATTGTTGATTGGAAAGAGAATATTATTGTTGATTATGCTAAAAATCAGTTTGCAACCAGCATTATTGAGGGCACTTTGCATGATGAGAGGTATCAGTTGGTTGATGGGTTGATACAGTATAAGGGTAAAATATTCTTAGTGCCTAAATCTAAGCTTAAAAGAAGATTTTGCAATAATTTCATAACATCCCCTTGGATGGTCATCAAGGGTATTTCAAGACATATAGGAAGATATGTGAAATATTTTCATGGAAAGGGCTTAAGGATGAGATCTCACGCTACATTACAGAGTGTCAAATATGCCAAATGAATAAAAATGAGCACATTTTTCTAGCGGGTTTGTTGCAGCCTCTGCCTATTCTCGATCGGAAATGGGAAAGTATCTCAATGGATTTCATCATGGGTTTTCTAAAGGTGCAAGGGAAAGATTGCATCTATGTTATAATGGATAGATTGATGAATTTTTCTCATTTCTTTACCATTTTTCACAGTGGATAGATTGATGAAGTTCACTCATTTCTTTGCCATAACTAGTTCATTTACAACAACTCGAGTCACTGAATTATTCTTCATAGAGGTGTTTTGATTGCATGGATTGCCAAAAAACATTGTGAGTGATAGGGATAGCAAGCTCCTAAGTGCATTTTGGTAGGAGAAATTCAAATTGAGTGGTATAGTGCTCACTCCAAGCACTAGTTATCACCCATAGATTGATGGCCAAACAAAGATTTTGAATAAATAGTTGGAAGGCTATCTCAAAAATTAAGTGTCAGGATAACAAAAGGCTTGGGTGAAATGGATTCATTTGGGAGAGTAGTGCTACAACTCTTCCTACCATATGTCGATAAAATGTCTCCATTCATGGATTTGTATGGTTATGATGCTCCTAGCTTTGTGGACTTGGTGTTTGGCGATAATAGATCCCCTCAAGCGAGGGATATGTTGTATCATACTCAGGACATTTTGAGATCATTGAAGAACAATCTTCACCATGCACAGAATCAGAAGAAGTTGTATGTCGATCGGCAACATGTTGAGCATACATTTGAGGTTGGTGACGGTCTATTTGAGACTCCAGCCTTACATATAGTCTACTCTCAAGAAGAGTAGAGTGGAGAAACTAAAGCCACATTTCTATGGACCTTTCAGGGTCATTAGCCGAGTTGGGAAGTGGCTTATGAGATAGAGCTACCAGTAAGTAGCAAGGTGTATAATGTCTTCCATGTGTCACGCCTCAAGAAGGTGCTTGGGAATAATGTTGTTGCTACATCAGATTTTCCTCCATTGAATGAGAAAGGATAGTTGGTTCTGGTTCCTAAGGAGATCATTGATGTTCAAGATTGCTCTTTGAGGAAGAGGTCAATCAAAGAGTACTTGGTGAAATGGAAGAACTTGTCAATTGAGGATGCTACTTGGGAAGGTAAGAAAATTTTACATCCAGACTTGTGATTGCTTGAGGGGAAGCAATCTTGGGGAAGGTGGATTGTAATATCCCTTTCTTGGAAGTAGTCTCATCTAATGATCGTCAGCCTATTTTGGAGGCCCGTAGGCTAGTCGGAAGTGGAAATTAGGGTTTCTTGTTTCTAGGAGGTTTCTTTTGTCCTTTCAAGGGTTCCATACAAGAGTTTTGTAGAGAGATTTTTGGGTCTTTCTAGGTTTTCAGAGAGCTTTAGAATGGTGTAGCATGCATCTGCATCAAGTAACTTTTATGGAAATTCTATTTTTAGTAAGTTGCGACAACTACTTGGTTTGTGCTCAAAATGAGTTTGGAGTCATTTACTATTTTTAGTAAGTGCTATTTGCGGTAGTGCTATTCTCAACAACAATCCAGTAGTTTAGTGCATTTTCTATTTCTGACAGGGCAAAATTTGTACTTTGGTCTTCGACACTCTTGGAGCTCGTTTTGGAAAATTTAATAACTTAAGTCACGAAACATTTTAATGTTATTTCTGGGCCTTGGTGCCTAGGCACGCAACTTCAATTTTTTCTTAAAAGAGGCACTCATCTTGGACACGCCTTTGGAGGATTAAATATTTTAAAGTTGTAATATTCGCTTTTTATTTTGGACACCAAGGGAGATGAAGCAAAAATGTGTTTTAAATCATTATTTTGTATTCTTGTTTTGGGCATCCCTTTTTGGAGGGAAAAGGGAACTTGAAAGGTCAGGCTTGAAGTGCTATTTATATAGGGCCTTGTCTCCTCATTTGGTATCCATTTCTTATCATAACGAAGTGCTAATGAATTGATTTTAGAACCCTTGCTTCGAGGAATGCATACCTCCTAGCCTATATTAGTTTCATGCTTGAGAGATAGTACCTAGTTGATTTGAGACTGCTTCTTCATCCAGAGGTTGCAGATTGAGCTTCATAGAGTTTTTTTTGTTGATATTTTTTGATTTTGTAGTTGCTGGTTGTGCTTGGTTGAAGCACATTTTTGGTTGTATCTCATTAAGCAAATTTTCTATCATTTTGGGTATTAGCTCTAAGGATTCTCCTTGCTAAGGTGCCCCTTTGCTCAAAGTTTCATGATTTTTGAGTGAGTTCTTGAATGTCTAGATCAGATCACCCCTTTTCATGGAGGTTGTACTTTCCATTTAGCTACATTGGGATGTGTGCATAAAAATTTGGGATGTTGTTGGAAAACAACAATATACTGAGAAGGGTGGGTGAATTAGTAGATATTAAAAATTTAGTCCTCAAAAACTTTATGTAGATTGCTTTCTCAATTCCAAAAATTTGTGCAAATTTCTTTCTCAAACTCTTAATGTGTAAATTGAAAACTAAAGATGTAAATATAAACATGCAAATAAACAATCAACACAAACATGCCCACAACACTAGATATACGTGGAAAACCAAAGATGGGAAAAACCATAGTGAGAAATGCTGCTAAGATCTACTGTCCTAATCCAACCTCACAAATAGTTCACTATTACAATGTTTAGGGCACCAACCCAAGGAATAACCAACTCCCTGATTTAGGATCTACAACTTCAAGGATACTACAATCCCCTAATATAAGCTACAACTCAATACAATGAGGTCACAACATCATATAACATTAAAATATCATATATGCATAAACTAGTTTTGCATAACCTATAATGAATCAATACATTTAGCACATTGTTGCGCTTTATGAAACTCACACTCTGCTATTGAAACTACACTCTCAACAATGCACACCTCTGCACCTCTCTTCTCTTTTTGCATTGCACTCTTTTTTGCACATAGAACAATCATTGTTCTAACTTGTTTCTCTACATCTCTTTCCCTTTCTGCAGTGACTCATACATATGCAATCACCTAAATGAAAACCTAGACAATAATATATTTTGTGTCTAGATTACACACATATGTGAATTCATTGTCTACACTCATAGCTTACTCTCTTCTCTACACATAGTTACACCTCACTTAGAAAATCTTCTCATCATATGTTTTGTGTAGTTGTTGACTGATGATGATTTCCTCCAGATTCTCTTACGGTTTAGGAAATCTTCTATACTATCATGCTCCTATATTGAGCCACACAACATTAAATTCTAGTGCAAAGGATTTTCCTTCATTCTCTCTTTGTCAAACCATAAAATCAAGTATGCATTAAATACATCCTATTGTTCTTTTGATTTGATTCGATATTCATCTCCTTTGCAAACTATGCCACTGCTTTGCCGATCATATCTTTACCAACATTGGTCATAGGTGCAATTGGACCAATTAATTCTTCCCTCTATGTCGATTACCAATCGAAGCCCTGTTCACATGGACCTAGTCATTTGATATATTCACATTCAAATATAGGCCATCGATCTTCTCTTTCACGCCATGATCCTTTGGTACTCTATTCATCTCAGCTCCTTTAAAACACAACCATTTGATTAGCTTCAATTAGATTGTTTCCATTGATCTTCATCTTATGCCTATCACTTATCGTATTCAGAATTAAGGCTCTAAGATCCAATCTATGATGTGAGGAACTATTGCTATCATCATTAGATATTTTCCACTTGATCTCCACCATCGATCATGACCATCACAGATCATTATTCTTCATCAATCGTTCAATTAAAAACAATGATGTGAATTGATGCAGTGATCATCGTCGATATTTCTCCTTTGAATTTGGGCCTTTGATCTTGTCCACCTTATAGAAATCGTTCATCGCATCTTTACTTAAGACTTAGTCTTCCATTTCTATAATGTGAACACATCCAATGATCATCATCAGATTGATCTTCTTTAATCTGACACCATTGACCACATTCCCTTTGGAAGCAAATCCATCACGTATTGTTGATTTGATTCAGATATCACCATTTATTTTCATGATGTATCAGACACAATGATCACCATTGGATCAACCGCAATTCAATCAACACCAACCCCCGTAATATCGCTAGCTTAGACAACAAACCCACTAACACTCCATGGGCTAGTAGGCTAATGCCATGCGTCCACCATTGACATCACTCACCAATATTGCTATGTTGAAGAGACTTCTAAATAACTCCCATCGAAATACATCTTCTGTTTGATCGTGCTCATATTAGAATATCAAGGGGACACCTTAACAAGTCTTGCCAACATCCATTAGTCTTCTCGATGAAGACCCTTGATGACATCGCTTGCCTAGTAACTTGTCACCAAGTGTTAATGTGACATCATACTCCATCATCATCTTCCTCAATCATCATGCCATGTATCACCATGTGTTTTCCACCTCATCACCACATGTCATCCATCCTTTCATTGATCATTCACCACAATACCACTGGCACCACTTTATCATGGTCCCTTCCAAATCACTTATGTTGTGCACACGAGATACCATTATACCGTGGGCCTTCCTCCTAAAATATTACAAACTTGTGGGCTCTAAACCTCCCTACCCCCAAACTCTCTCACTGATCATCGTGGGCTTGCAGTTCTTACCATTGTATCGCTAGACTACTTCATTTATTGTCACAAGCTTGTGGTTCTTACCGCCATACTATTTGCTTCTTCACCTATCCTTCACGGGGTTGCGATTCTTACTGCCATCACTGTATCGAAGGGACTCTAGAGTAAATTACTTCGATAAGAGGCAGTCTCCCCAAGCTGCTGGATGTGAACCTTGAGCACTAGGCAAAGGGGTTGGTCAACCAAATGATTCCAATGCTATAAATTGTCACTTATGTGACCGATTACATGCTATTGAAAGTCAATGACAAATTAAAAAAACACGCTGGCCACCATGACTGTAAAAAAACTTAGGGTTTAACTGATAAACCCTAGCAATGTCCGAGAGCACAAATAAATAATTTCTAGGCATATTCTTCAACTTCTGAATTTGTAGAGCACATCTTTGGAAAGCTCTCAAAAAACCCATATCGAATCTAGAACCTAATTTTCCATCAAATACATGGAAGAAACTGTTGCAGAGAGATGACAAAATTTTGTCAACTATGTAACATATTGAGTAACAATTTGATCAATTTTCTCTTTTGCACTAACATTCAATCCTTATACTTCTAGAACCATATCCTCTACATCTTCATAACATCTAGTCACACCACTAAAATTCCTTGTTGCATCAATGACACCTTTTGTCATTATGCCAACAATACACCCTTTAGGATCAATTCCACTTCACTTCTGATCTCTTCCTTGACATTAATGACACTCTTACATTAATGCCAACATCCTCCTTTACTAGATTAGATCCATTTGACCTCTGATCCTCTTTCATCATGCCAACAATATCCCTTGCATGATTTCCTCTTTTGACATCAATGACAACAATATGCCAACAATCTCCCTCTTTGTCATTGATGGTAAAACCAAATGCTCAAACTATTGTCATTGGTCTAATACCAATGGTGGATAAAATCTAAGCTCTCTATTCTCCTCAGACATGCTTCTCCTTTGCTCATCCTTATAAGCATCTACACAAATTTTCCCCTCGTGCTCAATTGTTTTGAACATTTGCACAACTTTCTCCCCCTTTGACATCAATGGAAAAGGGTCACACTCACCATGCTACTGCAGCCTTCATTTCTCCTTAGCAATGGAAAAGTTTCTTTTCTCCCCCTTTGACTGATACCAATTGAAGAAATTTTTTGCACTCATGCCAGTTGTTTCTTTTCTTTGACTATAATGGAAAAACCATATGCTTCAACCGCTTTGTACCAATTTCCACTATCTGATGCTAGTTGAAGTGCCATTCATGGTATGAACTAATTAGGTCTGATACCAATTATAGATGTTCTATTTCATGCTCTTTACCAATTGATATCATATTCCTGACACTAATTGATGATATCATATTCTTGACACCAATTGATGATATCATGTCCTGATACCAATATGAACTGCAGTGTACCAAGTATAACACATATTTGATACCAATAAAAGCTCCCCCTAAGACCTTGCTCCATTCTAGGCTTTGTACTAGCTAACCTACTCTGTACATATTCACAATGGTTTGATGTCATTTGGAATTAACTTTTATTTCTTAGCAGTGCACCTTCACAACTTATCTCCCAAATACTAATACCAATTGTTGCAATTGTCAACAATCGGTTGATGCCCTTTTCACAAGCTATTAGTGTTTTTTTTTGCTAGGCCCAAATATTTCTAAAAGGATGTCACCCCTTATATTCAAGAATAGTTAGGACTAGGAAGCCAACACAACGAGCAAAGATCTTGAGGCATTTGGTCTTGCTCTTTAGGCTCTCTGGAACCAAGGAGGGTGTTCCTTAGTGTGTTCTTATAATTTTGATTTGCCTCAAGAACAATTTTATACACAGATTAGTCCCTATTGAAATGCAATTAGACATAATTTATCAAAGGCTTGGCCAACCTTAAACAAAATGACCTCGAATTTGCTAGGAACATTTAATGACTTTGAGATTTGCATCTCCTCATGATTAGGATATGAATTAAGTAGTGTTCTGACCTTGAATCCGTAATTGGGTATTCCCTGATTTCAATAAAATTATGAGAATTCTAAATGAATAAGCCAATGCCTCATCAAATTGGGCAGGAGTCAAGCATGAAACATTCAGTCATAAGCAATACTGCATCTTGATATGGGTGAACGTTTTACAATGCATTACATCATAGAACTTCACTGTATTTAAAGCATTACTACTTATCAAATCCTTAGCCCATTACCACAAAATTACAACTCCTCTTTAAGCATTTAATTAACTCATTGAGCTAAGGCAAGCAAAAGAATCATACATTTCAAAAAAACCTTTGAAAAGATAAATGAAATTGCACTTATTAATTTCACTCATAATTTGTCATAACAACGCACAGGAGAGCACATACTTTAATTTTTTAGATTTTTTTCGATATCAGTAATTACATAAGACCATTTAAGACTATCTCATACACAAACCCTACCCAAGACAATTAATGGAAGATTCATGAAGAATTATGCATTCTGCGTGTTTTCTTTGCCCTACCCAAAACCTTCCTGGACTCAAAAAATATGACCCTTGTAATGAGCCTTGAGATCTCTTTTATAACACAAGAGAGCGACAAGCTTCAGGCTAATTTCAGTTACATTGCCCCTTGTGAACCACCAAATTTTCACCAGATTTTCTAACATTGCCTCTTGCGAACCTACACACAGTTTATGGAGATGCAGTGGAATTTCTCATCTTGCAACAATACTTAGACCATCGCAAGAGCAACCACCCAAACACAGAGCACTCCAAAAACTTAACTGCTATGGTGACAATGAAAGAGCCATCATCTGTATTTATTGAGAAAAATGATGAAGCGATCATCAATGCTCCAATTGAAGCACAAGAAAATGAGTGATCATTCGTTGGCATCTGCATCATCACCATTAATTCTCAAGTACATGGAAATTGGTGTATTATTCATCATGATTGCTAGGAAATAGCCCTTCGCATGCATGGAGACTAGGCTCATATCCTTTGAAGAGCTTGCACCATTAATGTCCATCACTCGCAGAGCTCAAACAACCATCACATGGCTGATTCTGAATTTTGAATATAGGTCGTCAATGCACCGATGAGTTGGCCTTTGAACGACTCAGATTGAGTCAAAACATTTGAAAAATCTACGTTGTCATATGGAAGGCCCATTGGCCAATGATATTTCTCCTCGTCGGAAAACATGTGTACCACCCATGAGCCCCATCTAGGCTTCCTTGTGCCACCAATAGAGTCCATGTGGCACCATCACGTAGACCACACAAGGCATTAGGTGAAACCATTAAATATTTTGCGTGGTGTGCATGCTATGACCTAGATCAAGTCCCATCGGTGCATCACAGTCGTCGATCCTCTGCCATGAGAGATCAAGTTGATAGTAGGAAATGGGTCCCACGTGAGATGAAGGATGCATGGCACAATCGCACACACCGCGTGACCTAGCGAAAATGTATTATTTAAATACTGTGTGGCATGCGCGCAAGGGCTTGTATTTTATTGATCAAATCCAATGGCTTGGATTTTTTTCACGTGCATATTATTGTCATATGAAAGGGGCCATGGGCTAGGTGGCGGGCAACAACCCCTTAAGAATTTAAAGACTTAAGACATAAGTCTTTTAAAAAATATTTTGGGCCGACCATTTTAAAATATTAAAATCATTACACACCCGATGACCGGCAGGCCTAGGCAACGAGGTCGGTAAAGAAATAGGTGAAATGCCATAAGTCGTAACTAAGACGATCGGTGACCTGGTATAACAGGTCAACATGAAAACATAACACAAAAGGTTTGATAATCGTGAAAAAATTTAAACAAGGGTGGGAAGCCCCCAAACCCTAACATACAACCATTAAGCACAAGGGTAACAATTTGACAAGTTTTCTCATGGAACCAACTAAAATTTATAAAATTTTGAAAGCTCTATCAGTGGCTCCAGCTTGGGGACGCATGCCCCTGGTGGGTATGGTGAGAATCTAGAACTCAAGTAGAAGTAGACTAGCCCAAAACAACAAACCAGGAGCTTGTTCGAATAAGACAAGCAGATGTAGCAGAAAAAGAATAAAACACACCTATATACAAAATTCACAGCACTGTACAAAATCTCTCTATTGAGAGAGTTCATCCAATTCTATTGGCCTCAATTTTTAAGCCTGGTGTTTCAAGACCTTCCAAGCTTTGGAGCCAATTCATCTTCTTATCAAAGGTTCCCTTTTCACATACCTCCATTGGATGGACACTGATGTCAGGCAATTCCCAACAATTTGTACTACCTTGACAAATACCAATTGCCTCATACTTTCCTTGCTTACCAACCTCTAGCTTGTCTAGTTGAAATGAAAAAAGGAAGCATCCATATTCCACCTGATCACACTCACTCTGCATATCAAATTAGAAACCATCAAAAATAGGGTGTATCAGACTAAGCAAGCAATCCCCTGAAGAGATGGAAGTGAGAGAAACATGTGCAAGAAATTCTTCACCCTGCTTCGCAAAATACCATCCCTGCTAAGTGGAAACAGATCCATAATGATACCCCAAAGACGAGGAGTATCAGCAAAAATTTTAACCACACACTCATGTTGGCCAATATCATACTCAACACAATTCAATTTCTTTGCATTCGAGTCATCTTTCCATCCATCTTATGTGAGCTTCAATACCACTTCACAATTTGCATGTGCATCAGAACATGTGACTTGGTCACTAATTACTTGAACTCTTACCTGATTTGTGCACACATCACTCTCCAAGAATTTTCCATTAGATTCAACATCTACACATTGATTATCAATACCCATATCCTCATACTTTTCATCACTACTAGATTCAAAGTGATACTTTTCTTGTGAGTGAGGTATTTTCAAGTTGCTTTCATGGGAACAGTTACATTCCTGGATAGGTATTCAAGGATTATGGTCTCCCCTGGATCCTTAATCTCATTTTCCATAGTAGTGCCAAATGTGAAGGTTTCATAGGCATTATCACTAATGAACCTATCAGTGTATTGCTCGCAACCATGTTTTGACCATACATCCAAAGAATCATCCAAACCTTCAAAAAGTGGGTTATCCCTGTACCAAATAGAAGATGTATCTTTATCAATAGGCATGGATGAATATTCATCATAGCTCGAGGGTTCTCTATTTTACTCATTTCTATCCAAGGAACTACTATCCATTGTAAATGAGAGTGTATCTTTTGCAACTTATCATTACCCATAGAATCCTTGTAATCTCTTGAAAGAGAATGCACCTTCACATGGTAAGTATTTTCATAGTCATTGAAAGAGAGACATGACTCTATATCCCCACAACCATCACAACATTAGAATTCATCAATAGTGAGGCTACACTTAGCTCCCTCATACTAGCTATCATAATGTATATAGTTGATATCTTGACCTTCAGTAGCAAATTGATCATAATTAAAACTATTGGCCAGATAATTTGATGGTGCAACCATTCAGACCTCATCTAACTCTTCATCCCTTAATACTTCCCAAAATCCCAATTCAAATACATCACCCCTTCCATTGTAAAGATAATCTACCCATACAACATTAGCAAATTGGTTGCAATCATCCAAATATAATCCATTTTCTTCACCAGTTTGAACTAATTGATGTTTCCCCCCAACAACATTAAGATTGCTATCCTTTAAGAATACTTGTTGTTGTACATGGTTACTCACAATTCCTTCTACTAGCTACATCCAGTCAGCCACTTGGCCTATAATTTTAGACTTTAGTTCACTTGGAAACATGCTTGTTCTCGACTGGTATATTTCATAGAACATGTCAATACACATTGAATCCTTAGGCCCAACATCCTCTGGTATTTCCAACAACCGATCCATAAACCTATGGAATAGGTCATGGGGTGACTCACCCTAACCTCTCCTTATATCACAATCTTCTAGTAGGAGAAACATGATCAACACTTCCTAACACTAGAGAGTTCTTCTCCTAGAACTCACTAAGATCAACACATAGTGGCAATGGTTCATATAGGACAATAGAATCTATATCTTCTTGGCATGATTCCTCAATTATATCCTCTTTGGCCATTGTTACACAAGTCGTATCAAACTGATTAAAGTCAGTAGCTAAACATCCTTTCACCATTGAGTATTTGAGGTTGTTCTCAATATCCATAGCATTTTGATATGCTTGGCATAGTGTTGCGAGCTCTTTATCTCTCAATAAGTAACCCATATTTTTGTCAAAAGCCCCTAGATATACAACCAGGCACTCTGCATCATTGGGACTTATACTTTCTAGAATGTTTCTTATTGCCTTTGTAAATTTAAGGTTGAAAATAAGGACCAATTCATTGTCATTTTTACAAATCTCCATTAAGCTTTTCCTTACCATACCTAGATTTATCATTTCACCAAAATGTTCTACAAAATAATTCCTAAATTGAATCCATGAAACTATAGAACATGTCGGTAAATATGAGAACCAATATCTAGCATAATCCCTAAGAGACTGAACAAAAAGTTTCATGACAACATCTTCATGATCTACCTTATAATCTCCCATCAAATCCATGAATATAAGCAAATGCCTAGAGGCTGATTTAGAGTTATGTCCTGTGTACTTGGGAAAATATTTCCTAAATTTATTAGGAATTAGATTAGGAAACCCTCTAATACCACTAAAGGCCAGTGGCATATATCTTTCAATAACAAAATCCCTTGGAGGGCAAGATGAAAAATGTTTTTCCTACACTCTCATACTTGATACTTCTCAGAGAAATTATTCAAGGGAAAAGTTCACATACTCTGCATACCATACTAGAAGTATGTGAAGAACTACTATTAGTCCTTTCCTTAATGCAATTTCATCTAATAGGGAACCATTTATCATCTCAAGCCTTGAAATTTTCTCATAAAATCCTTTTAAACAAACTAATGCTCTATTTAGATTTATGAGAATACCTGGAAACTTTGTAGTAGTTGTTAACCCTTCTTCTTGGTTGAAAATTCCACAAATTTCAAAGTTTTCTTCACAATTCAAATGGTTTTTTAGACAGATTCACCACCTATTTCATAGAGGAACAAACTTCAAGCAACATGAAGTCCATGTAAGATTAAATCATGTTCTAGGTCTTCTTCAACAACAGAGTCACTGATAGATCCTTTAACACTATGCTGAAACAAAACCTCTTCCAGGTCCAAAAATTTCCAACATCTAAACTTAAAGTTTAGATTCACCAAATGCTTGACTCTGTGATACTACCTTCTATGCCTGGGATTCCTTTTTATTTAAATTTCTCAGAAGTTCTCCCTAGCAGATTCGCCATTTATGTTGGTGTTTTTTCTTGCTAGGCCCAAATATCTCTAAAAAGATGTCACCCCTTATATTCAAGAACAATTAGGACTAGGAAGCCAACACAACGATAAAAGATCCTGAGGCCTTTGCTCCTACTCTTTAGGCTCTATGGAACCAAGGAGGGTGTTCCTTAGTGTGTTCCTATAATTTTCATTTGCCTCAAGAACAATTTTATACACAGATTAGTCTCTATTGAAATGCAATTAGAAATAATTTATCAAAGGCTTCACCAACCTTAAACAAAATGACCTCTAAGTTGCTAGGAACATTTAATAACTTTGAGATTTGCATCTCCTCATGATTGGGTATTCCTTGATTTCAATAAAATTATGAGAATCCTAAATGAGTAAGCCAATGCCTCATCAAATTGGGTAGGAGTCAAGCATGAAACATTCAAGCATAAGAAATATTGCATCTTGATATGGGTGAACTTTTTACAATGTATTGCATCATAGAACTTCATTGTATTTAAAGCATTACTACTTATCAAATCCTTAGCCCATTACCACAAAGTTACAAATTTTCTTTAAGAATTTAATTAACTCATTGAGCTAAGAAAAGTAGAAGAATCATACATTTCAAACAAACCTTTAAAAAGATAAATGAAATTGCACTTGTTAATTTCACTCATAATCTGTCATAAAAACACACAGGAGAGCACATACTTTAATTTTTTAGATCTCTTTTTGATATCAATAATTACATAAGACCATTTAAGACTATCTCATACATAAACCCTACCCAATACAATTAATGGAAGATTCATGAAGAATTATGCATTATGTGTTTCCTCTACCCTACCCAAAACCTTCCTGGACTCAAAAAATCTGACCCTTGCAATGAGCCTTGAGATCTCTTTTATAACACAAGAGAGCAACAAGACTCGGGCTCATTGCAATTACATTTCATCAAAAAAATTCATTTCAAAAAGAATTTCATCTGCATTTAGAAATTCCCTGACGGTTGGATGCAATCATTTTACCATATAAAAGAATAAAAACTATTACAACCCTTGTAACCAGTCGGTGTCACTATCACTCGCAACAAAAATTCCATTAAGGCCTTGTTGTTTACCTTCACATCAAAACCCAAGAGAAACAACATCATCATCATAGCAAAACTAAAAAGCACGGAAAACCACACCATCACTTAGAACCCGAAGTAACACCACAACCATGATACACACGATCATTTTTCATTTTTTCCTTAGTGGGAGGCGAAACCACCACCTTGTCTTCATCAGTACATTTCTCAACACCAGAACCAGAATGATCACACGGTGCCACCACAATAATTGGAGAAACTGCGAGGACCTCCTTGTTGACACCAGCCATTTCAGCCAGAGTTTTGAGAAAATAGTCATAATCAGATTCAATCTCTAAATCTTTGCCACCAGAAGTGCCAGAGACATCAATGGGTGAATTATGTTGACCTAGAGAGCCTCGACCGCACCTCAGCTTAGCCCTTGACATCCTCCCATACTTTGCAGACTTCCCATCTTTGCTTGACGTCACCACCTCTACTCTTGCAACCTAGATTTTGAGCCAAGAGCTACACCTAATGACCCCAGGGGCGGGCTTCATACTCTCCATCTTCAAGTTGAGAGAGCCTTGAAGACTATTTGATCATTTGACAGGAAATTACCACCAAAATTTTGAATGTTACCCCTCACTGACCTATGCACAGTTGATGGAGATGCAGTAGACTTGACCATCTTGCACCAATACTCAGACCTTCGCAAGAGCAACCACCCAAACACAAAGCACTCCAAAAACTTAACTACTATGGTGACAATGAAAGATCCATCATCTGTATTTATTAAGAAAATTGATGAAGCGATCATCAATGATCCAATTGAAGCATGAGCAAACGAGTGATCATTCACTGGCGTCTCCATCATCACCGTTAATTCTCAAGTACATGGAAATCGGTGTACTATTCATCATGATTGCTAGGAAATAGTCCTTCGCATGCATGGAGATCAAGCTCGTATCCTTTGAAGAGCTTGCATCATTAATGCTCATCACTTATAGAGCTCAAACAACCATCACATGGATAATTCTAAATTTTGAATATAGGTCGTTGATGTACCGACATGTTGGCCTGTTGAACGACTCAGATTGAGTCAATTTTTTTGAAAAATCCACGTTGTCACATGGCAGGCCCATCGACCAATGATATTTCTCCCCATCGAAAAACATGTGTACCACCTGCGGGCCCCATCTAGCCTTCCTTGTGATGCCAACAGAATCCACATGGTGCCATCGCATAGGGAACACAAGGCATTAGGTAAAACCATTAAATATTTTGTGTGCCATGCGTGTTATGGCCCAGATCAAGTCCCATTAGTGCATCACAACCGTCAATCCTCTGCCACGAAAGATCAAGCTGATAGTGGGAAATGGGTCCCACACAAAATGAAGGATGTTTGGTGCAATCGTGCACACTGCGTGACCCAACCAAAATGTATTATTTAAATACTACACGACGTGCATGCAAGGACCTGGATTTCATTGATCAAATCCAAGGGCTTGGATTTTTCCACGTGCATATTATTGTCATAAGAAAGGGTCCATGGGCTAGGTGGTGAGCATCGACCCCTTAATAAATTAAAGACTTAAGACATAAGTCTTTAAAACAAAATATTTTGGGCCGACCATTTTAAAATATTAAAATCATTACACACCCGATGATCAATGGGCCTAGGCAACAGGGCTAGTAAAGCAATGGGTGTGATGCCATAATTCATAACTAAGACAACCGGTGGCCTGGTATAGTGGGTCAACATGAAAACATAACGAAAAGGGTTTTATAATCTTGAAAAAATTTAAACAAGGGTGGCAAACCCCTAAATCGTAGCATACAACCATTAAGCACAAGGGTAAAAATTTGACAAATTTTCTCATGGAACCACCTAAAATTTGTAAAATTTTGAAAGCTCTATCACAAGCTATACTAGGGAGAAGGAATGTAATTATCAATCTACTACCATCAAGTCGTTAGAAATTTGTAAAAAATATTTCACTTGACTTGATCTCTCTTTTCATTTCTAGGGATAAATGAAATACCAATTAAGCTCCCCCTAGAATCATGCCCTATCACTAAGATTAGTGATGTAAGGAAAAATCACCCACATTTGGTGCCTCCTGCTAACTTTTCACTCTCCAGACCTTCTTGAGATTCTTTGCTTTCTTCTCAGCCTTCTTCTCAGGAATATGTAAACCATTGTTCACTTTGGGGGACATATTCCTTCTGTTCTCATAATGCGCTATTGGTCTTACATAGTTTAATCTACAATTCTTAGCTATGTGACCAAAATTATTGCAGTTAAAGCACATTACATTCATATTCACTATAGGAGAAAATGAATTTCTATTTACATGTTTTATGCTCCTTCTAGGTGCAAAACTCTACATTCACAAGCCCTATGAACAAACTGATTATAGGTATAACAATAACCATAAAAACATGAAGAATACTTGGTCATAGCTTTTTTTGTATAGGATGAGGGGGTATTCTTTGGTTTTACATCTTGGCATGTCTCATCCTTGTGCATCTTTCTACACCAGCTCCCTTAGTATGTTGCTTTCTCTTTAGTTTTTCAAGGACTGATTTCTTCATCTTTTTATCTACTGTAGACTTCCACTTTTATCTAGCTTCTTCATTCTAGCAGTGGAAGGCTTCTTTTCTTCTTTTTATTTCTTCAATTTAGCAGTGCCTTTATCTAATTTTTCATTTGCAAAGACATTTTCCTTCAGATAGCTCATACACACATTCTCTTTCTTTGTGCAACCTCTTTCTTCTGCTATAAATCTATCATATAACTTTGTAGAAGCATTGGTAGAGGGACTCTTTCCCTTCTCGAACCCAAGGCCATATTTTTCTTTGGCTTTTGATAACTTTTGTGATTTTACCAGTTCGTCTAATATCTCAGAGCCACCTTTCAGATTAAGGCCCTTATCATTTTTCTCTTTAGCCTTTCTAGATCTTTTCTTAGAGCCACTATTTTTTCTTCTAGCTTCATGCACTCCTCTTATTTTGACTATAGTTTAGATTTAACTACATCATCTATCCTTTTATCTTTCTCAACTTGTGTTTTCAAACTAACTATCATTTGGTTAGAATCTTCAAGATTTTTAGTTAGTGTTTCTATCTCTTTCTGTGTATGCAAACTCTCCTTCTTTACCAGAGGTTTCAACTTCTTCATATTTGTCAAACCTCTCAACCTCTTCATCATAGGTCATTCCAAATGGGTCAAATCCAAAAAAATATTCATGTTCATCATCTAATCTACCACTAGCATCAGATGAACCATTTTCTTCACTTGTGTGTAGATTCTTATTATTTTTCTATTTATTGTTCTCTTCTTTCTTAGAGTTATCTTTTTCATCAAGAGAACATCTAGTAGCGAGAAGACTTATTCTACTAGAAGGGTTTAAAATTGTAGGGGGCAGCTTACCTCTATTCTTTCTGGAGCCTTTCCATAGTCTTCTGATGAAGTCAACTTCCTATTTATTAGCCTTCTCAGCTCCAGAAGTAGATGCTTCATCCTCTTCCCTTCTCACTGCAACATTTCTCATGCATGTGTCTGCAGTCTTCTCATCTTCAATTGTCTTTAGACTTTTAGAGTTGCCTCTTGTGTCTAAATATTGGCTTGCATCTTATTGTCTATTAGAGTAATAAGTTATTCCACTTAATTAATTTAATCATATTGATCAATTAATTAAGTCACTTATTCATTTAGGTCGCTAAAGCTAAACTTAGGCACATTAATAATTATTTATTAATTATTAAGTGTGCACTCTAGGGTTTCATTTAGGGTTTCCTATTTTTAGGTTTTCTTGATCTCCATCATAAAGATTGATCACATTGTAATTATCATATTACTCAATAATCATTTTCTGGTTTTTTCTTGCACATTCTTGCTTGAGAGTTTACAAAACATCTTATTGCTTGTTCTGGATATATGTTGCATGTGACAGGTGATTGCATGCAGGTGATTCTTGGGGACTGTGAAGTTGGATTTCTCAACTTCTACATGGTATCAGAGCTCCAGACCTGTGGCTACCTATTCATGATTTGAAGATATTCTCTCACAATGTTTCTTTTTGTGTAAGGGTTTCAAGCTAGGCTGATTCTTTGTGGATCTAGGGGTAGAAATTTTTCTGTGCATTTTAGGAAAAAACGGACGTCGCCATCGCGTTCAGGATGCCCAAAAACCCTAGAAATGCCTTTTGTTTCGTCAATTTTGGAGTTGTTGAAACAAAAGGCAATTTTTTTTTGCCAAGGAAGCCGTATGACCTCCCCATCATGCAATTCGAGAATTTTTTTTGCGAAAATCAAAAAAAGTGGTTTAGAAAAACCATGGCTAGTTAAAAAGGTCTCTGCCACCCGCCCGCCACCAAGCAGCCACCGCTGCACCACCAGAGGACCACTCAACCCGGGGGCGCCACCCAGGACCACCGCACAGTAGCCCTGCAGCCCTCGTGGGCTTAAGGCCAACACAACCAGTCATGTGGGTGACCAAGCCCCTCGCGCCCAACCCTCATGTGTGGTCATGTGGGTGAATGAGGGCTTTGGCCTAGCCCCCAGAGGTTAGCCCCCTAGTCCTGCATGAGACTAGGGGCTTTTTTTTTTTAGCCCCTAAGGGCTCCTGGAGGCCTTATTGAGCAAATTGGAGCAGTTTTACGAAATCGGCTATAACTTTCTCATACGGTGTCCTTTTTTCAAAAACGAGATATCGTCGAAAATTTGGTTTGATGCTCTATCCAATGGTGTAGGTGTGATTTTCTGTTTTTTAGTTTTAGATTCTTTTTTTGGCCTCTGAAATCCGAAGTTGTTGTTTTCACTCCGGGAGGCATATCTTTTGCGTCCGGACTCTGTTTTGCGAAAACAAATAGGCGTCGAAAAGCTGGTTCATTTCTCTACACAAATCTCAGACCTATGTTTTCTATATTTTTTTACCAGGTATCTGATATTCTTATTTGATCTCACCTTTACCTTTTCAGTTATTTTAGCTACTCCCTAAGTTCATCTTAAGGGGGGGTGTTAGAGTAACAATTTATTCCACTTAATTAATTTAATCATATTGGTTAATTAATTAAGTCACTTATTCCTTTAGGTTGCTTAAGCTAAACTTAGGCACATTAATAATTATTTATTAATTATTAAGTGTGCACACTAAGGTTTCATTTAGGGTTTCCTATTTTTAGGTTTTCTTGATCTCCATCATAAGGATTGATCACATTGTAATTATCATATTATTCAATAATCATTTGCTGGTTTTTGTTTGCATATTCTTGCTTGGGAGTTTACAAAACATCTTATTGTTTGTTCTGGATATCTGTTGCATGTGACAGGTGATTGCATGCAGGTGATTCTTGGGGATTGTGAAGTTGGATTTCTCGACTTCTACACTGTCTTCATTTTCATACATCATCTTTATTTTATTCCAAACTTCATGTGCAACTTCATAATGCATGACTTTGTCAAGAACGGATCTATACAACCTGATAATAATGGCATGTTTTGCTTTAGAATTATCTTGAAAATCCTTCTTTCCAACCTCAGTAGTTGGAGGTGTAGTAGGAACCTTGTATCCCTTTTCAATTGAAATCCACACATCAGACCCTAATGATTTTAAATATGACTTCATTTTGTTGCTCTAAACCATATAGTTTGATTTACAAAAAGAGACTCCTTTTGTAGATGAGCCTTTTTTATTAGCCATTGTGTGTTCACTTATCCAAGATCTACCCGAGATGATTAAGCTTCTCCTAGGGAACCTAGTGCTTTGATACCAATTTTTGGAACACAACCTATTAAGAGGGGGGAGTGAATCACTAGATATTACAACTTTAGTCCTCAAAACCTTTATGTAAATTACTTTCTTAGCTCCAAAACTTTGTGCAGATTTCTTTCTCAAGCTCTTAATGTGTAAATTGAAAACTAAAGATGTAAACATAAACATGCAAATAAACAATCAACACAAACATGCCCACAACACCAAATATACGTGGAAAACCCAAGATGGGAAAAACCACGGTGATAAATGTTGCTAGGATCTACTATCCTAATCTAGCCTCATAAATAGTTCACTGTTACAATGTTAGGGCACCAACCCAAGGAAGCACAATTCCCTGATTGTTTTAGGGCAGCAACACAAGGAAGAACCACTCCCTTATTGTTTTAGGGCACCAACTCCCTGATTTAGGAGCTACAACTCCAAGGTGACTACAATCCCCTAACCTGAGCTACAACTCAGTAAAATGAGGCCACACCTCTTACAGCATTAAAATATCATATATGCATAAACTAGTTCTACATAACCTATAATGATCAATACATTCAGTACATTGTTGCACTTTTTGCAACTCACACTTTGCTGCTGAAACCGCACTCTCAGCAACACACACACCTCTACACCTCTCTTCTCTTTCTACACATAGAAAAATCACTATTATAACTTACTTCTCTACACCTCTTTCCCTTTCTATAGTGTATCATACATCTACACTCACGTGAATGCAAACCTAGATAATAATCTATGTTGTTTCTAGATTACACAAATACGTGCATTCACTGTCTGCACTCGTAGCTCTCTCTCTCCTCTACACATAGTTACACCTCACTTAGACAATATTATCATCATATGTTTTGTGTAGTTGCTGACTAATGATGATTGCCTTGGTATTCTCCACCACCTGCATATCTTCTATTAAGGTTCGGGATATCTTCTATACTGCCATGCTCCTGTATTGAGCCGCACAACATTAAATTCTAGTGGAAAGAATTTTCCTTCATTCTCTCTTTGTCAAACATTAGAATCATATATGCATTAAATACATCCTTCTATTCTTTTGATCTGATTCAATATTCATCTCCTTCACAAACTATGCCATTGCTTTGTTGATCATATCTTTACCGACATTGGTCACAGGTGTAGTTGGACCAATTAATTCTTCCCTCTGTGTCGGTTACCAGTCAAAACCCTGTTCACACAAACCTAGCCATTTGATATCTTCACATTCAAATATGGGTTGTTGATCTCTTTTGTGCCATGATCCTCTAGTACTTCGTTCATCTTGGCTCCTTTAAAACACAACTATTGATTAGCTTCAATTAGACTATCACCATTGATCTTCATCTTATGCCTATCGCTTATCATATTCACACTTATGGCACTAAGATCCAATTTGTGATGTAAGGAACTATCACTATCATCATTAGATTGTTTCCACTTGATCTCCACCATCGATCATGACCATTACATATCGCTATTCTTCATCAATCATTCAATTCACAACAATGATGTGAATTAATGCAATGACCACCGTCGATATTTATGCTTTGAAAATGGGCCTTTGATCTTGTCCACCTTATAGCCATCTCACATCGCGTCTTTACTTAAGACTTAGTCTTTCATTTTTGTGATGTGAATATATCTCGTGATCACCGTCGAATTGATCTTCTTTAAACTACCACCATTGATCACATTCCCTTTGGAACCAAATCCATCGCGTATCACTGATTTGCTTTAGGAATCACCATTTATTTCCATGATGTACTAAAACACAGTGATCACCGTTGGATCAATAGCCATTCAATTGAAACCGTCCCCCACAATATCACTAGCTCAAACAATAGGCCCACTAACACTTCGTGGGCTAGCGGGCTAATGCCATGTGTCTGCCTTTGATGTCACTCACCACTATCGCTATGTTGAAGAGACTTTTGAATAACTCCCACTGAAATACATATTTCTCTCTGATCGTGCTCATATCATAATATCGATGGCACACCTTAACAGGTCTCACCGACATCCATTAGTCTTCCCGATGAAGATCCTTGATGACATCACCTGCCTAGTAACTTGTCACCACATGTCAATGTGACATCATACTCCATCATCATCTTCCTCAATCATCATGCCACGTATTACCATGTGTCTTCCACCTCATCAACACATGTCATCCATCCTTTTGTTGATTATTCACCACAATACCGTCAACACCGCTTTACCACAGTCCCTTCAAAATGACTACTACGGTACACACAGACTACTGCCATACCACAGGCCTTCCTCCCAAACTGTTGTAGGCTTGCGGGCTCTAAACCATCCTACCATCAGACTCTCTCACTGATTGCCATGGGCTTGTGGTTCTTACCGCCATATTGCTAGACTACTTCACTGATTATCGTGGGCTTGCGGTTCTTACCACCATACCGCATGCTTCTTCACCTATCCTTCGTGGGGTTTTGGTTCTTATTGCCATCGCTGTATTGAAGGGACTCCAAAGTAACTTACTCTGATAAGAGACAGTCTCCCTGAGCCGTTGGATGTGAATCTTAAGCACTAGGAAAAGGGGACAATCAACCAAATGATTCCAATGCCATAAGTTGTCACTTATGTGATTAGTTACCTACTATTGATAGTCAACGTAAATTAGAAAATATGCTAGCCACCACAACTATAAAAAAACTTAGGGTTTAATTGATAAACCCTAACAATGTCCGAGAGCACAAATAAATCATTTTTGGGCATATTCTTCAACTTCTAAATCTATAGAGCACATCTCTAGAAAGCTCTTGAAAAACCCATATCGAATCTGGTACCTAATTTTCCATCAAATACGTGGAAGCAACTGTTGTAGAGAGATGACAACATTTTGTCAACTATGCAACAATTTGATCAATTTTCTCTTCTGCACCAACAATCGATCCTCATACTTCAAGAACTAGATCCTCTACATCTTCATAACATCCATGCACACCACTAAACTGCCTTTTTGCATCAATGACACCTTTTTTCATTATGCCAACAATCTGCCCTTTAGGATCAATTCCACTTCACTTTTGATCTCTTCCTTGACATCAAATGACACTCTTACATTAATGCCAACATCCTCCTTTACCAGATTAGGTCCATTTCACCTTTGATCCTCTTTCATCATGTCAACAATCTCCCTTGCATGATTTCCCCTTTTGATATCAATGGCAACAATATGCCAATAGTTTGGTGGTTCTCTCTCATAGTGGCCATGGTCGCCCATCTCCTAGCTCTTATTTGCATTCATTTTTAGATCAATTGGAGGTGTTTGGAGCAAGATATGAGCATTTAGATGATTTCTATACTTGTTGGTCTAAATTTATGTTCAATCCATTTTTATATCAGACCTGATAATTTCAGTGTTTTACCATATTTTCTTAGTGCTTGCCTTTATATTTGTTATGATGAATATTGTCTAACATTTGGGTTGCTTAGAGAGCTAAGATTATCATAATATCATTGTATGAGAATCCAATTTGTAACTTTGATTTAAGTAGTATTGATTAGCCTTTATATTTTGTATATCTCACTCCCACTGAATAAGTGGTCGAGTTGTTTTAAATTTCAGTTTGTTTCATCACTCCCATTGAATAAGTGGTTGAGTTGTTTACATTTCTATTTGTATTTTCGCTCCCACTGAATAAGTGATAGAGATCTTTATGGTCGGTCCACTACCTAATCATTTACATTTCCATTATGGTCGGCTAGCCACCTGCAGTATTTTACTTTCAGTTTCAGATTTCATCTAACGATCCCCTCACACCGTATGCTCTCACCTTGCCCAACTTGGGATATGGATGATTAGAAAGTGAAGGGTTACTTTCAGTTCGTTATATTTGTTGAGCTAACCTTAATGGGTGAAGTATTGTGTGCTAAAAATAAAAATAATTAAGAGGGATATTTCAGATGAGAGTGACTTGTCCAAGAGCTATGATTTCAAATAAGTATTGAAAACCATTGTTGTAAGAGATATTGGGAATATTATATATATGATTGAATTATATGGATGTGTTACTCAAGTTATCATGTTAATTACTTATATTGAAATTCTTACTAAACTATCACATATTTCCTTTTACATTGGTTATTCATATCTATTTTAATAATATTACAACATAAATTATCTTAAAACTCTAATAATCAATCTATTAAATCCATTACTAATACTTAAATAACTTTGAGAGAAAAGTAGCATTACATGAAATAATTATACGTATTGAATAATAAGTAAAGCAACCTTTGTGAAAAGGTGTGATGGTTTGGAAATGACCCTTAAAGATTATATAAAGCATTTTTGTGAGACTTAGAAAGGGGCATGGAAACACTCAAAGAAGAATAAAGTGGTTTGGTGGGGTTATGAGCATTTGGAGAAGTGACACACAAAGTGTCCAATTCGAGGTATAGAGTACACCCAAGATTGTCTTGACCAGGGCTTTGTGCGAGTAGGCACAAACTATGTTTGTACACAAGTCCTCCAAAGTGTGCAATAATAAGAATCAATACCACTAAAGACCCATAATCCATAAATCCATAATCTTCTCTGTTTATAATAAATTGCCAATATTTTAAACAATATAAATCAACTAATCTTAATTACAAGTTTAACCTACCCTTCACTCTCCTTATTATACATATAAAAATTATTGAAATTCACTTACTATTCACATACTATTATATATATCATGTAGCATTGATGTAGACCACCATGGAATATGAACCAACCACACTTCTTATATCCAAATATTTGTACAAGAGTATATAGAGTATTGGACCCTCGTTCAAAGAACAGAATGCTAAAGTTTGAGACCTTTTGTATCCAGAGTCGTGTCTCTAAAGCATGACATCCTATTCTCCCGCTATAGCTCAATGTGTGCCCAATAATTGTGATTTAAGCCTCTTGTATTGATATAGGCAGATAGAATATTAGTGGTGTTCGTTAAATTTTAATCATGTCAGTTGTATTCGTATAGCAATTTATGAAAACTATGAATCTTGCGATCCTTATGTTCCGTGAGATGACCTCCCCTTTGAGCTATTGTATGAAATGGTTCTACTCCCACGTTTGGCATGCATGTCTACCAAGGCGATTACAACAGCATTTGACGCAACTTTCTTCCTGAATCATCGCCCAAAACATCTATTCCAAGAGCAGGCCATGGGAAATGAGGACAAAGGTTGTGGAATTTCTTGAAAGTTTCCAAAGCCTTTTTGTTAAAAAATCAATTTCGTGTTGCCATTGTATTCCATGGAGTCGCTTTTGTTTGAGGTATATTGTTGATTGGTTTATGTGCCCCATTTATTCTTCCACATCGTGAAGCATGTAGCTCCCATTTTATCATTTCTAACTATGATATCTAACATATATTTGCTCTTCATTATACACTGATACATGTCCAAATCTGCTCAACAAATTTGTTATGTGCATTCCTGCAAATCCTTTTATGACGTTTGTAGAGGTGCAATTTTTTGTATATAGTATTGTAAGAAGTTCAAAGCTCATCTTAGTGAAGACAAGGTGGTTTCTTCACCCTTGATCTATAATTATGACAAGGTTAAATGATGGGTACCATGGCAAGCGAGATACCACACACAAGTCATGGGTTAATGTACCCTTCAAAACAACTATTTCACCTTTCTCAATAATCCAAATCTTCCTTTGGTATGCATGACAAAGATGAATTTGAGATCTTCTATCATACAATATCTTAGATTTATGGATTGTAGGAGAGCCGACTGCTTAAATTAGATACAGTTTCAGAGTAGAGGTTATCATTTGAATCAGATACAGTTTCCACATTGGAGAAAGTGGAAGTTTAGCATGTGCATCATTAATGATGCCTATGGATGCAAATACATCTAGAATTATGAAATTAAGTCTTCATAAGGAGACAATTGATGCCAAGGAATGCATTGTGGCATTGAGACTCTATGACCCTTCTTGCTTCCGCAAGTGAACCGAATTTGTTCTACAGACTTTCAACCTCAATGTCCGGGAAGATGATGACAATGTATGACATATACGCTTTAAAGCTAACAAAACCATCGACAAAAAAATAATTAAAATTGAGTTCTATTTTGAAATGGAATGATTGTTCAAATTAGAGACCCTCTAGGGATGGTTGGTGTCACAAGTTTATCTATAGTTTCACATATGTATTAATCAAAATTTCTTAACAAAGCTGTTTTGTTCTTCATATCTCAATATTGCATTGAGAATCATTACAAATTATTGAGATTTTTTTTCAACAAGTTAATGTGTTTTAGTATATTAGATTATGGTTCCCTTATAAAAAGTATTCCCTTGGTACAAATATAAAGGTCAATTGTGCATATATTCTATATATTAATTGAGTTAAATTAGGTTAAAGCTCTTGCCCAGGCAATATAATGTTGGGTCATTGTTGTTATGTTTCAAGTTTATTGACAAGGTATTTAACCTATGTATGAGTTACAAGTCTAACTCTTAAGTTGACTCATGTGAATATGATTCTATTTGTATATGTGAGTTCTATAAGTTTGAACATGGATTGAAATTATTGTTGACTATTTTCTAATTGTCGGGTTTTAAATAAATCTATCATCTAATTTGAAGGGTCTATTACCTAAATTTGTTAGGAAGTGATCTTTAGTGCATAGGAACTTCTTTTGGATTAAAATTAAAGGATTTATATTTTGTAGTCAAGGTTATTAAGTTGCATTGTTGTGTTGAGATACAGACTCAAAGAAGTCTATGGGTGTTTGTATCTAATGTATTTTTTATATCTATCATAATATTTAATAGTTATAATCCTAAGAGCGATTTTTAAAACTAAAACCTTCAATTTTTGTGTCTAGATTTATTTTGTAAACTTGGAAGGTGAATTTTAAGGATAGTGATAGTATTACCTAAGTCTAACCTAGGTTACGTTGTGGGCCCAAAGCCCATAGGTCCTAAGACTATTTCAAATTTTAAACTTGAAAATATGATGTCGAAATGACTAAACATTTTTGTAGGATATGATTTATAGATTCTCCTAGGCTCAAACATAGGTACATGTCAAAGTTTTACGGGGGGGAGATAACCTCTTTAAGAAAAAAGATATTAGTGTAAACATGTTATACACAATTTTAAAAGTATTCTAAAATTATCTATGGATGATAATAGTTTGCTATTGTTCTATTATTGTTAAGATGCCTAGCAAAATTACCATGTTAAATTGTTTTATTGGACTTCATCAACCCAATAAATTTGTACATGTTTTATAAAATATTATATTAAAAAGATATCTTTGATGTTTTATCATGTCATTAATTACCTATAAGTCTATGCCAAGTTGATATATATGAAAGATGTTTTGACTAGATTAGGTGTTACAAATGTTAGTTTTTAGATCATAAATGTAAACAAGCAGAAAATACAACACAATAGACTATGAACACAACAATTTACCCTGGGAAAACCCTCCTACTCGAGGGAGCAAAACCCAACAAAAATGTCCTCTTATATCAAAAGAATAAGTGCAAAAACTGCATACAGAATCAGGCCCTAGAATAGACCAAGTCTCATACAATGAGAAGTAGCACTTCTCCTTGAAGTGAAACACAAATGTACTAATGATAACACTTCTTCAAAGTCTGATTTGCTGCTAGGAGGCGAACTGTTGTTGCTGCTAGAAGATGTGAACTGTTGTTGAAGATATTCAAATTGAAGTGAATTGAATTGATGATAAAAATGAGAGGACTCTATCCCCTTTAAATAGAAAACTAGGTGACCACCTTTCTAGGGTCGACCTAGAGAAATACAAAATTTGTTTATAATGTGAAGGCCAACCTACCTTGAATTGGTTTTATATAAATATCTCTCGCTGCTACAAAACACTAACACTCCCTCTTAGCTAAGGAGGTATTTTCCAGATTTCCTCTTCATGGAGTCTCTCAACATGACTCCCACAATGGCTACACCCATTTGTGGAAAACCACATCTCAGTCTCAGAGATGTACAAGAGTTCATCATGGAGTCTCTCAACATGATGTCCACAATGGCTACACCCATGTGTGGAAAGAAACACATCTCAGTCTCAGAGATGTACAAGGGTTCATCACAGAGTCTCTCAACATGATGTCGTCATGGAGTCTCTCAACATGATGTCCACAATGGCTACTCCCATGTGTGGAAAGAAACACATCTCAGTCTCAGAGATGTACAAGGGTTCATCACGGAGTCTCTCAACGTGATGTCGTCATGGAGTCTCTCAACATGACGTCCACAATGGCTACTCATGTGGAAAGAAACACATCTCAGTCTTAGAGATGTACAAGGGCTCATCACGGAGTCCCTCAATGTGATGTTGTCATGGAATCTCTCAACATGACGTCCATAATGGCTACTCCCATGTGTGGAAAGAAACACATCTCAGTCTCAGAGATGTACAAGGGTTCATCACGGAGTCTCTCAACGTGATGTCGTCATGGAGTCTCTCAACATGATGTCTCATCTCAGTCTCAAAGATGAACAAGGGCTCGCGCCTCATATTTCTCCGTCTCAGATAAATATACACTATAGGGGCTTTCACCTCATATTTCTCTGTCTCAAAGAAATATACATTACAAGGGCTTTCACCTCATATTTCTCCGTCTCAGAGAAATATACATTACAACAAATCTTCATGATGATGTGACTCCCTCTGAAGCTCCAAGTACTTGCATCAACCTCCTGACCTCCTCGTCCAAGATTGCCTTTAATGCTTGCCTTAGAGAAACGGTTTCCAATGCACACTTTCAGCACTACTGACTTGTGAGAGTTCAGGACTGTCCTTCTCGACCTCATCCCAGATCACCCTATTCTGAATAGGTTTGCGGAGCTTGCAATTCTGTTCTCAACAACTGAAGAAGTCTTCCAAGGACTTTTAGCACTTGGCCTTGTAACACTGCAACCCACTTAGCTGACACCTTCACTTCTTCTCAGTGAGTCACAAAACTCCCTCTTGATCCCTGCCTCAACACAGAGATTACAAAAATCCTCTAGAAGTGAATTCCCCTCCATTGATGGATCTCAAAACCTTAGTCCTCTTCCTAGACATGATCTCAACTCGTGTCTTGAATTCTCGGAATTTAACTCCCTCTGAATGTCATTTCCTCCTCTTTGAAGTAGCTGATTGCAATGACAATCTATATAGGTTCTTCGTTGTTTAGTGTCTTCATCTTTCTCAATCTTCTTTGTTGATGCAAACTCTCCATCCAAGGCTGACCCAACCTTGTGCCCTTGAGAGATGTCTCCAATGAAGTTATGTGTCGCCAACTCAGTCTCATGGCTGCTAGCTAAGTCTTCATGTTTGTTCATTTCTCTAGTCGGCATGACTTCCTCATCGGATGCCTCAAGCTCTTCCTCCCTTTGAATTATTTATGCAATCTCTCTCCATCCTGCATTTTAGAGAGATTAATAATAGTTCATATAATCAAAATCAAACTACCTGTAAGAGAATTATACAGACCAATGCTAGAAGCATACATGATTAACTATTCCCAATGTTGTTTGCATGAATTATTATTTACATGATTATTTGAATCCATGATCATTATTCAAAGGTACAAACATAAAATACTTATCTCTTTAATAGCACTCTTCAAATCTATTTCAAGTGTTTCCAATTTGTCTTGTGCATCCTTGTAGTTAAGTTGCAAGACCTCAATTTTGTTCTCAACCTCCAATAGCTTTCCAGTGAATCCTCCATCTTCACCCTCAATTTAGATACTTACTCAGAAAACTGTTTTGCTTCAGTTTCAGTCTCCATAACCCTTATTTTTGCCAACTTCAACTATTTTTCAAGATCACATTTTGCTTGTGTAGCAGTCTCCAATAATGACTCCAATTTTGTCACCTTCTTTGCATTATCCTCTGCCTTATCACGAAAAACAACAATTAAATCTTCGAGTTCAACACCTCTTTGCCTGGAGTGCCAACGAACTTGTCTGTAATGATGATTTTGTCTTCTCCTATATGCAACGCCACTTGAATGCAAGTTACCACAATCTATCCTTGACTCCAATTGTTGATATTCTTGGCTCAAATCAGTCAACATAAATCCACTATTTCTCCTCAAAGGCCAATGCTCCCTAAGACAATTTTCCACGATTTTATCTTGCATGAATAACCACCAACGAAGGCTCCAAGTTGTTGAATGTGCTGTGAATGAAGAGCCACGATTTTTTAATAATTTTCTATCCTCAAATCGATGAATGCAAACTGTGCAAAGGCTGTGACTTCAACACCAAAATGCCACAATTTCTCAAGCAATAATATTCTCCAATAATCGACTTGTTTTGTTATTGATTCCAATTAGTAATAAATTGATTCTTTGTGATGCCAAGATGACTGGAATAATCTTCAACAAAGTAATAAGAATATCTTCGCTCGTTATTTTTATTTTTATTTTCAGAAGACCATCTTGCTTATAGACAAATCTGATCGGATTTCTTGAACCCGCTCTAATACCATGTTAGTTTTTAGATCATAAATGTAAACAAGCAGAAAATACAACACAATAGACTATGAACACAACGATTTACCCTAGGAAAACCCTCCTACTCGAGGGAGAAAAACCCAACAAAAATGTCCTCTTATATATCAAAAGAATAAGTGTAGAAACTGCATATAGAATCATGCTCTAGAATAGGCCAAGTCTCATACAATGAGAAGTAGAACTTCTCCTTGAAGTGAAACACAAATGTACTAATGATAACACTTCTTCAAAGTTTGATCTATTGCTAGGAGGCGAACTGTTGCTGCTACTAGAAGATGTGAATTGTTGTTGAAGATATTCAAATTGAAGTGAATTGAATTGATGATAAAAATGAGAGGACTCTATCCCCTTTAAATAGCAAACTAGGTGACCACCTTTCTAGGGCCGACCTAGAGAAATACAAAATTTGTTTATAATGTGAAGGCCGACCTGCCTTGAATTGGTTTTATACAAAGAAAAAACATCTCTCGCTACTACAAAACACTAACAACAAAACACCCTATTGATAGTAATAAGTTATCTTATATTACATCCTATTAGATTCAAACTTGCCTCAAAATTGTTTAAATGATTATGTGAGATGAAATATATTTTATTTAAGGGTAATTGTGTACTTAATTCCATTTGTTTATTTAGGAAAATAAGATACTCATGTAGTCCAAAATGTATGAATATAAACTTGGGAAATTTTTGAGTGTTGGCAATAGGTCACTTCATAGCATATATTATGCATATAATTCACTAAACATATTCTATGTGATAATACGACAATGTTTTTATTACATTTTTATTGAAGAATAAAAGACCCCTTTTCACAATAAGAGCTTTACGTGAACGAGCAAATTGTAAAAGTTACAAGGTAAAAGATTGAGTATATAAATTTGCAAATAGTTCCTTGTAAAATCATGATTTGCTTCATACAAAAGTGCATCTATAATTTTAATCATGTTATTAAAAAAATATTTATATATGATAAAAAATTAATAAAAGTAAAATAGAAAGAATTATTGAATATAATCTAGAATTTGTGAAACAAAACAAAAATTATATATGCAATTAAATGATAGATTTACTAATGTCCTAATTATTTTTGGTGAGTTATGATGTAGATTCAACTTAAGCTACTTGAGGATAGCAACTAAATTATAAGGGGAGAAATGCTATGGAACTTTTTCTCCAAAGTGAAAAAAAGGTTATGAAAGCATTAAAGGGAGATAGAAAAATAAAGGATACTATGCTCATTTGGTTTAAATGAAGATAAATTAAAATATTTAAGAAAATTCTTTTTGAAAAGCGGGAAGTAATTATACTTATTAAATAATAATTAAAGGCAACCTTTGTGAAAGGATGTGATGGTTTGAAAACCACTCCTTAAGGATTATATAAAGTGTTTATGTGAGACTTGGAAAGGAGCATGGAGAACACTCAAAGAAAAATAAAGTGATTTGGTGGGACTATGGACATTTGGAGAAGGGGCACAAAGAGTGTCTAACTTGAGGTTGAAAGTACACCCGAGATTGTTCTGGCCAAGGATTTGTGCGAGTAAGCACACCTTTTTTGTGCGAGTAGGCATTAATTGTGTATGTACACATGTTCTCCAAAGTGTGTCATAGTAAGATCAAATACCACTAACAACTTCCTAGAATTAGTGACTTTTCCGAGAGCTATAATTTCATATAAGTATTGAAAACCATTGATGCTAAGAGATATTGAGAATATTATATATATGGTTTTGATTGAATTCTTACTAAACTATCACACGTCGTCTTTTACATTGGTTATCCACATCTATTTTAATAATATTGCAACTTGTAAATTATTTTAACTCTAATATTCAATCTATTAAATATGTTGCTACTAATTAAATAACCTAGGGAGAACAGTGACATTACAATAATGATCAACCCTTTATTTGCAAAATTATTTGGTAGTATGATGGAAAACATAATTAGCAAATGGGTGCAAGATAAAGAAAAGCATGCAAAAGGTCAAGCATGACTTAGACCTAAGCACTCTACAGTTGATCATAGAATCACTCTAAGGCACATCATTGAAAAAATTTGGGGAGAAAGGAAGATGTTTTTTGTTGTTTTGTTAACTTCAAAACGGTCATTGACATGATCCCCAGAGGTAAGTTATGGCGTAGACTGGAAGAACTTGAGATTCCTATGCATTTGAGAGTGGTTATCCATACACTTTATAAGGAGGTTAAAGTCAAAATTAAAACTTCGACATGCATATCAAAAGGTTTTAGAAGTGACATTGGGGTCGAGCAAGGGTGCCCCTTATCTCCTACATTCTTTGATTTATATATTGACAAACTTGAAGAAGGGCTAAATTTGCAAGGTGGAGATAGTGTCCATTTGGGAGAGTTTGTGATTAGGCTTCTTTTATATGGCAACTAGCATATTTTGATTGCTAAATTGGCTCACATGTTGCAAGAGTTACTTATATACCCTTGAACATTTTGTACAGCAATGGAGATGAAGTCAATACTAGTAAGATCAAAATCATGATTTCCTTAACAAAAAAACAGAAAAACTAGCATAAATTCTACTTCAAAGGAAGCACTCTCAAAGTAGTAATTGAGTACAAATACATCGAGATTGACTTCAACAACAAGCTTAGTTGGGAGGGTTGTAGAAAGAAGAGAATTTGGGAGGCTGAAAAGCTCTATATACTCTTCAAAATAGATGTAGAGGCAGAGTTATGGGATTGGAAAACTCCTCATTCTTTTGGGACTTCTAGTTCTTTTGGTGCTGCTCTATGGGTGTGAGTTGTGGGCTAGCAGCACCTCGGATTCAAAGGAAACAGATTGAAAAAATTCAAAAGTGCTTGATCACAAGTAAGCTCAAAATAAAAGGTCCAATCCCTTATGAGATTATGCTAAGTGAAACAAAGGCAGATCATATTTAAGCAAAGCAATTGTTATGGTGTGTCTCATAAGGTATTTAAAAAGAATTGAACAAATGGAAATAGGTAGATGGCCTAAGGTTGTTTTCAATGACACTATGAGTGAAAGAAAGAAGACTTGGATGAAGCAAAACAAATGGATGTGCAAATGGAATATTTAGTTGGATGCATGCTCCGCAAATAACAAATAGATAAAGATTTTTGTTATGAATAAGTTTTGCAAGCGTATATGGGGTAAAGTTCTAGGGAGAAAGAAGAAATATTATCTTGAGGAGTTCAACTCCACGTGCAATCATCAAAAAGCATGCATAATGGTTAGTATTCCGTGGAGAGCCAAGATTTTGATTGCTCAACTAAGAACTAACTCACGTCAACTCCGATGTGAAACAAGGTGGTGGAAAAGACCTGAAGAAGCATGGGAAAAAATGGTGTATTTTTTGCAATACCAAGGCAATCAAATAAAAAAAACACTTTATTATAGAGTGATGTTTTCAAAGACATTAGGGACGAACATGATAATATAATTTCAGCGGTTTCTTGATACAATTTACTCAATGAGAGGAATGTTTGAGAAGTTGGAGGTGTTCATCACCTCTTTGAATAGGAAAAGGATTGATATGCAGAAAACAAAAATGACAATGCTGATTGTCCCATAAGCTATTTTTAAACTTGTGGACATTAAAAGTCTTTCATTCATTCATATACCACAAGCTCCAATGCCACAGCAGCATTAAAAAAAAAAAAATTGGCAACGAATGCAAGGATTGATGAAGGAAATATCACCTTCTACACTCAGGATTGAGTCAGGATTGACAAAGGAAATGTCACCTTAGGCACCAGTGCTGTTTTGACCGCTGCAGACCTTCGTGGGCTTGAAAACAGTGATCGACTAAACGGGAGCCATTACCTTTCAAGATCAACTGTTTTCTTCCACATGCCCTCGTGTTGTTACTCTTTCACACGATCTGTATTTGCATGTCTTCCTTCCGGCTATCCAATCCTCCCAGCGCTCTGCATTTCTTTCTTCAAACTTCCTCTGTGTTCTAATACCAAATGATGATTTTTATAGTGCAATAGAAAAGTAAAATGATGATCTGCAAATCATCTACCAATAACCATACAATGCAAATTTTGTAGATGGCTCTCCAATATCTCATAGATCTATTATTCGAAAAAGATTCATTTTATAAGAGAAAACCACTGAAAAAACAAACTAACTGCTGACTAATCACTAAAAAAAATCTGCCTAGTAATTAAAAAATTCATTTGTCTTTCAAATTTGTTCTAAAACATTGAGAGGCAGGATATTTTTTATCTTGTCCCAGACAATTGGCTATCTTTGGGTTTCTATTTTGAATTTTCGCTCTGCCTCGAGGATGTCATTCTAGTAATCTCCTCTGCCCACCAGATTACTTCACATCATTATCCTACCTTTTGTCATTAGCTTCCTGAATGTCGGTGCATCAGCCACCCCCGGAGCCCCTGGGTCCAGGTGAACCGTTTATATGTTAGCATTAACTGTTTTTGGTCTTACACAGACATTAATATTCAATCTAAGTCAGTAAACAATAAGGCCGACTCCCAACTGTGGAGCTTCTCCATAAAGAAACAAGTAACATGTAATTGTGGCATGCCCTCATCTGTAGACTATAATCAATGATTCAATAGTAATATTGGAAAATAGCTCTTCAGATGGAAATTAATTAGAAAAGAATAGATATTAACCTAGATATTAATGTTCGAAAAATGCGTGTGAGCCTAAAACAATAATTAATAGGGTAACTGCATATTAAAACATTGACTATAGCTATTAATATATTGTTAAGTTCCAAAAATAACAAATATGTAGTCCTTGCCTGTAAGAGAGGACAACGAAGGTAGCGTGTATACATTTACTGACAAAAATTCTCACCGTATAGAGTTGATATTTATTTTAGTGAACAATTTAAGGCCTTGGAACTAGAGTTTCTAGAAGATCTAAATGGCATTAAAACCCAGGCAATAACCATTCTCATATTAACATGATTGATGGTTTTGAGGCCTATGGGTGGCACTTCTGAAGAATTTCCAGTTGAGGTACTCAATCTATAATAAATCTAAGCTTTCAAACCTGATGTTGTGCAACCCAGAAGCATCATTACAACACTGCAAACATTTCAGTACTTTCATGATCTATAAATTCAGCAGATCTTGAATTCTAACCGTATGTTTCTTAACAAAACCAGATAAATGTCTTGCCACCTTTCACATAAAATTAAGGATATTGAATGCAAATGTCTATCATTTCAAGCTGATCACAAGATGCCGTGAATTCTGAAGATACCAGATACATTTATAATATGAAGAACAAATTAAAAAACGTTTCAGTACTTTGATGATCTATAAATTCAGCAGATCCTGAAATGTAACTGTATGTTTCCTACCAAAACCAGATAAATGTCTTACCTCCTTTTGCATAAAATTAAGGATATGGAATGCAAATGTCAATCATCTCAAGCTGATCACAAGATGCCGTGATTTCTGAAGATACCAGATACATTTATAATATGAAGAAAAAATTAAAATGTTATTATAAGAAACAGTTAAAAGAATTTTTAGCATTAAACATTTGCCAACCATAGATGTCCGACTCCTTAATTTTGGACAAAACTGTGAGCTTTATTTAATGTCAATGAGAACTTCGTAGTTTAAATAGAGAAATTACGAGAAAAGATTCTCAAATTTCACAAACAGAAAATGACTTTATCTGCCAAATTAGAGTATATGAGACAATAAATAAAATGATTACCAGAACATGGCAAATTGTAAATTTGGTAAATTACTAATTGAAGTATCATATAGTATGCAAGTACAGAAAATGAACTTATCTGTCACACTTACAGTACAAGAGACAATAAACAAACTTAACATCAGAACATGGCAAATTGTAAATCTGGTAAATTACTCGCCTATGCATCACTTACGATTATTAATCACTAATATATAACAAGAAAAAGTTTATCTACTGTTCATCAGAGCATGACAAACTGTGAACTGGTAAACTACCAGCTGAAGAAATGATATATAACTCACAAGACACAATAACAGTTAAATCAAACCCATGACCAATAGCATATGTTGCAGTCATTTAATACTTTGTGGGGATTCAGATGATATTAGTAATTTTAGCTTTCCTCTTGCATGTAAGATAGTTTCTCCACAGTAACAAGAAACTGGTCAAAGCCATTTTCTATATAATTTAAAATAATAGTATATTTAAAGCTGTATACCCTGAAAAGACCATTTAGATTATAATTTTTAATAGAACATGGACTTCCATCTTATAATATGAACCTTGCCAGACCACAAACACTCTAAATGATTAAATGGCTGAAAAACATGCATATTCTTGGTTCATACTTGAAATTCATCAGCCTCATTTTGCAAAGGCCCTAAAACAGAGTCCACCTCACTTAAATTGACCTCTTCAACAGTTGCTGGATCCCATTTTGGATTCTGCCAAAACAATAAAAAGATAAAGCTCAGAAGGGCGGCATGACTGAAATTTAAAACAAATCCAATCTTCACAAGCAAAAAATTCAGAACCCCTTCCTAGATGCCCTTTAATGTGAACATGAATTGAGAGAAAACCAAATTTTCATTGTGACATCTTGTTCGCTTTCTTAAAAAAGCACAACAATTGTATGCTTTTTTACTTCCAATTATGCCAAGGTCCCATGTGACTGCATAAGTAGATTTTCTGCTTAAATTTAAGCAGCATGACTAGTCCCATGCAAATTTTAAATTAAACATGAAGGATAATCTATGAATCTTCTCCTATTATATTGGAGCAGCTACATTTTCGGGATTGAAAAATTGTGATGAAAAAAGGGGGTGCTGAAATTATACAGAAATTACATAATGAAAAAAAATGCCAGATGGCTGTATACATTTCTTTCCCTCATTTTCTACATTTCCCTCCAATTTTTACCTCCAAATTTTTCTTTATTAATAAAAAAGGTAAATAATAATCAGAAATCTGGAATTTTCAAAAGAAAAAAAAAAAGGGAAAATATTCAATAGGAATTGAAATGTCCAGACTGCATTTAACAAATCCAGCCAGTCCAAAAAAATCTAGATCCATCTGGATTTGTGAAATGTGCCCCTTAATTTTTTCTTTGAAATTTCACCCACAACAAGCACCCGTTATGGATTAGCCCAAAATATAAATCAGCTGAAAGTAACCTTCGCCAAGAATGTTCACCAAGATCCTTTGAAAGGCGAGGTGATAGCATATGGGAAGGGATCGTTAGCAACAACTGAATTGAATTACAAGCTGGAAATGAATGCAGGCGGTGATCCAGCCATAAAAAACTCCACGCTACCACTTATTTAGTGGGGGGAAAGATATTACAATGAAGAACAATTCATCCACTTTTCAGCAGGTATCCACTCAACAGTGGGAATTCGCAACTTAAACAGTGGGTGAGATATGAGAGATACAAATGTTTATTCCTCCACATTGGCGGTAAACCATCTAGGGGTTACAATGTTTGAATTAAAACACAAGTAAATGCAGAAATATTAATGACTGGAACAGTACTACTGTTTGCAGCCTTACAATGCAAATTATCAGAAAATTACAAGTGTTAATAGCTGTATAATCAATACAAATTGAAGAAAGATGATCTCTCACACTTCCAATCTTTTCAATTACTGAAATATAAGCCAAAATCTGAACTAATGATAATCTGATATGAAACCATCAAACTGAAATATAGACCAGCAACTAAACCTTCATTAAATTGTTCATATCTTCACCCCAACATGCTCCTATCTCCTCCAAATTAAATGCAAATAATCATTAGAAGCTAGGCGTCCAACCAGCAAGAGAGAAACTAAGCAAAACTCATAAAGAATGAAGGCACAAATCCCAATAACCACTTAATGAGAATGGTACGGCCTTAGGAAGAGGGCGACCTCTCTAGGAAATTGGAGAGCTCACAATAAAATTTGAAAATTTGCACATAAGGGCACCTCAAGCATAGAAATCAATGGGGCAAATACCCATAATTGAAATAAAATCACACAGTGTTCTGCAAGTGAAAACTTGTTTCAGCTATTCATAAGCCAGCAACCTGCAAAACTGATAAAAACATCAAAACTTCAACATTGATACTCAATAAGCACTTCTGAATGAAGCACACTCCCAATTGACCATCTAGGGAACCATAGTTTTAGGCCCGAAGAATGGTGTAGATGCTAAGCTCCCCCTCAGTCGAGTTCTAAAATCAATCTAGCAACATTTCGATAAGATAAACAATAGATACCAAAAGAATGAGCAAAGGCCTGCTTTATAGAACTGGAGGTGACTTTTCAACTTCTTCCTTTTCCCTCCAAAAAGGGGCACCCAATAAGATATCCTCTATGGGCTTTTGGATCCTTAGTTGTATGGTGCTCATACAATCTGTACAGTTTCCTAAACAAGCTTTGAGGATCTCTATATCATTGGCATCTCTATGTCATATTCTTTGATATGATCAACAAGATTCCCTAACTACATCTAATATACAAGGTACTTTACAATATTTAAGAATTTTTATTAATTGGAGATTTTTTATTAGGTATAGGGTATGGAGAGCCATAAGGCTAGGTGTAATGTCCCCATTTTAGCACTACGTTTTCCAATGATTGTTAGCCTATTCTCGGATGCCCATAGGCTAGTCAGAGGCAAAATTAGGGTTTCTAGTTGCTTGGAGGTTTCTTTTGTGGATTCAGGGCTTTGCATGTTGGAGTTTTGCAAATTAGATTCTAGATTCCTTCTAGGTTTTCAGAGAGCTTCAAGGTGGTATGACATGCATCTGCATCAGGTAACTTTTCCGGACTTACTAGTTTTAGTAAGTTACGACAGGTGCTCAGAATGCGGTTAAAATACATTTGAAGTCACTAACTATTTTTAGTAGTATGCTATTTATAGTAAGTGCTATTTTTAGCGGTGCTATTTATGGCAGTGTTTCAACTATTTGGTACAGTGGCTATATCTGGCAAGGCAGTATATTCAGTTTGGTCTCTAGCATTTGTGGTGCTCGATTTGGCAAGTTCAATTCTTGGTAAAAATATAATGTTTAAGTAAAATATAATGGCTAAGTGAATTTGGACGCCAAGTATTGAAAATATTTGCAAGTTATAATGTTATTTCACTTAAATTTTTGGACGCCTACTTTATGATGTATTTTGCATTTTTATAAATTATTATCTCTCCCTCTTGTTTGGACGCCAAGTCAAGGAGGCTAATGAAGTTCAAATGAAATGCAAATGCAAGTTTGGAAAGATGAATGAGAATTTTCAGCTTGGGCACCCTAATTGGAGGGAAAAGTTTATAAATATGAGGCCTTGGCATTCATTTGAGGCTATCCATTGAAAATATAATGAAGTGCTCTGAAATTTCTTCAGACCCTTGCTTCGAGGAATGCATACCTCCTAGCTCCGTTAGTTTCGTGATTGCAAGATAGCACCTAGCTAAGTTTGAGACTGTTCTTTACACTGAAGAGCAGATTGAGCGTAATGAAGGTGTTGTTCTATGATGTTTTTTTAATTTTGGTGAGTTTATTTCAGTTTTTTCATGTTGTTGGTGGTGCTTGGCTGAAGCACATTTTCGATCGTAGCCCCTTGCACGATTTTTGCATGGTTTTGGGTATTGGCTTCATGGATGTAGTTGCCTTGGGCGCCCCTTTGCTCAAACTTTCATAATTTTTGGTAAAGTCCTTGATTTTCTAGTCAAGTCACCCTTCTCAAGGGTTTATGCTAATTGTTGTTCGTGCCTTGGGATGTGTGCTAAATTAATCAAAGCTGTTTGGAGGGGTTTGTCACTTGGTACTTGGTCGCCCTGCTCCTAGGAGTCATTTGCATTCAATTTCACATCATTCAAAGGTGTTTTGACGAAGTTATGACGTTTTGGTGATTCTAGGGCTTGCTGGTATGAATTTTCTGATTGCTGCAATTTTATATCAGACCTGATATTTCAATCATTTTTGCTATATTTCATATGTTGGATAGCTTGTACTTCTTTGGAGTTCATTTCCTTACATTTTGGAGATCATTGGTTATCTATATCTTACTGTAATTTGCAGATTGCTTCAATTTGTAAGGCTGTTATTAGTGTACTGATTCAGTCATTTTATTTCTGCACTTTACCTTTTGTATTCCCACTTTTAGTGGAAGAGACTGGCCTCGCCGTCTTTATATTTCAGTTCCGCTCTTTACTTCATTCCCACGGTTTGGTGGAAGAGACTGGCCTCGCCGTCTATTTACTTTCAACGCTTTACTTTTCTGTAATGCCTGCTGAAAAGCGGAAGGGGTCAGCTAGCCGCCCAGACATTTACTTTAAGTACTTTGTATTACACTCCCGTTGAATAAGTGGTCAAGTTGCATTGCATATCTTGTTGATCGGTTGAGCCGTCTTCATATTGTAATTCCAATATTTCAATTGGATTTCATCTAACGATCCCCTTTCCACCGTATGCTCTCACCTTGCCCTCATTGGGATCTAGGTGATCAGAAAGTGAAGGGTTGCTTTCAATTGGTTTACCATTTCTCTAACGCTAACGGGTGAAATCTTGTGTTCAAAATTGGAAAAAATTATAAGGGGATATTTCACTAGGGCCCTGTTGGTGTGTGTTTTGAGTACGCCACCGAACACAGAATAAAAATGCCCAAAGGACACTCTTATCCTCTCTTGAAAAGTGCTTGCAAAAATCTAGTAGACAATACAATAACTCCAAGGTTTCTTTGGTCAGGTCTTGACATGTGGATAAGGCCAATGGGCGTTGTGATTGCTAGTAATCACAAGGGGACTTACATCAAATTCTCTTTTTGCGGGTTGGAAACTTAGACGGTTTTATCCTTGAAGGCTCTTTCGGTGGGTATCTTCAGATTTTCCAAAAAAATAAAAAAGGATAAGGGTTTAGAGACCTAAACTACGCCTAAGAATTCAAGAGACAGCAGTGAGTAGACAAAATGGGTAACCACACTTCGTTTCGCCACCTTTGGACAACTACGCGAAGCAGGTGCAATCTTCAACGGAAGTGATAAGAATTTTCATATTTGAATCGGTAATTGAAACAAACAGAAGTTAAGCATCCACGATTTAATGGCTCAGACTAACTTTACACGTCAAATGCAAATCATCCACTCGACAAAAGTATGAGCAAAATTTTATCCGCCACTGCGATCAAATCTATCATTCATCTAACCAACATGTAATGAAATGCTATTCTAATTCTACTCTAAGTGTTGAAGGAGAAATATTCAACCTTGCATACTACTTGAAAATAAAAGTTGTTCTTAGCAAATCATGCACAAGAGCTTTTATAAACGGAAATAGTTTCGTCGCAACAATCTTTTATTACTCACTTCACAAAATACAAATGAGGGTCAATGAGTTTATATAGAGTTTCATAAATGGAATAAATGGCTCAGATTGAAAATGAGCCGACGGTCAAGATTTAGCAAACGAAACCCTAATTAGGGTTTCCCAAAATGACTTCAGTTAACTGGCAGTGAACAGCAATGAGTTGGCAATAGGAGCTATTTTCAAGGGACTATATCCTGATCCTCTCGAGCTGCCGTGTATTCGCCGAATCTGGACACGATCAAGGCAACCTCGTCCATGGTAACCTGCGGAAGCATGCCGATTCTGAATTCAAGCCCATCCATGCTCTCGACGCATCTGGCGAAGGTCTCCTCCCACTCTGGTTCAGTCTTCTCAAAGGACTCTCTGATGCTCAAGAAGTTCGCCAATTTGGCCCAGTCCTGCCTCAAGATGGACCCAGTGATGTCGAAGATATTTTCCTGGACATTTTTCTTCAAAACTTCCAACTGCAGGTCATTCTCTCGTAGCGCCTCTTTATCCAGGACATCGGCAATTATGTTGAGGATTCTGGCCTGAACTTCCTTGACCTGTTCCTCCAATCTGACACCATCAACATTGACCCTCTCTAGGACTTTACCTCGTGCCGTCAAGGCCCAATACCAAGTGTGGAAGTCATAGGCTGCTCCCGCTGCGATGACGCCTCCCTCTAGCAATTCTTGCTTAGGAAATCCTTTCAGAATCCTAAGGCAAGGGATTATTCTATCCTGCACGTCTGGAAGGCTGTCCCATACTTCTGCCAAAGAAGCGAACCTAGAAAGCAAGGCAGTGGCCTGGCCATAAACCAAAGTTAGCCGCTCCACAAATGTCTCAGCTTCAGTCCCCTTTACGGCTATCCATTCTTTGGCCTCCTGAACCGTGAGCCTGTTTTCTTCCATCTCTTTAATGGCCTCCTGCGAAGAGTTCGGAAGTAGAGGAGCTGCCGTAGTGTCCTGATCAAGTGGCTTGATCAAGTGCTGAATATATTCCCTTAAGCGCTCAATCTCTAATTGGCACTCCTTCCTTCTGGCTACCTCCTTCGCCAACCTTGATTTGATGGCGGACACAGAATTGTCCAAATCTTCCATTTCTTGGCCCTTAGTGGTTGGACCCAAGTCAATGGTCGTGATGGCGTAATCTGTGGAGCCATATCCTCCCGTGGCTTGTCCACTGTAGGCACGGCGATTTGCACTGTCCTGTTGCCGGCCTCGTCTCTATGTATGCTGGAGAATTTCTTTGCCGACTTTTTGGGCACGGTTTGAGACAGTCTGGCCAAAAAGTCTGCCGTATCATCCTCTTCTGGTTCATCTGCCGGCACTTGTACCTTTAGCCTCTCCTTCAGCCAATCCGGTATCGTAAGCTGCTCAACACCGTCTTCTTCCGGCACGCCTTCTCTATCAGGAACGTCTACAATTCCCCTAAGGGCTGAAATCATCCCTTCCTGAAAATCCTCATCTTGGGTGCCCACATTGTCGTCATCCGACTCCAATATTTCGGTGCCCGTGGGAGAAGGTGGCGCATCCTCATCTGGCTGAAGCTCCACGTTGTTTTCAGGAATCGGAGAAGGATCCCTCATATCTGCCAGTGAAGCATCGGCGGTAGCCAGTATCTCCTCAATATTTCTGGAGGCGGCCGATTGAGAAGCTTTCATCTTTACCTGTTTCTGGACCGGCTCTTTGCCTGCAGCTATTTCTTTTCTTTTCCTAGATGTGGTGGCCTCTATCACTGGGAGGTCCTGTGATGCTCCCGCATTGGAAGAATAAGACTCTGCCTCGCTTAGCATATCATAGGTCAAGGTTATCTTCTGGCGCCTTAATTCTTGAACTCGTTGATCAACCCACCACTGAGTAAACTTGATGACAGGCCTCATCAAGACGTTCAAGTCAGCATGCTCTGCTTCTGACCACTGGACAGCGGGCAAAGCTGAATTCTCATCGAAGCGCGGTTGCGTCTGATTCTCGTCCTCTTCCAACTGATCTGGCACGTGACAAAATTCGGTTGCCCTGATCAAGCTGAGAGGCAATCGGGACCACATCCTCCGTCTGACCTCAAATTCATCCGCAGCATTTGCCCAATAGTCCTCCAGTTCGACCCTATGCTTGTACCTCCTTCCATCCACCATTTTGATGTGGTGATGGGGGTCGTAGTGATTTCTGGCCAGATATGGAGAGAAAGGGTAATGCTGTATCTCAATTCTGGCACTGTCAGCTGCCTGTGATGATGGACACGACTCCAGCATGTTCCCTATAAAGAAGGGAAAAGTAACTGCCGCCTTCTGTTTTGCTCTTTGAAGACCCTGAAACTCTTCTAACTGCCTCAACACTTCGAGCAGGACCATCTTATTCGTGGGGAAGATGGGCAGACGGTACGGGCTTCCGGTGAATCCCTGAATTCTGATATATGTAAATCGGGGATACTGGATAAACCATGACCCATATTTGCTAATCAACTTCTTGGCCTCAGGAGTCAGCTGTTGATGTGTTCCTCCCTAGAGTATCCTGGTGATGTACATCAAGAACGCGTTGTGGGCTCGCCTAAAATGCGCCTTCTCCCTCAACTGGAGTTGTGGGTAACAGTCATAAGGTTTTAGCTCGTTCTCCTTACTGCCAACTGTGCCTTTGCAGATCAAGCCTGCATATCTGTAAGTTTTGGCCAACATATAGACAACGTAAGAACCCATATAAAACGTTTTGGTCTTCTCTAGATTGATAAGCTGGTGGTGAAGATTATTGCTTATCATCCTCGCCCAGTTGAACATTTTGACACCTTCTGTGAGGTCCTCAATGAAGTAATACATCCACGGCTCAAAGGGTGCTCCCGAGGGACTGCCTGCCACTTTGTTCAGCAAGATAATAATATCTCCATAGTCCTCCTTGAAGTCCGTGCGCATCAACTTCTTGGGCATCTTCTTAAAGGACGGTCTAGGCTTGTCTAGCCAAGATTTGTTAAGGTTGGCGGCACAAAGATCAGGATTTTTGTCATATAACTTCTGAGCATCTTCCTTGGTCTTGTAGACAGTTTTAGGATATGCCGGAATGCCGAAGGCTTCCTGAATGGCCACCTCTGTCAGATGTGCCAACACTCTCCCATCAGGCGCCACAATCCGCCTTGACTCAGCATCATAGTGAAGTGCACACTCCACCATCAGTTCAGCACAGCAAAGTGCAGGCTGGAATCCGGCAGCTTGAAATATGCCGTTTCTCACTATCCTTCTAGCTGCAGGCGTCGGTAAGGGTCCGTTGTGTCCATATATCCTCTTTTTAAATTCCACGAGATCGATGTGGCCAAGATCTGTGTCTGAGACATTTTTCCATTTGGACTTTATTCTGGTCTCTGGCTGCGATCCTTTACTTGCAAACTTCATCTGTGCCTGCCTGGATATTTCTCCTTGATCGATCGGCAGCCTGCAAGCACAAAATACTTAACATTAATACAAGATTATTTAAATTTAACGAGTTTCGGGGTGTAGCTTAGACAAAATCGCACTTTCAGCCTTATAAAATTAAAATTTCTGTCAAAAAGCAAGCTGAAAGTAATTAAATTCGCCTATCATGAATGAAATTCGTGCCGGAAACGAAGTAGAAGATAGAAACACAGCGCAAATACGTTGTCGATTAACTTCCAAACCTCAAAGATCGCGTTGTGGCTGCAAATGAATTTAAAAATTCAGAAAATCTGCCAGAAGAAGTGCGCCAATATGCTGGAAGTACGATTTCAGCAAAGAAATAAATTACTTCTCTCAAAAATCACACCTGTCAATAAGAGAATGCTATCTCGATTCTCACAATGATGTTATTCTCACAAACTTCTCCTTCGAGAATGTTTTCCTGAAGATTCGAGAGAGATAGTTGCTTCTCAGCCGGAATTTGTGAAGAAATGAGTTGCTGAAACTCATTTTATGGCTGAGAAGTGCGATTTTCTTCAAGGCATTGCTTTCTTTCTTTTGATTTTCTTCCAATTTTTAGAAACGTTTTCTCCTCGGATTAGCAAACTTCTAATTTCACTTTCAGTTATCGAGGCAAGTTTCTAACTTTCGTCTCTGTGCCATCTCTGCTGAGATTTTCGAATTTTCTCAAGGAAAATTGACTAAGTGTTGGAAAATATATTAAATTAATTGTCCAAAATTATTTTTCCAACGTATTTTAAATCCTCCGAACATGGCAAAGTTAAATTTATCTAAGGTAGAGCATTTTAATCTTCCAATAATCTCCAGACTTTGAATTTTTAATTAAAATTCCCTAAGTGTCAGGGAAATAATTAAAAATATTAAAATATTAAATTCCAACCCGTTTAACTTTGATACATGGCTAATTTCCTTTTGTCCGAGGCAAAATATCTCTTTTCAAATTGTCTGCCTAGCCAAAATATGCTCAATAGCTCATCTGCCAAATTTCAACTTTCTAGGCGGAGTTCTGACCTTTCTGGACATTTTTATTTTAGCCGAACGATTCATCTTCTGGGTTGGGCGAACCTGGAGACCTCTGCCACTTTGCCATTTTTTTACTAGCGCTTTAGGAATTTTCCAAGCTGAGAGGGGCGGACTTCATGTTTGCTCTGCCAAGCACCCTTCATTTTGTGCCAAAAAATTTCACTCCGTTGTGCTGGGGCGTGATTTTTATGCCGGCCAAAACCTCTTCTTCTTCTAGACATTTCTCCGTTTTTCATGCCTTAGTATAATTTTCTCTTCAAGAGTTGGGCGAATGTCTTATAATTCCTTGCCTATGGCGTATTTTATCATCCATTGGTCTTAGATTTTCCTTGCCATGGCGAATTTTATTTGTGCCTTGTCCAATGAAAAATTTCACTTGTTTCCATCATTTAATTCAATTTTCAATGAATTATCTTGCAATTTTACCCCTTTCCAAACACCTTGGAGCGCACCCCTTCATGTTTTACCCTTCTCCACACTTCTTGGGGCGGACTTCATGAGTTTTATGCCGGACTTTTTCTCCATGCCATAGGGGCGGACTTTAGCTTCTCCATGCCACTTTCCATATGGCGCACTTCCTATCTTGCTGGGCGGACTTTGAGTTCCTTGTGCCAAGGGCGGACTTGGCAACCTTCATGCTTATGGGCGGACTTCAGCCTCTTTGTGCCATGCGCCTCTTCCAAGCATCTTGGGCGGACTTTGGCTTCTTCATGCCAAGGGCGGACTTGGCAACTTTCATGCCTATGGCGGACTTGGTGAATTTCTTGCCAGTGCCTACCTTTGGCATGCCAAAGGTAGGGCGGACCTTGACTTTTCCATGCCATTCCTCTCTTGAGGGCGCCATTCTCAGACTTAGGCATTTTTCAAAAATTCTTTGCCAATTTTCAAACTTTTTACATTTTGCCTTGATTTTCTTGTTTTCTGGAGACATATTGATTTTCTGCTCTGTGGGATCCAAAAATAGAAACTTTTTCCCAAAATAGAAACTTTCCAAAAATAGAAAAAGCAAAAAGCATCCCTAAAAAATAGGGACTCCAGAATGGCCTAAAAATGCCAAAAATCAAAAAAGCAAAAAGCAAAAAAGCAGATTCCCTAAAAAATAGGAAGTGTCAGAAACGACCGAAAGCAATGGCGATCTTCGTCTACCGGGTCTTCTAAGCACTTCTATGACGTTAAGGCTCAAAAACGGGTTCAAAATCTTAACTTAGCCAGACTGACTTTCAAAATTTATCCAAATTCAAGACTCTCAAAGACGTTGCGCAGAGGGCGGAACCAAACTTGGGGGTCCCCATTTGCGATGGGGCGATGTGTGAAATAGGTCACAACAGGCCCCCATCCATAATGCTTTCCGCAAATCAATGTTTGTCAGTGTCTAATGTTCTTTTTGGCAAGAAATGCATGATTAATGCCAAATTCGAAGGCCATGTGGAGGTCATGATCCATCCTTCTTCAACTGGCTTGTACATTTGATTTTGTTTGTTGAGGATTGTTAGTCAAGTGGCCCACACCCATGCGATTCTTAGCCTCAAGTCCCAATGCCTAAAGGTTTAGCTATTAGTGCTAGACTTAGCACTTGGCCTCAAAGCTAAGATAGATAGGTGGCATTGCCACATTTCACCACCATTGTCAGTGGTCATTCTCATGGCTAAAGTGCTCAATGCCACCTTGGTGACTACACCTTTTTCTATAGCTTGCGCTCTACCCTAAGTGCTCAGGAGCATTTTTTGCCCTTGGAGGCCCTTTCTTTTTAATGGGTTGTATCTTTTGCCCATGCTAGTATTTTTTAGCATTCTTATGGGCAATGGAAGTCTTTTTCTAAGCACTTCACAAATGGTAAACTTAGTTTTTTCAGATTATGCTCCAAGTGACTATTTTTTCAATTTGTAAGCTATTTATTGCTCTCTTTTTGTGCCAAGCATAACTGTTGATCCCAAAGTCAAATTTTGGCATTTCTTTTAAAATTGATCAAAAAATCACAAGGAATCTACTTGTAGCCTCCAATTTTTTGTTTGGCAATTCTTTTTCTAAATATTGTAGAAAATTAGAAATCACCATGTTATAAATAGTCAAGTTAGACTTGTTCATTGTAAAAATTGCACTTAAGTGGCCATTGTTATTTGTTGGGGATTGCAATTACAACATTAATACAAGGGGGGTGGTATAAAGGAGGCATATAAGGCACAATTTAAGTTCCCATTATCTTATTTGCTCTCTTAGTATTTGATTCCTATCATGGAAAATCCTAGGGCTATTGAGCTCCTCACTCTACTAGAGGAAGCCATGGTGTTAATTGCATTGATGTACCAGATAATTGTTGTTTCACATTGCAAAGGGCCCATTCTAGGTGTTCTCATCTACCTTCTACTCCACCATGGATGCCTTAGGGACTGATTTGAAGATGCCAACCTTTGAGTTGTTTTATGAGCATCTTACCATGGAATGGGCCAAGCTTGTCCAATTGAATGCACTTCCTAGTTCTAAGAGCCAAGCATCGATGGCTCAATCATCTATAAGCAAAGGTGAAATGTTCCCGTTAATTTTTTCTTGATTTTTTCAGTTCACATACAATGCAATCATGCACCTATTAAGGTTAGCTCCAAATCAAAACTATGTGAAAATAAACTTTAACCAAGAATGCACCCTAAAACCACTTAAGGAGGAGGGGCGGGCATATGGTTAGAGGATCCCTAGGATCAAATAACTCAATAACTGACTTGATTACAATTGAAAGAGAGAGCTAAACTCAACACCAAGAATGTGCACACAAGATCCTTTAGAAGGCGAGGTGTTAACATATGGTGGAGTGCTAATTACAAAACTGAAAGAACACTTCTTCTACTGAGCAGGCATCCACAAGCGGTGGGAATACTCCACTTGTTTAGTGGGTGAGATTATTACAATTTAATTAAGGCGGCAAGCCAGCCATGTAACCACACTTCCACTTGTACAGTGGGGGGTATACAAGTCCTCACAACCACTTATTTCGTGGGGGGAATACAACATTAATTAAAGAAGCTTTATTAAACTCAACCACTCAATCGTGGGAGTATAAAATAAACTAAAATTGAGGCAACAAAAACAATAGCTGTTAGTACTACTAATCAGCTTTACAAACAATGAATTACAGCTGCAAACAAAGAGATAAGCTTCCAAAATTCTGTCAATAGTTAGAATAATCAACCCCTAACATTTACAATACCAAAATGATATAGAAATGAAGCACAAATCAGCAGTATGACAAATCGGCAGTATGATGAAAATATATAAGTCTGATCAGAAACAGCACTAACAGAAAATCAGACCAGCAACATCAAAACTCACTATAATGGACGTATCTCCTCCAAAACAGCTCGGAAAGCTTCCAAACCACAGTCGAATCATAGCTAGAAGCAAGGTGTCCAATCTCCAAGAAGAAAACGAGCCAGAAACAACAACCACAGAAAGGCACAAACTCCAAGGCAACCAGGAAGAAAGGTACGGCCTCCAAGAAGGGTCGACCTTCTCCTAAAAATTCAAAACTCAGTGATAAAATCTGAAACCTTCCAAAAAGGGGCGCCCTTCACAGTAGAACAACATGGGCCAATAGCCAAAATGATAGAAAAATCCGTGGCGAAGCAATGATCAGAAATTTGCTTCAACCATGAACCAATCAGCAACTCAATAACAAGTTATACAGCAGCAACCTGTTAGATAATATCAGAAATTAAGCTCCATCTGCACTCCTGTGTGAATTACAGTCTCAAAGACCCACCTAGGAAGCCATAGTTTCAGGCCCGAAGGATGGATTGTAAAATGCTAAGCTAACTTTACTTTCAAATTTCCAAGATAAGAAACAATGAGCAAGGCACCAATATATAAGCTTCAATTGGCAAATGAAGCAATCTGTAACTCCCACAAGAAACTGTTCCAATTCCTCCAAGGGACGCCATCTCTTAACAGTCACTTTATTTTGAATTTAATAAAATATTATTCATCTCCCTTTTTGGCATCCAACTTTAGGTTGCACAATAAACATTAAATGGATATGAAATGCGACCCCCTTTAAGTCCCCTTCATTAAAACAACTTGAAGTCATCAAGCCTAGGCATGGGGTACAACTTCAAGGTATGAAAATTGACTAAGTTTGGGACTCAATCCAAGGAGGGATAAAAACCAAAGCCAACACTCAAACTGATTCTGCCAAAATTAGAATGATGACTTGAGCAGGACTGCTGATGGTGCCACTGCCACAATTAGACTTACTAAAAATAGCAGATGCCAAAAATAGCAAGTTAACTTCAAAACCTTCAAAAAGCCAACTGAACAGCCACATTGCCCAAAATAAGAATTGCAAATGATTGAACTGCTGCTAGAAAGATACTGCTATAAATAGACTTACTAAAAATAGCAACTACTATAAATAGTAAGTTTGCAAAACTTCATCTGAGCAGTAATCATGACTTACTATATGTTTCCAAACGCCTTCTGAGTACAATCCAGGAAGCCAACATGACTTACTATAAATAGTAAGTGCCTTGGAAAAGTTATCAGATGGAAATGCATGATACACCATTCTAAAGCTTTCTGAAAACCCAGAAAACTCCACCAGACATGTATCAAAAACCCATGCATACAAGCCCTCAAAATTGCATCTGAAACCTCCTAAAAAATAGGAAACCCTAATTTTCAATACTGTTTAGCCTATGAGTTTCCGAAAATAGGCTAAAACCTCAAGAAGAGCGTAAGGCTAAAATGGGGACATTACAAAAGGTAAGAATAGGCAAACACCCAAGACAAAATCCACTTCAGGTAGTAAGTCTCCCTCCAAATCGAAGCAGAAGAACACTTAAAAGTCCTGTTGATGCGTGTTTTATGACACACCAAACACTCTAGAATAAAGAATCCAGAGACGCTCTATCCTCTCTTGAAAAACTACCTCTTGTGCTAAGATTGCAAGAAAGGTCACACGATAATTCCAATGATTCGTAAATTGGGGTGTGGATAAGCTCTATGATCATTGTGATTTGCCAGTAACCCAAAGGGATTCTCTCCAGTAAGTTACTCAAAAGCAAGAACTCGAATGCAGTGTTATATTTTTGGACTTTCTGATTTTAGATTAAAAAAAAAAAAGGGGGGGAGTAAGGGTTTAGAAATCCTACACTATTCCTAAGGAATCAAGAGACTACAAAGATTGAGTGAAACTAAACAAACCATACTTTGTTTCGCCACGTAAAACGACAACTACACAAAGCAAGTGCAATCTTCTGGGATTTGTGCTTAAGATTTCTTCACTACGAACAATACCATCAATAGAACAACATTATTCGAAGTAAACTTTGGAGCATCCACATCAAAAGCTCGGTCTAACTTTACACATCGAATGAAAAGCATCCATGTTAAAGAAATAATTAAACCTATCAGATTTTAATAGAATAAAACTTGAAATTCTGAAGTATGATGTCAATACAATTTTGGTTGAATGTCTTACTAAATTTCTAAGTTAAATTTCTCTCACTTGAATGTCGATCCTCAAAGGTAAAACATATATTGATTTCGATGATTCCCAAATGAGGATGGAGCTGATATAAGTATCAAATGGGAGACACATCCCATGAGCGGACGTGTCCCTTTATTTAATATTTTATCTTAACTAACAATCCGATTCCCAATCGGTGTTAGTTTCCTTAACCATCGATCATCCTTTATAAGTTCGATCTAAACTTGTAATATATAAACAAATCGTAAATAGTAAAGCATGATCTGGAAGTGATCAATGATATTCGATTTGGGATGAGATGAAGAACAGGTAATCGATAATCTGCAAGTAATAAACACTCTAAATGCAGATCGAATTCACATACTTGGATGTAGCAATTTCAAGATAAATGATGATGATGAATAAATTTGTTAATGACGATTAAATTCTTCTTCAGTTAATGTCAATCCTCACAGGTAAACATCTATCAATTTCCATGTGTCCCAAATGAAGAAAGAGTAAATATAAATATCAATGTGGGAGACACGTCCCATGAGCTGATGTGGAGACACGTCGGCTCAAGGGACGTGCCCCTTTATGTAATATTCTATCTCTTAATGAACAACGATCAAACATCATTTATCTGACCGATGCTATCCATTTTCAACAAAATTCAATCATCATTTATCTCTGACCGAAGCTACTTTAATTCAACACTCCCTCTTAGCTAGGGAAGATGGCTCTAACCAAGTATATAGTGATATCACCTTACTCGTGATATCAAAAGATATGGTATGTCTTTTAAAAGTGTCAATTCACATGACATTCTTCATAACACATCTCTATTATGGTATGTGCACTGACATCAAGTCTCATGATGTCCTACCATAATAATTCATGGCATATCCACAGATACATTTATCCACCATGATTATCTCACAAGGATCATAATGATCTTCAACTGATATCAAGTCTCATGATATCTATCAAAAATGTCCATGAGATACTATCATGACATATCTACAGATATCAAGTCACATGATATCTATCATGATAGTGCAGCTAATCATTGTAGAGTCGTCACTTTACAATGTCAAATACAAGTGTTCATTATTAGAAAGATTGTCACCTTTCAATAATGTACACAGGGGGAGAGAGGGCCCATAAAGTCTTGGAGTCACACACATGACAAAAGAGTTTACACATTAAACATCTTTTAAATACATTAGTACAAAATAAACAATTTGAATCTCAATTTCAATAACAATTTACATTTCAACCATACCAAGTTTCCTCCTGAAGTGTTCAACTTTAACTCTGGAGAGAGGCTTGGTGAGAATGTCTGTTGTTTGATCATTTGTACTAATATACTCCAACTGGATCACATTCCTTTCTACTATGTCTCTCACATAGTGGTAAGGAATCTCTATATGCTTAGATCTATCATGGAATATTGGATTTACTGAAAGCTTAATGCAACTCTGATTATCACAGTGAATCATAGTAGGATTCAGGGGCTCACCAAATAATCCCACAAGCAATTTCCAGAGCCATACTGCTTCTCTTGCCCCCATAGAGGCTGCAATATATTCAGCTTCTATTGAGCTTTGAGCCACTGAAGATTGTTTCCTGCTGATCCAGGAGATCATAGCCGATCCTAAACTGAAGCAACATCCTGATGTGTTTTTCCTATCGGTTACACTTCCAGCCCAATCTAAATCAGAGTATCCATGTAAATCTAGTTGGACATTTCTGTATTTAAGACCATATCCAATAGTACCTTGAAGGTATCTCAATATGTCCTTCACAGCAACAAGGTGAATTTCCTTTGGCTCACACATGAACTGGCTTAGGGCATTCAGTGCATAGCAAATATCTGGTCTGGTGTTAACCAAGTACATTAATGATCCAATTATCTGTCTATAGAGAGTAGGATCTGCAAATTTTGATTCTGTTGCTGCTTCTTTTAATTTGTGTAAGTTGGTTTCCATAGGTGTAGACATGGGTCTATAGTCTGGCATCCCAAATCTCTTCAGAATATCAATAGTATACTTTCCTTGATTTAGGATGATGCCATTTGATTTCTGCTAGACTTCTAACCCCAGGAAGTAATGTAAAATACCCAAGTCTTTCATGTCAAATTATGAAGTCAGGTCCTTTTTACCTTGAGCAATAAGGTGATCTTCTCCTGTTATCAGCAGGTCATCAACATATAAAATTATTATTAGCATATCACCTTTAATTACCTTAAAATAGAGATTTGGATCTGCATCATTCTTGGAAAATCCTAGTCCCAAAAGATAGCTATCAATTCTTTCATACCAGGCCCTGGGAGCCTGTTTAAGTCCATATAGAGTTTTCTTCAATCTGCATACATGTGAGTCAATTTTATGTATCACAAAAACCTTCAGGTTGCTCTAGATAGACTTCTTCAATGGTCCCATTCAGGAAGGCAGTTTTCACATCCATTTGATGGATCTTCCAGCCTTTAGCTGTTGCAATAGCTATTACTGCTCTCACAAAGGTGTACCGAGCAACAGGTGCAAATGTCTCTTCATAACCAATACCTTCTTTTTGTGAGAAACCTCTGGCCACAAAACGCGCGTTGTGTTTTTCTATACGGCCATCAGCAGCATGTTTGATTTTGAAGAGCCATTTGGAAGGGACAACAGATTTATCTTTTGGTCTAGGTACTATATCCCATACATCATTTTTCAAAATGGACTGATACCCTTCCGTCATTGCATCTTTCCACACTTGATGTTTGAAAGCTTTCGTAACACTAGTAGGTTCTGAACTAATGATCCCATTCATTAAGGCAACATAGCTTGAGAATCTTTTGGGTCTCTTACTCTCTCTAAAAGTTCCTTTGGGTGTTGCATGATTCTCAACTTCTTTAATCATCTTCCTAGCCAAAAGTGGTCTCTTCTTGCTGCTGTCATCGGGATTCTCTTCTGGAGCAGTTTGGTCTTCACTTATGATTTCTTCAGGATACTCCCTCTGAATCTCAAGAGCAGGCTCCTCTTCTAAGACTTTAGGAGAATCTTGAATTTCTATCTCACTTGAACTCTTTGCCCTTTTGAAGGCAATGTCTTCCTCAAATATGACATTTCTACTTAGTTCAATTTGTTTCTGCCCGGATATGTATATTTTGTAGGCTTTTGAAGTTTCACTATATCCCACAAATACCCCTTTCTTTCCAGAAGGTTCTAGTTTGGATCTCTTTTCTTTAGGTACATGAATGTAGACAGGGCAACCAAAGATCCTTAAGTGACTTATGTCAGGTTTTATACCAGTAAATGCTTCTTCAGGAGTCTTGTTATCTAGATGTGAGTGGGGACATCTATTTTGGATGTAGACAGCTATCCTAGAGGCTTCTACCCAAAATGAGTCTTGTTATCTAGATGTGAGTGGAGACATCTATTTTGGATGTCGACAGCTGTCCTAGAGGCTTCTGCCCAAAATGAGGTTTCAATGTTTTGGTCAAACAACATTGCTCTAGCAGCTTCTACAATAGTTCTATTTTTTCTCTCAGCAACACCATTTTGTTGAGGGTTGTAGACTACAGTAAACTCCCTCTTAATTCCAGCATTTACACAAAATTCCTTAAAGATTTCTAAGGTGTATTCCTTCCCATTATCTATTCTTAGGATTTTGATTTTCTTCCCGGAGAAGTTTTTTGTAAGTCCTTTGAACTCCTTAAACCTTTTAAGGATTTCTATTGACTCTTTACACTTAAGAAAATATATCTAGGTCTTCCTAGAGAAGTCGTCTACAAATATTACATAATACAAGAATCCCACCATGGAGGTTACAGACATGGGTCCACATAAGTCAGAGTGTACTAATTCTAATACATTTTGGTTTTACTCAAACTATTTTGAAAGGTCCCCTTTGTGTTCTTTCCTAGGGCACACCCTCTGCATGCTCCTTCATGAATTTGTTTTAGTTTGGGCAATCCTGTTACTAATTTTTCTACAGAAGGTAGGGCTCGGAAATGAAGATGTCCTAATCTTTGATGCCAAATTTCATTTGAATCAGAGGTCTCATGAATAAGAGCTTGTTTAGAATCCGTGCACAGTTTGTAGAGATATCATTCTCTTACACCTATAGTTTGTGCTTTCTTTATAGTGGAGTTCTTTGGCCATGCTAGAACTTTTCCATCCATAAAGGTAACCCTATATCCATTGTCTTCAAGAGCAGAAATGGATATTAGGTTCCTTTTTATTCCCGGTACAAACAATACTCCAATAAGTTGTAGAGAGAGGCCAGACTTCAAATTTATGGTGCAAGTTCCAACCCCTCTTACTGGATGTGCAGAATCATCCCCAATAGTCACTTCTTCGTCAGATTCTTCTTTCATAGTATCTAGGTGTTCTCTAAACCCTGTGATGTGCCTAGATGAACCACTATCAATTACCCAGTTGTTGACTTGGTTTGATACTTGAGTTGATAGTGCTGAGTAGAAGACAAATTTCTCAGAGTCATAGTCTGTATTTGTTTTTCCAACTTTAGCAAAGGATGCTTGTTGTTTTGTTTTATCAGGGCACTTCATTGCATAGTGTCCATATTGATCACATCTGAAACATTGTATTTGAGAGATGTCTTTCCTCTTCTTGAATGACCCTTTTCCATAAGAATTCTTCTTACCTTTCTTATGAAAATTTGTGTTTAGCACATGAATATCCTCATCTATGGGTTTCTGATTGTTTCCTTTTGTTATCAGTCTTGTTTCTTCTTGTAAGCAATCTGTTCTCAGCCTATCAAATTTAGGGAGTTTAGATCTCGCACTTATTCCTTGAACAAATGACTCCCATGAGTTTGGTAAGCCTCCTAGAGCTATTAGTGTTAACTCCTTGCTATCAATTTGATATCCAATTGTTGACAGTTGATCTCTTAGTTCAGTGATTCTCATGAAGTATGCATTTATGGATTCTCCCTTGTTTATTTGAACATGGTTAAGTTGCCTTTTTAAAGCAAGGGTCCTACTGGTGTTGTTTATTTCAAAGGTACTCTCAAGGGATTTAAACATTAGGTATGCAGTCTCATGTTTGGACAGAATAGGTACTATATGGTCCCTAACTGCATCTACTATAATTTTCATAGCTTTCTCATTGTTCTCAATCCATTGAGTTTTCTCGGGATCATCCTCTGGTTCTCTCTTGTTTTCTTTCACAAATGAGTCTAACTTATTTTCTTTTAGAATCATCATGATTCTGAATTTCCATGATGTCAAGTTGTTTGCACCTTCAAGACGATCCTCGAATCTAATCATACTTGACATTATGAAGAATGTAATGTGTATGTGATTTCTAGAGAAAAATACGATTTTCTAAATAATCTGATATCTTGATTTAATTTGGATCTTTTCTCAACATGGCTCTGATACCATGTTAAAGAAATAATTAAACCTATCCGATTTTAATAGAATAAAACTTGAAATTCTGAAGTATGATGTCAATACAATTTTGGTTGAATGTCTTACTAAATTTCTAAGTTAAATTTCTCTCACTTGAATGTCGATCCTCAAGGGTAAAACATATATTGATTTCGATGATTCCCAAATGAGGATGGAGCTGATATAAGTATCAAATGGGAGACGTGTCCCATGAGCGGACGTGTCCCTTTATTTAATATTTTATCTTAACTAACAGTCTGATTCCCAATCGGTGTTAGTTTCCTTAACCATCGATCATCCTTTATAAGTTCGATCTGAACTTGTAATATACAAACAAATCGTAAATAGTAAAGCACGATCTGGAAGTGATCAATGATATTCGATTTGGGATGAGATGAAGAACAGGTAGTCAATAATCTGCAAGTAATAAACACTCTAAATGCAGATTGAATTCACATACTTGGATGTAGCGATTTCAAGATAAATGATGATGATGAATAAATTCAATCATCATTTATCTCTGACCGAAGCTACTTTAATTCAACAATCCATCCAAAGAAAGTATGGGCTAAGTTTCACTAATCTTTACCATCAATCTATCATTCCACTAACATATATTCAAATAAAATTCTAATCTAAATCCATTCTACGAGAAAGAGAAAATACGCAACCATGCAACCATTTGACAATGAAAGGATTCAAAGCATCTCATGCATTATGAACTTTATCATCATAATAGTTTTCAGCAACAATTTCATAAAAACTCTCTTATTTCTACTAGCTATGCTCTACAATTCTATCTTCTAACCTCTGATTTCTAATCGCTAATCTGATTTCTAATTTTCTAATGCTTCTCAAATGAGAGAGATACTTATAGAGTTTTTGAATACAATGAATGGCCAAGATTAATTCAAGATCAATGGCCCAGATTAAAACAACATAACCCTAATTAGGGTTGCCTAAATATCAATCAGTTAACAAGCAGATGAGTCATCCACTGAGAGTTGTATCCTTTCCCGCTTCCACATTGCTTCGTCCAATGAATCTGGACACGATGGCGCTAACTTCCTCGAAGGTGATGTCTAGCAATGTGTTGACTTTGTACTCCAGCAAATCCAGACTATCTGCATATTCGACAAAGATGATAATCCACTCTGACTCTTGCTGTAGGAAGGTGCTTCAGACGGTCAGGAGGTCAAATGCCTTAGTCAAATTTTCTTTCAAGATTGGCGTGGTGGAGAAAATCCTTTGAACTTCATTTTGCATATTGCCCGGCTGCAAGTCATTCTCTCGGACAATGTCCTTGTCTAACACATCCGCAGCCATGTGGAAAATATTATTTTGGATTCCTTTCACCTGTTCTTCAATTTTAGCACTTTCTGCTTTTACCTTCTCCAAGACTTCTCCTCATGAAATCCGTGCACAATACCAGTTGCTGAAATCATATGCCGCTTCTGCTGCAATGATATTTTCATCAATCAATCTCTACTTAGGAATTCCCTTTATCGCTCGAAGACATGGAATGATTTTACTTTGAATGTCTTGAAGTCCGTCTCATGCTTCTGCCAAGTTTGCAACTCGTGAGAGTAGAGAAGAAGTTTTCCCATGAACATATGCCAACTTTTCCACAAATGCCCTTACTTCTCCCTCTTTCCCTGCCATCCATTCTTTGGTCTACCTAGCGGTAGTCAAATCCTCTTCAAAATTTCCTACTAGCTCCTGTGAAGAGTTTGGAAATGGAGGAGCTAATTGATCACCTTGATTGAGTGGTTTTGTCAAATGCCGAATATATTCTTTTAGGCGCTCAATCTCTATTTTGTATTCTCTTTTCTTCAAAGTTTCTTTTTCTAGCCTAGATTTAATGGTAGAAACAGAATTATCCAGGTCCTCAACTTCCTGTCCTTTTGTTGTCGGACCAATATCAATGATTGTAATGGCATATTCACTCGAAGCAATTTCATCCCGCGGTTTTTCAACTATAGGCACTGCAATTTCTACAGTACGATTACCAGCTTCATCTTTTTGTATCGTAGAGAATTTCTTGGCTGGCTTCTTTGTAACATTTTGTTCTAGCCTTGCCAAGAAGTCTGCAATATCATCTTCTTCTGGTATAGGTGTTGGTACCTTGATCTTAAGTCTTTCTTTCAGCCAGTCTGGGATTGTTGGTTGTTCAACTCCATCCTCCTGATCATCTGGAATATCCTGTATGTCCCGAATTTCCTGCATAGATGGATCTTCTGGAATTCTTTTGAGGGCAGAAATCATTCCCTCTTGGAAGTCGCCTCCTATGACATCCACATCCTCATCTGACTCATAAATTTCCGTGCCTGTGGGGGAGTGATGTTAATCATCTTCTAACTGCATCGGCTCCATGTCCCTTTCTAGAACTGGCAAGGGAATTCTAAATTGTCCCCATGACTGTTCCTCCATGATCAATATCTCTTCCACATTTTTGGATGTGGCTAAATGAAGAGGCTTGGATTTCTTCTGGACTGGTTCCTCACCTACCGCCTTTTCCTTACCTTTTCTCTTTCTTGGGCTGGCAACCTCAACTAGTTCATCTCTCTGAGAAGCACCGACGTTAGAAGAACAAGACTCTGTCCCGCCCATCAAGTCATACGTGAATGGCACATTTCGTTGCCGCAAAATTTGCACTTGTTGGTCTACCCACCATTGCGAGTACTTAAAGACAAGCCTCATAAAAGTTGTCAAGTCACCAAGTTCTGGCTTAGACCATCTAACAGGAGGAAGTGGCAACCTTTCATCAAAGCCTGGTTGCACGTATACTTCATCATCATCAAGTTGATCAGGCACACAGAAGAGTTTTGTTGTCCTGATCATATCCAATGGCAGTCTTGACCACAATCTCTTCCTCACTTCATGCTCATCAGTAGCATTCGCCCAGAAGTCTTCAAGGTCGATCTTGCGTTTGTATTTTCTTCTGTCCATCGCTCCAATACGATTAAGTGGATCAAAGTCATTCCTGGATTTGTATGAAGTGAATGGGTACCATTGTATTTCCACTCGGGCACTCTCTGTTGCCTGCGCTGATGGACAAGATTCTAACATGTTTCCAATAAAGAGAGGAAACATGACGGTCGCTTTTTGTTTTGGCCTTTGGATGTTTTGAAATGTCTCTAACTGCCTTAGAACTTCAAGCAAAATCATTCTGTTAGTGGAATAAATTGGCAACTTATAAGGAGAACCTGTGAATCCTTGGATTCAAATATAGGTGAATCTAGGAAACTGGATAAACCAGGATCCGTATTTGCTGATTAAACTTTTTGCCTCACGGGTAAGCCTTTGATGCGTTCCACCTTGGAGTATCTGGGTGATATACATGAGAAAAGCATCATGCACCCGTCTGAAGTGTGACTTCTCGCTCAAATGCAATTGAGGATAGCAATTATAAACCTTGAACTCCCTTTCGCCGTTGCCAACCACACCCTTGCAGATTAGGCCAACATATCTGTAGGTTCAAGCAAGCAAGTATATAACATAGGAACTCATATGGAAGGCTTGGGTCTTCTCCAAGTTGACCAACTGCTCGTGGAGATTATCACTGATCATTCTTGACCAATTAATCATTTCCACTCCAGAAGTTACTTCATCGATGAAGTAATACATCCAAGTTTCAAAGGGTGCACCTTGAGGGTTACCCACTATTTTGTTCAGCAACAAGACCATATCTCTGTAATCTTCTTTAAAATCAGGTCTGAGCAACTTCTTAGGCATCTTTTTGGCTGAAGATCTGGGCTTTACCAACCATGACTTGTTCATATTTGTTGCACAAAGATTTTGTTTGTCTTCATAAAGTTTGCGTGCCTCATCCTTTGTCCGGTAAGATGTTCTGTGGTAAGTTGGGATTCCAAATGCTTCCTGTATAGCCAGCTCTCCCAAGTATGCCAGTACCCTACCATCAAGCGCATCAATTTGCCTTTCTTCTGCATTGTAATGCAATGCACATTCCACCATGAGTTCTGGACATTCAACTGCCGGCGGAAATCCTGCAGCTTGAACTATGCCATTCCGCATCATTTTTCATGCAATTGGCGTAGGCAAGAATTCATCACTTCCGTACATCCTCTTTCTCAATTCATCAAAGTCTACATGGCCAAGGTTGGTATCCACAATATTTTTCCATTTATCTTAGACTTCAACTGCGAACCTTTACTAGCGAATTTCATTTGTTTTTTCTTCGAAAATTCTCCTTCGTCCAGCATAAATCTGCAAAAAGTATGAAGAAAATATTAAAATTCAGAAATTTAAATTATTTATGCCATTATTTTGAAAAAACATATTCCAGCCAGCTTGATAAATTAAATCTTTAAAATGATCATTGCTGGAAATGGAAGAATTTATCCAATCGAGAAGAGAATTGTTCGCCAAAATAAAGAAGAGAAAGTAAATCTGCCTGGTGCTCGGGCAATAAAATTGTGTTGCTGCTGAATAAATTTGCCTTTCAGCTTTTACTTCAAAAGAAAATTCACTTTCTTCAGAAAACTTCTCTTGCCTTAGACAAAAATTTTCTTCACAACTTCGTTTTCAAAAGAATGATTTAAGAAATGAAATGCAAAGCCAATTTAAGGTTGAAAATTGGACCCATTTAGCAAATTTCACTTGTTTTCAATTAATCCAGTTTGAACTTGGCTTGCACTTCTCTCCCGGATAGCAATTTCAATCTTTAGCACCAGTTGTAAAGAAAGTTTCCAAATTTGACACCAGCTCAGTGAAGTCTCTTCTTTTCTTTCTCTTTTTCAAAGTTTGCTTAGAGAAAATTCGAATTTTCTCATTTAATGGCTTTGGAAAATAAAATATTAAAATAATATTTTATGTGTCATTTTCCAACCCATTCATTTAAATTATTTAAATCATGGCACTTAATTATTTTTCATCCAAAGGCGAATTTGAATTTCACTTTTCCAGGTTATTTCATGCCTCTGCTTAAGGCAAATTTTTCTTTTGTCAATTTTGCCATGATTTTGCCATGATTCTTTGGCAAATTTCTTCATTATCTAGACACGCAAATTTAATTTTTTTAATTTTCCAATGTTCACACTTAGACAAAATTTCAATTTTTCCATTTATCCAAGGTTTACACTTAGGCAAAAAACTTTAATTTCCATTTCTCCAAGTGTTTTGGATTTCGCCAAGTGTTTTGCATGCCATTCAAGGCCTAGGCGGACTTGCCTTGTGTTTATTCCATATATTGTAAGCCTTGGGCGGACTTCACCATGACTTTTGCCATTTTCCACATGCTAGGGCGGACTTTTTCTAGTCTCATGCCATCTCCCACCTTCTTGGAGTGGACTTTCTTAATTCCCAAGCCATCAAACTCTTCATGGGGTGGACTTCATCTTAGGTCGAGCCGACTTCACAATATGGTGGGCGAACTTGGTCAAACTTCATGCCATCTTCATTATGGTGGACTTGGTTATGCCTTGAGCCATCTTCTCTCTCCTTGGGCGGACTTGTCCAAGCTTTGTGCCATCTTACTTCCTCATGCCTGGGCGAATTTAGCACATGCTTATTCAACACTTAAACAAATTTTCAGATTTTTTCAAAGTTTTCACTCATTTCTATTTTGGGATCATCCAAAGTTGATGTTGATAAAACCGTGACCTGTACACTTTTCAAAGATGGAAACCCTGCCAAAACTAGAAACTTTTCCAAAAATGGTAACTTTCCAAAAATAGCCCCTAAAAAATAGGGAATCAAAATGGGCCAAAAATGCTAAAAATAAAGTCCCTAAAAAATAGGGGGTCGGAGTGAAAACCCTAAAATTTAGGAAGTGTCAGAATTGACTGAAATGACAGTCGATCTTCGTCCTCAAGACCTTCTAAGCACTTCGATGATGTCTGTGCAGTGATTTGGGCTCAAAAATTATTTCTTGACTTGGGTGACCCTTCAAAAACTCAAACTCTAAGTACCCAACCAAAAGACCAAATGAAACCAAAGCACAACGACAAAGCTCAAAAAGACAAACTACTAGGGTCCCCATTTGCAATGGGGTGATGTGTGAAAAGGTCACAACAAGTCCACACCTCCTTCTCATTCTTCTAAGTCGAGTGAGTCTTCCTCCAAGACAAAGAAGAAGATAAGTGATCCTTGTACACAATGAAAAGAAATGTTGGCAAAGGTTAGAGGCTTTGGAGGAAGCCCATGCACTCTTCCATAGGTCAAGGGCAAGCCCTTTCTCACAAGATTTGCAAGGTCCATCTTCACATGATTGGATACTTGCTTCTCACCATATGACACATTCACATGATCTACTTTGTTCACTTTCCAATAGTATTAATTCTCATATTGCAACGAGAAAATCTTCACAAATTCCTATTTTGGGATCAAGCATAGTATATTAGGCAAAGGGGTACATCAATGGCTCTCTTGGTTTTAGAGATTTCTATGAACCTTTCCATTTACCAAATTCGTGATTCTAGTGAGAGAAAAACAATTGAGTTCACACCAAAGATGTAGTCATTTGAGAGTTGCAAGAGCTTGAGATAGTTATTGCTATAGGGAGTGTTGATCATGGATCTTGTTTGTGAAGGTTTGATAGTTTTGAGTATTCTTCAAGATCATCCCTCATTGCACATGCCAATTCTTTGAGCAAGCTTTGGCACAAATGGTTTGGTCATCTAAATTACAAGTATCTTCAACAATTGAGCACACAAGATATAGTGATTGATCTTCCCATGATTTCATGCACTAAGTGAATTTGTCGAGGTTGTGTACTTGGCAAACATCAAGGCTCATTTCCGAAGGGTAAGACCTCTTGTGCCAAGGCACCCCTCGAGTTGGTCCATAGTGATCTTATGTCATTCCCAATTCCATTTGTAAAGGCCACATGTGTACTCACATTTATTGATTACTTCTCAGAACACATGGGTGTACTTTCTCAAGTACAAGAGCGAGGTTTTCACCACTTTGAAGACCTTCAAAGTGTTTGTGGAGAAGCAAACTGATCTTTCTATTCAAAGGATACACACGGTGAATGGGGCAAGTATATGAACTAGGCATTTCAAGATTTCTACAATATGCATGGTATTCAACATCAACACATAGTTCCTTACACTCCTCAACAAAATGGTGCAGCCATGAGGAAGAATAGAACTTTATGAGAGATGACCAATTGCCAACTATATATTTCATGTTTCAATTGTAGTCAGGACCGCACATATTGCCACTCATTCATAGATAGCAAGTGTTAGTGTTTTGAGTAATGCACTTTCAAATGATCCTAAAAGGTTTTCAAATGCCACAACTATTCAAAAGTGGAATAGTGCCATGGCCAAGGAGTATTCTTCTTTGATAGAAAATCACAAATGGCATCTTGTAACTCTTCCAAAGGGAAGAAGGTTGGTTCAATGCGAGTAGGCATACAAAACAAAATATGTAGTAGATGGGTTCATTAACAAGTACAAAGCATGTCTTGTGGTTAAGTGAGTTTCGTAAGTTAAGGGCATTGACTGCTTTGAGGCCTTTTCTCCTATTGCCAAGATGGATTCTACTCAACTTATATTTTCTCTTGCTAGATCACAAAGATTGTCAATTTATCAAATGGATGTGAAGAGTGCCTTCTTGCATGATGACCTTCATGAGGAGATATATATGTAGCAACCTCCAAGTTTTGTGAAGGACTTCATTTTTTTGTAGCCTTTGTAACTCATCGTATGGTCTCAAACAAGTCCCCAAGGCTTGGTATGAGAAGATGGATAGTTTCTTGCTTGCTTCTGGTGTCTCACACTGCCATTTTGATTGACAATTTACACTCAGAGACATGGAGCAAATTTTTTGATACTTGTATTGTATGTGGATGATTTAATTCTCATAGGTTGCTCCATGTCCATGATCCAAGGTTGAGAAAACATTGATGGAGCAATTTGATATGACCGATCTCGAACTTCTGCATTTCTTCCTTTGTCTTCAAGTTATGCAATCTTTTAAGAGGATTCCCATTTTCAGCAAATATATACTCTTGATTTGCTTCAAAGATTTGCCATGGTTGATTGCAAGCCTGCCCCTACTCCATTTCAGTTAGGATCACACTATCTACTAGTGGCACCACACCTAGAGTTGATTCTAGATTGTATCAACAATTGGTTGGCAGTCTTTCATACTTGACACAGTCATCCTAATATTTCCTTTCTCATGACTCATTGGTCTAGCTTCTCATTTCTCTCAAGATCCTCATGAGTCATTGGAAGGTAGCAAAATGTAACTTGAGGTATACCTCACCTGCTTCACATTTTAGCATTCACTACACATTAGGGGCTTTTTGGATTATGGGCTTCACTAACTCAAATTGGGTTTTGATGTTGATGATTGAAAGCTGTAATGTACTGACCCAGTTTTTAGACCAATTTTTTTTGCACTTTCTCAAAGTTTATCAAATAAACATTTTGTCAAACAGTTGCAAACAATTCATTTCAGGTGCATAACATTGTCCAGATCAACAAGTGTTTACATTAATCTTTCACAGATTTCAATGCCCATAAAATACAACAATCTGATAACAGTTTGCATTCAGTTTGGAAAATTAATCTTTTACTACCACCACCTACAACAGATTTTTAACAGATTCAAGAAATAATAATTATTTAATATATCTGGAAATTAATCAAATATTCTTGAACTGTTATATTTTCTTCTGCACTCCCCAACTGGTCCAGTTTCTTCAAAAAATACTTATTAAAATTTACAGTAGGAAATCATTAACTGTACGGCCACAATATTGTACAATTCCCTTAAAATATAGTACGACAGCATCCAAGGTAATACACAACAAAAAATAGAAGGTCCGTCCGATATTACTTTCCAACACCCAGCGCTTATAACATTTACGGCCGCTCAAATACCAACATTTCCAGAGTTACAAATTGTACAGAATGTAATTTGAGATACCCAAATTTGTCCTTGCATGCGTCACACCTTGGTCTCCAAAAAAATTCAACTTTGACATCTTTAATATTTGTCAAATGCCCAACAGACTTTAATTAATTCAAACTCTCTATATTGACACTATACGGCATGAAATTAGGAAAATTGGAAATTACGGTTAATATTCTCCTGAAGAAATTCACCTTATTTTATAATTTTGTCTTCCCCAAGAAAGTACTTCAAAGGTACAGACTTAAAGCAAGCTTAAGATTAAGTTTCAAAACATAAACATTGTTTTTTCTAGTATACCCGTACAAATTTGGTACGACGCTCAAGCTCCAAAACAGCCAAGTCTCCAAAATTTGAAATGAATAGTCTGTTGAGGTACATATATTTAACAAAAACCAATATCTGAAAGCTCTTTATTTTGTATATATATAAAAAACATAATCTTTCTAAAACCCAATTCAAAACACCAGCACAATCACTGAATATGACTATCAACAATCACCCAAGAAACATTTTTCAGCTTCGGAGGTGATATTCTCCATGAAGGTTGACGTCCTGACGAAGTTCTGTAAAAATAGTAGCAAAAACACTTCTTTCACAAAATTTTATGCATACTCGAAAATGTGCCCAAAATTTTATTTTTCCCTTTTCCATCCGTAACTCCCATCCTCAATTCTTGAAATTATCTTTTTTTCTTCTTTTTAATTTAAATTTGATGTCCCTTTTAATTTCCAACATTTAAAATATTAAAATTACTCTCTTTTTGAAAAAACACCTTATGTCTCCCCTTTTAATATTATTTTAATTAACGCTAAGTAACATTAGCATTATTTAAATAATATAAGTTCGACTACAAGTCGAGAGAGGACATTACAAAAGCCTACTTGTAGTTTTGTTTACTGACTTGGTTCTATTCTAATTGCATGGTCTTGCAAGAAGCATATAGCTATTGCATTATCATCTCCCAAGAATAAGTATCCACGTGCAGTTCTTGTTAGCCCAAAGGTTCTTTGGCTTCACCAAATGATGACAAAGTTTGGCTTTCCTCTTAATCACCTCACTACTTTTTGGAGTGCTAATTAGATTGCCATACGCATTTCACACAACCCTATGGAGCATCAATGGACTAAGCCTATTGAGATCCACATGCACTTCTTTTGGAAACTCATATAGTATGGTGTTCTCAACTTGGAATATTTGCCCACTGGGAAGCAAGTTGCGACATCTTCATTAAGCCTTTGGCATCACTCATTATCTTCACTTGTGATTAATGCTTGGGGTAATCGAAGTTGTCTTGGAGGGATAATAGATGTTGTCCTTGGGGGGTTATCTTGAGCCCTCCTTCCTTCACTTGTACATGTTTTTCTTCATTTTTTGTAATGTCCCTCTCTTGATTTTCCCTAGAATTTGCCTACTGATCACAAATTGCAACAAATTAGGGTTAGAGTTTCATCTTACTAAATAAATCTCTCTTTAATGATGCAATCCTAGACTTGAATCTTGCAATCACCACATGAACAATATATGCAAATATATATATATATATGCTCACTTATTAGAGTAGGCAATTACATCACATTCATAGATTATCAATAATGCAAGCATATTAGGATTTTGGGAGAAGGGATGTGATGGGTCCGCCCGAAGCCATTTCTACACCAAGCCTAAGAGGGTGTATACCACAACCCTCTCCCTTGGTGGCTTGTACCTACTTTCCCCATCAATGTCTCAACCCCTGAAAGACACTTGCCATCTTGTGGAATTGGGTAGGGGATGTAAGTGGGAAACTTGGCTCTCTAGTAAGGGGCCTTTGGTCCTAGGTGCCATTACGGTCAGCTCTAGAATGGCCTACTTACTAGCCTTGTTTACCCCTTTTGCTTACACCCCAAGCCCTTCCTACAAGGTGGGTTTCAAACAATCAAGCATATCACATATTCTATCACAAGAACGTATACTAAAGTATTCTTTATTATCCATAAGCAATATGTATACATATGTAAAACAATGATTGGCAGAAAATATCCAATATACCCCTGAATATATATGTATGTCTGATAATAATGATCTGCTGCACTGGAATGGATTGGTTTCCCTTTTGATTGCTGATCTGTATGTTCCTTTTCTTCAATCGATCTATTCTTAACACTCAAAAGATATCGTAAGTGTAAATCAAACAAATAAGGATCTATTATCCATACTTATATTAAAGCATCATAATCACCTATAACTATAAGGCTCAATAATTGCTGCAAGCATCAATATTGCATAATCATATATAATATATATTTATCTATATATTTTATATAAATATATATAATTATTACTTAAATAATCACTTTATATGAACATATATATTTATATGTAATTATATGGAATTTACTCCCCTTTTGTCGATTAATCCTTTACCTTCATATTCCTCTCATTGGACCATCTCAGGTTCCAAATGATATTCTACTCTCTATCCAGATTTGCCCATACACTCCTCATGAATAGAAATCTACTGCTCTTTATTTTTCTGTCTTATTTATTCTGATTCCTAATATTTCTTCATTGCTTTTTATATATCTCAAGATATTACCCTTTTCTGCCTTCCCCTCCTTTTGAAATGTCCCCCCTCATATATCCCACAATGGAGGAAGGGACATAACTGTTCAGCCTTGTTTTAGGAGACACGTCCCTCCTCAAGCGCTGCCTTTATTCTTCCTAGCGATCCTTCTTAGTAACTTTAATTGTTGCCTTTTTAAAGCCTAATCCCTCCCTACTTGATCGCTGGTCCTTTATTCATAGGGTCAGCCTTCACTTGTAATGAATTGCTGCCTTCCCAAATAAATATAACTGTCGTTGCTTCAGTCTGATCGCAGTCTTAGGGACTCTTGTATATTTTGATAATAATTTTATTTATATTGGTATATATTCATAATGTCATATTATAATAATTATAATAATATTTAAATTGTAAAGATTTATATTTATATATTTTTAATATTTATTGCATTTATTTATTTGCATTCCAAAGTTCGGGTTTTAGTGTTGCAATTTTGGGGACATGACATTTTTTCTCTTTTGTGGAAGACTTTTTCCTATGGGTTTTTCTCTGTTTGTGAGAGATCTTTTGTATTTGAGTGTACCTCATCAAGGCTTCTTGTTGAGACCCATGTTTGTGTCTTTTTGCTCTCTTTTTTTCCTTCCCTTAGTTGCAATAAGAGGTTGTTGGTGTGAACAAGGTTATTACCTATCTAGTTCTCCTTTTGGGTCCTATTCACACCTAGTTAGTTAAGTTTACTTAGGATATTTGCTTTTTGTGTCTCAAGTCATGAGATCATGACACTTGTCATAATCTCATGTTGTGCTATATCTCACCCTTGCCTATATATATGTAATAAGCACCCTTGTTCAGCCTTGTTTTTTTGTGTTTTGTTTGATGGTTTAAGAGAAGAAGACGGAAATGCAGAAGGTGTTTCTTTGTGTAATAAAGAGCAGAAATGAAGTAACTTGCAGCAATAAAATAACTCAGAAATATAGCAATAATCAGAAATACATATAGCAGAAATTTCCAGATTTAATTTTTGAACTGAAAATACAATTTTCCTCAAATGTAGGAGCAACCCAGGTCATCAAATAACATTACATATCATTTTCAAACATACCCAGAAAATTTGATTGACTTTGCTAATTTTTTGTATTTGCAACCAGCTCATGCAAGCTCCCAAAAAGAGATGCCACACCTCCAGGACTGAGTATAAATGCTCACAAATGATGGAAATCTGTCCTCCAACCCTAGGCGCCCTCAACACAGCAATGAACTGCCCGAAACCCTAGGCGTCCAGCTCCCAAAGTCACATGCCCCTGTCAAGATGGTACGACCAACTATGGAGATGGTACGACTAGCCTTTGGAAGTCAAAACAGCAATAAATCTCTCCCAAACTTCCTTCAATCTGTCACTATAAATCAGATATGCAATATCCTCCTCCAAACTGAAATGGAAACTCAACAAGTATGCCCAGCTGTGATCTCTATAATGAAATTATTAAAATAATATTTACTAAGTAATTATTTAATGCTCAATATTGTAATATTGTTGGTAAGATCGTTTCTTCGATCTTCTAAAGTTTCTTTTTAGAAACTTGCTTATTCTGTACATTTGTAAATCCTATTTATTAAAGCATTCTGCTTCGTGTAAATACATCAAATATTTTGCCATCTCATTTTGTAATATGGTATCAGAGCGGGCAATTTGATTTTTTTAATTTCGTGCGAAATTTTCTAGCGCCATTCTCTCTTCTGAAACTCGTGATTTTCTATGAGAAATTTTTGAATTTGCGTCCCTCCTTTGTGAAAAGAAAATCGCGATCTGTTTAAATTCGTGGCTAGGGTTCTCTGAGCGCGCGTTGTTGGGCGCGTCTTTTTTTTGGCATGCAACTTCTGTGTCTTCTTTTGGCCACATGAGAACCCTTCCGGGCATGTTTCTTCTCCTCATTTTGGTCACGTCTTTTGTCTGGACGTGTTTTTGAAAACAATCCACGCGATTTTGTCAGTTTTTGGGCGCGATTTTGTTTATTTTCTGGTCACGTTTTTTGACGCATTTCTGGGCATTTCGTGGTCACGATTTCGAAGGTTTTTGGCCCGCGTTCTTCCTTCTTTTGTTGCTCGCGTTTTGCGGCACTCTCCTTAGTTGGATGTGGTATTCAACGCACATAAGTGTTCGATTGTTGATCAGGAGACTCGCACCATTTTGGTTGTTGGTATTGAGGATCATGGTCTATACAAACTTGTGGATATAGGTGATTCTCCAAAGTTAGCCATGGTAGCCAGAAGTTCTTCCATTACCAGTCTTTGGCATCAACGGTATGGGCACTTAAATGTGCATTATTTCTCTTAGCTAGCTCGGGAGGGACTTGTAGTTGGTTTACCAAAGATCCAGACTTAGCATCATGGAGTTTGTGGAGCTTGTCAGGCTGGGAAGCAGCACAGGACACCGTTCACAAATGGTGACTCGTGGCGAGCCTCCAAGGTACTACAATTGGTTCACGCTGATGTATGTGGGCCAATGAATACACCTTTTGTTACTGGTTGCAGGTATTTCTTGCTTTTTGTTGATGATTTTAGTCATAAAATGTGGGTGGACTTTCTAAGACAAAAATCAGATGTGTTTATTGTATTTCAGAAGTTTAAGGCCTTAGTAGAAAAAGAGTCTGGTTGTTCCATAATCACTCTTAGGTCAGATAATGGGAAAGAATTTTGTTCCACTGATTTTTCCAACTTTTGTGATATACATGACATCAAACGCCAGTTAACCACACCCCACACTCCTTAGTAAAACGGTGTTGTAGAGCGGCGAAACCACACAATCACTGAGATGGCCCACTCCATGTTACAACATAGGAGTGTTCCTAATAAATATTGGGCAGAAGCAATCTATACTGCTGTCTATCTCCTTAATCGGTCTCCTACACAGGTTGTTAAGGGGAAGACTCCTGAGGAAGCTAGGACTGGTCACAAACCTAGGATCAGTCATTTGAAAATCTTTGGCTCTTTAGCATATGTATGGATTCCAGATGCCAAACGCTTGAAGTTGGATTCCAAGAGTCAAAAGCTTATGTTCACAAGGTACAGTGACAACCATAAGGCTTACCAGTTGATTGATGTAGACACTAATTGTCTCATCTTCAATCGGGATGTTGTCTTTGATGAAGAGTGAGGACCCTTTCACCTTTCCTCATATGTACAGCATTCTGAGGATTAGCCTTTGAAGGCTTCTGATTTGGGTGTCCGTCTTCCATTAGGTCTACCTGATGGGAGGGATGATGCAGATTTTGTTTTTGATGATGCTCAATGCAATTATCCTCCCGATGATGATGATCTTCCACCTGTTGAACCTATTCCAGATCCAGTACCAATTTCAGCTCCTCTTGTTGTATCTGATGTTGGCACTTCTACTCTCCAGCCTAAATGGTGGGCTAATACTATTGGTGATCTTCATGATGATGAGCTCATTGAGGGTAGGTCGCCCAAAAACAAGAGCAAACAACAGCATACAGTTAATTTTGCTCTCATGGCCAACATTCACAATGTTTATGAGCCTCAGACATATTCAGAGGCTAAAAGAATTCCTGAATGGGAACAGGCTATGGAGGTTGAATACCATAGTCTTCAGAAAAATCACACTTGGGTCCTTTCTGATCTTCCTTCAGGGAAGAAGCCCATTAGCTACAAATGGGTGTATAAGGTTAAGTACAAAGCTGATGGAACCCTTGACAAGTACAAAGCTCGTCTCGTTGCTAGGGGGGTCTCACAGAAGGAAGGCATTGACTACGAGGAGACTTTTGCTCCTACAACTAAGATGAGTACCATTTGGCTCGTCCTTGCCTTAACAGCCAGTTTGGTTGGCAAGTCCATCAAATGGATGTTAAGAGTGTTTTCCTCAATGGTGAGTTGAAGGAAGAAATCTATACGACGCAACCTCAAGGGTTCAAGGTTGTTGGTAAAGAACACCAGGTGTGCAGACTGGTGAAAGCACTCTATGGTTTGAAACAGGCTCCTCGGGCTTGGTACATCAAGATCAATAAGTACCTCACAGATCATCAGAGGAGTCCATCTAATTCCAATCTGTATGTCAAACACAATAGTAGTGATATTCTTATTCTTGTTGTCTATGTGGATGACCTGATCATTACTAGCAGCACGACACATTTGATCGATGAGATCAAACAAGATTTGTGCAGCTCATTTGACATGACAGATTTAAGACTTTCGCATTATTGTTTAGGTGTTGAGGTTTGGCAGACAGAGAGCAATATCTTCATCTCTCAGTCCAAATATGCTCGAAGTCTACTAGATAAGTTCCAAAAGTAGGATTGCAAACTTGCCTCCACCCTTATGGAAAAAGGGTTGAAGTTGTTAGCTAAATCAAACTCACCTGTAGTGGATGAATCCTTGTTCAGGCAACTAGTGGGCAACCTCATCTATCTCACTGCCACTAGACCTAACCTCAGTTTTGCAGTGAGCTACATTTCACGCTTCATGACAGCCCCCAAGGTTGATCATTGGGTAGCAGCAAAGCATGTGTTGCGTTATGTGAAAGGCACTTCTAATTATGGACTTCTTTACACTAGGGGTCACGATCCTAGACTCATTGGTTACACAGACTCAGATTGGACAAGTTCGGTTGATGACAGAAAATCAACATCTAAGTATGTTTTCAGTTTGGGATTTGGTGCAGTCACTTGGACTAGTAAAAAGCAGTAGGCAGTGGCTCTTTTCTCAATAGAAGCAGAGTATTGAGGAGCAGTTAAGGCAGCTTGTGAGGCAGTTTGGCTTCGTTGGATGCTTGTGGATATGCAAATATCTCAAGCAGGTCTGACTCCCTTATTCTGTGATAATCAGGGAGTTCTCAAACTTGCCAAAAACCCAGTCTTCCATGAAAGAACCAAGCATGTGGAAAGTAATAGAAATCACCAAGAAATCCTCCAGATCGTGCCTTTCAACAATGTGGAGAACATTGTCTGTAAGGGATTTCATCCTCACAAACCTTGAAAAAGAACCAGCTCCTCCAGCCAAGAAGAATACCAAAATATCAAGTCAAGCATAAAAACAAAATGAGCTCCCAAAATGCTTTTGTAGGGCACTCTAAAACCCCATGCCACATTTAGCATTAAACACACTTTTATTTAAATTTTAAATGTCCCCTTATTTCTCCAAGTGAGGCATCCAACTTTAGGGAATACTTTATTAAATTTAAAATGACTTCTTATGTCTCTCAAAAGTACCCCTTCATAAAGTCACTTTATAATATTAAATAACGATAAAGTTAAATATTTAATTTAACTTTATAAAGTATTGTTATTTAAATTAAAATACTAGACTATATTAAATATTTGGATACCGACATTAAAAGCCTCCACCGACATAGCTAAAAGTAGAAATTCTAACAACAAACCACGTCGGTGTTTGAAACTGACTTACTAAAAATAGTAAGTATAGAAGAAATCATCCAAAACCACCCTAGAAAGTGGTGTCCCACATATCATAACCTACAAAGCTCAAATAATCGTCTAATATTGCCAACCTGTTGGATCCAAATGACTCCAAGGATTCCCTAACCCTAACTCATTAGCCTACGAGAATCCGCTGAATAGGCTAACTGTCCACCATACTATACTGATTAGGAAGGGGGCATTACAATATATATGGGTCATCTAAGTATATTCCTTTGCATTGTATACTATTGTATTAGTATTGTTATTATAGCATTTTCATTGCTTCTCTCTTGTGTGGAAGGTTATTTTGGTGTCACATATGATTCTTGCTTGTAAGAGTCCCTTTGGTGACTTCAACATTAGAAGCCACAAAACATTATTATAGAATTTTTCCATGTTTCTTCATTTCCAATATCCTAAAGTACGGATCACTCTCCTTTTTATCTCGATTGGCACCTTGATGTTGATTTCCTTTCTAGATGTTGAACAAATGATTTTAAAGCCATTCATCTTCCTTTGGTGATTCTAAAGTCCTATTTATGGAATCTTTGTGTTTAGTCATGTTGGAGAGGCAAGAGTGGAACAGCATATAAGGATAGTCTTGAATGCAAAGACAAACTATCAGTCTACAAAAATTCTATTAAGATTTAGAGTAATCAATGATTAATTATATATGCTTTTTTTTTTATTCCATGCACACAAAAAAATTGATCTTTATAGGGCAATGGGCACAAGCATGTTTATGTTAGAGATCTAGGTCTCAAAATCCATGGCCGTTATAGCATGTGAGGGTCCTAAATGATTACTATTACCCAATAAATGCATATTTTTATATACAATATATTGATATTCCTTTGGCATGCATGAACATGTTGATGTAGCATTTGATCCCTTTGCTCATAGTTTCTAAGCTTAATCCTTTGCCTACTGATTTAACATACCAGGATCTTAGGTGAAATTAATGCCCATTGTGGCCTGCTTGGGTGTTTTGTGCAAATGATGTAATGTATCCCACATTGCATGAATATGGGTATTGACTCGTAATATAACTACAGAATATGAAGATATTTAGAAAACCTTGGTTGGATATGATACAACTGGGATTCACCATATCTAACAATACATGATAGTCCATGAGGTCATAAATTAATTCTAATGTGGTAGACTCCTAAGAGAATAAACCAGCCTCAAATCCTCCTACCAAAATAAGGAGCCTCATCACTCTAGTGGATATGTGGCAAGATTGTGGTGTAATAGTTATGGAGTACAGTCAAGCATTGACCCACTTTTACAAGTCTCATGAACGTAGTCCAAGTTTTACCCCACACTGCATCAAAGGTGGCTCATAAAAATAATACATAATAAATGTGCATAGGAAAATTAGTATTGTAAAACATAGAATATTCAGAACAGGAATTTATTTGTCAAAGGCTGTCTAAATACAAGTGGAATGATTAGTGTTGTGTTTGAGAAGAGAAGTGCCTTTTCTTCATAACAGGAATGTGTGCTCTTTCAATTTTGATTTATTAATTATTTTAGTTTTACTTCCTGGAATACAACTCAAATTTTGTATCTACTGTATCTGTCATCTAATACATCTCCCAGCTGTGCTTGGATCATAATCAAATACGGATACATATCTGGGTCATATCAAAGGAGTATTATATCCATATACAATATGGGTATACACGTATCTGAGAGAAGATACGGAGTATCTGATTTATAGAATATCTCTCATGCCCACAACCTAGGAGGGGATTTATTGGAAAGATTCGGACCTTGGATTTTGGAAAATTTTGACCTGCTTTTCTCACTACTAAAACAATGTTTTCTGCAATGTTGGTGTTGGTCCCTGTGATCTTTCTAATAGAATTTAATGGCATGATCCCATTCCACTTCTTTTTTGTGTACAAGTGTGTAATTACTGTATCACAAATAAAAACTGAAGCAGTTTTAGAGGAAAAATAAATATACAATGTTCTACACAACCCTACTTGTTACAATTCAAAATGGGACAAACCATTGATGTCAAATAAAAACGTATTTGTAACAAAGATTTCTCAGATTCAAACCATTTTGCATTTTTTCATGTCCCTCTTTGCAGACACAATTTTTTTCAAACCTTATTAAAACATGTTTTAGCACAATAGACATACCTATATACATGTCCTCAAGGAGACCTTACTATGCAAGCTACTAAGCATAGTCTAGAGAAGGTGGCATTCCTGATTTTTAGGCATAAAACTTAATATTCATGTTGTCATTAAGGCTTATCAAACAATCATATATACAGGAAGGAAATTACATGGATGCAAGTAATGGTGTTGTTCTGCATTAATCTATGTTTCCAATTTTCCAAAAGTACAAAGCAAGCTACCATTGCAATACCATTAGCATGCCAAGGCAAGCTTCAAAAAATATGGAAGAACATGGTACTGATAGCTACTGTCATGCAAGAGTTGCATAGCAATATAGATGTAAGTTGTAAGAAATACAAGGATAATATAGGCATTAAGTTGTGTCATATCGTCCACAAAGTAAATACATACAGATTTCATACAATTGATTATGGCTATATCCTATACTGACACCAAAACCACTTCATTTGAATTGACATTTGAGGCCTACTCTATGGTGCAACTGCAAACCATTGATGTTAATAAAAGAATTTGGTAACTAAGAACAAAGTGGGTGATGAATATCATTTAGATGGGACTAAAATGTGTAGTAGATTTTTAATCATTTTTTTACTCAGTGTGTTTCCCTCAATAACATGGAATATTCTCAAAGGTCTTCTTTTGAGACATTATTTTATTTATCCTAACAACCTGAAACAGAATACAAAGTATGAATCCTGACTGTGAAAAGAAACACTTCAGATAAATCACATTAAAAAATTTTTTACATAATCTGATACCTCTACAAGAAATAATGTTTTCGACAGTGAGGTAGGAATGAAATAGGTACAGGAAACAAAAACAGATGCCATAAGTATGGGATTAGAAGTAAGTCAAAACCTGATCCTTGTCGATAAGCACTGCACGGACACCCTCAACAAAATCATTTCGAAGTGAACTTCTTAGGGCTATCCGATATTCTACTTTCATGACACCATCTAACTGAACATGCAAAGAACATACAAATTTCACAATCAATGATTCAATACCATACTCACAGCATAAACCTTAAGGATTTGATTCCTAGGAATTACATTAAGATCTCCAAAACACAAAATGAGCAGTGAAACTGACCTTAGAAAGTTCATTCGCATGATCTCCAAGTGCAGATGCAATGGCAGAAAAATGCTTGTGTGTCGAACAGAGAGAAAATGGAGCACCTTTTCCCAGTCCTGAGAGTGTATCGTTTGCCCACTCTGCCACTGTTCACACATTAAAAAATTTAAAAAATACAAAACATAGGAAATATTCAGGTCACACAAAGGTAATATGCTTTTTATCATCAGTTGAAAGACACAAAATATGTTGTCTGAATGCAGATAACTTTTAGTTAGAACACCAGAACTGTAAAATGATAATGTCTCTTTCCAGTATATTCTGCTTAAGAGTAACAAAATCCTGATTGATAGGAGCGGTACCTGATAGCACACATGATTAGCTTCAGGTAGAAGTTTTTAAAAGGAAAGACAATGTAAGATTGTTAAATACAAGATAATAACCTATGTTCCACCAAGTTTCCGGAACAGGTACAGAAAGGGACTGGGGGGCATATTTCCAGGACAGATTTTTTGCGAGGCCATTTTTTAGAGAAGGGTATTAAAAAAATAGGAAAATGTCAAAAAAAGAAAATTTAAAATATTCATTTGATAACATTGACAAGGCATTCATCATATACATTATAGAAACTAAATACATAACATTAGAGTTGAATTGAGATTTCACTTGACAGTTGACAAACAAATTAACAAATATATATATATATATATATATAACAAAAAAATGCCCAAAGGCTACAAGTTTAAACTACATAATGACAGAAACATAGAAAATGTGCCACTGCTCCTAATCAGCATCAGCTAACATTGCATCAAATCAGAGTCTAAATCTAAGTCACTACCACTATGAGGGACTGCCTCATCCAATGGAACCCCAACAATCCCTCTTGTGTCTCCTCCTCATCAACCTATGTGGCATCTTCGAGATCAACATCCTGTCATGTGGTTGGTGTCTAATAATACTCAAGAGTCAAGACTATGTTGATCCTAAAGTCGCAAGGCACTATACACAACCACTAATTTCTCCAACTATCGAATGGTAAGGCTATTCCTCTTGTTTAACTATATGAGGTTGTCAAAGGGGTTGAGGGGCAATACTCCTTGCAGGGGTTTGGAGACAGCACCCCTAGGGGTCAAGGTGCCTTGCAGGGATCTAGGGGCAAAGCCCCCATTGAGGTCCTTATCAAGATATAGAGTGGGATCAAGGGGTAGAGTCCCTGCCACCAAGCCCAAGGTAAAGCCTTTGAGACCACACAAGCCTTCAAAGCATATGCCATTTTTCATAATTTAATCGCTTTCTTCTCACAATTGTTCTCCTTCTTTGTCTTCTTCTTCACAATATGGAAAATGGTAAAATAAGATTTTTTTCTGTTTATAGTTGTTTATGTGACTTCTGTAGGTTTAGGGTTGATATAAAGGGATGCTAAGGGTACTTGTGGGCCCCTCATCCCTTAATTTTCACTTTTTTTCTTTTTTTTTAAATTGCATTCTGTTGACTAAATTATAGGGGACAGCCCAAACGTCCCCAGGCCATTTCCTGCAATCCCCCTAGCATTTCCTGTCCCAAAAATGTCATCTCTGAAATGTGAGTTTTTTATTTGAATTTGAGGATGTGGTCGGGACGTTTCCTACCCATACCCACATCCTTGAAATGCCCCTATAGGGGACAGGGCCCAATTTTGAAGGGGATGCATCCCCAGGGAACATAGATCATTAATAACTAACTTGTGTGGCAAGAATGGAAGTGAGTACAAAACAGGTGTAGAAAGGGCAAAGTTCAAACAAAATAAATTAAGCTCACAGGGTGTAGACCAGTCACCAGATGGTTAAACCTGTTGAAAGACACAGAAACTGGTAGCAGGTTAGAATCCCCAGCTTCAACTACTGCATGAGTAAGGGCAGCTCATGTGGTTATAGGGGCTGCATAATTAGGACCTCGCAAATGGGGTCCTGGCAAGTGCCAATTCCTCCATATCAAAAAAAAAACCAAGTACACAGACTTAAATCAAAAGGGAACCTATGAAAAAACAGTTCCCTACAGTGAAAGATAATCAGAATCATTGTTTCTGAGGATATGATTATCCAAGATAATTAGACCTTTATTGTATTATGTGGAACCGATATATTTCCACAAGTTTTTAACTCATGAGAATTAACTGCCACTCGGACTTAAATCTACAAAGATAGCATAGTCACCTCCCAAGCAACGTAGCACGATGTGTTTGTGTTCTACATTTTGTAGTGGCCAATATAAAGACTAATCAATCACATTTTAGACATTGTTGCAGTTCTCATATTTGACCAAACCTGTTTTATCAGAAGAGAGCTGTTGTTTCCTGAGTTCTTCTATTGACTGAGTGACTGACTTGTCACTACCAAAAGTTGCTGTAATTGATGGCAGGAGAACCTGCAGTTGAGACTCTGACTCAGGATCTCTGCCATAATCTGCTAATAGCTTCTGAACAGCTCCATGTGGATCATGTGACCTGAAAATTAAGTGTCATGAGTTCTCACTAATATATATATATATGAAGAAAATTTATTAACATCCTAGAATGACTAATAAGAACCAATGGAACAGTAATCATCATAGTTGAGATTCATAGGTCAAAAGACTAAAAATACATTAGTAAAAACGTAAGTACGGGAGGAAAAAAAACATATATCGAAAGGATAGGGCTACAAACACAACATTTCAGAGCTTGCAAAGCCTGACTCCAATATATATGGATACATAGATAGAAAATTTATTAATGGCCTACTCTCACTAGAAAAGACCAATGGGACTGTATTTATCTTTGTTGAGATCCAAAAGACAAAAGACAATATATATCAATAAAAATGAAAGTACAGGAGATAAAAAAAATATCCAAAGAATAGTGCTACAAACGCCACATTTCAGACCTTTCAAAGGTAACTCCAAAATGATCTCTAATTGCACAAAATGAATAAACGCAAGATGGCAATGTGGACATACAGGTCATGTTGAAGGAGAGCATCCTTTAATGATGTTAGATCCACAGATGGCACATAATGTGTGCCCAAGCCCACATAAAGAGCATCAGCAGGATTTGAAATCCTTTTCCCTGTCAATGCAAGATACAAACCTGCACAAAACTAAAAATATTATAATGAATTCCTTGTATCATAGTGGATTAAAAACTAGATCTCAATGACACTTCTATGCAAAGACCTCTAACTTGCTAAAAAATTAGAGTTTCCCACTCAAATTAAGAAAATACTCTAGCTATATCTGAATAAACAATTTGAAAAACTTGAACAATTACAGATCCAACAGCATACAGACCCAATAGAGCAAAGAATATATTCTAAACAGATTCGGCTCATTATATTTTAACAAACATGAAAAGGAAATCCAATAATTAGCTGCAAGTAAGAAACTGAATTATATAGCTTTTCAATCTCATTAGATTTTTCAGATTTCCACAGACGGGCATATTTAAATTTGAATTTCTGGGAATTACTGTCTTGTCACCTTTAATTTAACAATGTTTTAGGTCTATAAATTTCCAATAATGTGAAGCTATATTTAAATACCGCTTAGAATAATTTATTGTAAGGTCTTTGCCAAGACAGCCTTTTATAATAAATTATTTCACTTGTTTAAACCAATGTTACAAGACTTGCCTGGACTCGCCCAAACTTGACAAGTCCCAAGGCAAGCGGAGCAAAACAAGTCCCAGGGACTCGTGACCTAAGTACCCAGCGAGTCCAATAGGGGGACTCGGTTGGCAATGTTCAAGAAAAAAAAAAAGTAAAACCAAACCAATGAAAAACATCAAACCTGATCACTGAAAATGAACTACACTCTAAAAACACATTCATTCCACTTGCAAGAACAAGGAGAAGAAGAAAAAACCAGCACACAAGTTGAACAAGAAATATTGATTGAATGCCATTTGGACAAGTTCGTAGCAGACCTAGGTGCATCTAGAGGATCCTACCGAGCATTGAGAAGATTTCGTTGTTGATTTAGAGCAACACCATTGATCCCAAGCAAGGTTGAAGAGGTAATTTTCTATTTTGAATCTTTTTTTTTATTTTTTATTTATTTGTCTTCTATATTTGTTTTTCTTCTTTTTTGAAAAATTCATAGAACAAAGATGAAACCCTTGCTTCTTTTTTTATGAGCAAACCCTAACTGTTTTTGTAATCTTTTCTATTTTATGGCTGCAAAACCTAACTGTTTTTACTTATTTTTATCCTAATTTAATTAGAAATTGTAAGTATTAATTTATTTTCTATTTTTTTTATTGCAGAGTACTTTATATTTGTGAATTGTTCTAATATTGACCCCAGTTAGAAGGGACCTTTGTTGGAAACATGCCATTCCTAGGGCAAAGAAAGGGGACATAATTTGTATACATTGCAAAACAAAAATGCTTGGGGGAGGCATTAATTGGTTGAAATATCACTTGCACAAATACCATGTCAAGATGCTAAAGTGTGCCCAAATGCACCTCCTAAAGTTGTATGCAAAGTACAAAACCAATTTGAAACCTTTGAGCAAGAAAAAGAACTGAAAAAGAGGCAAAGAGAAGAGATGGCAGCCCCTTTTGGGGACTCTTCTTCTTTGTTTCCTCCATTTTCTTTGAGTGACAATGGTAGTGATGGTGTTGGGCCTAGATTAATATATTATACCACGCACTACTCCATATTCCCAACCATCACTTGAGAGCATGGGTTGGAATAAGGAAAAACATGATGCGGCAAGGAGTGCAATTGTAGACTTGGTTTTATCATACCATTCCATTTTACATTGTCAGGTAATTAATTATTTTTTTGTTTTAAAATATATTATTTGATTTATGTCTCTTGAATTTTTGAATTCAATGGTTTGTATTTGTAGAATTTAAATTTTATAATACTTATTTTGTTTATTTTATTTGTTTTAGGTCTCCTTACTGACAAAATATGGTATATGTCATTACTATTTGTGAGGCAAGGTTCAAACCCTAATAATGAGAAGATAAAGGGCTCCATTTTAACCCAAAAGGTGGCTAATATGAATGACATAATTAATGAACAATGTAAGATATGGAAAAAGAAGGGTTGTACCATCATGATTGATTGTTGGACAAATAGAAGAAATAAAACATTGTTAAATTTCCTTGTTTCTTCCTCAAGTGATTGTCTTCCTTACACTCATTGATTTAGTGATTAGGATTTTTAATTTCTACTTTACTAATTAAATTAGTATTTCAAATTTCATTATTTCTTTCTCAAATGGCACATTTTAAAAAAAAATCGTTGATGCTTCAAGGAACGTAAAAAATGTTAAATTCCTTCGTGAGGTTTTGGAGGGAGTCTTGCCTAAGGTGGATGAGAAAAATGTCATACAAATAGTTACAAATAATGCAACAAATTATATTGTTGCAAGTAGACTTATCGTGGATAGGCACCCATCCTTATTCTAGACTCCTTGTGTTGGCCAATGCCTTGACTTCATATTAGAGGATCTAGGCAAAATCTCATGGATCAAATCATGTGTGGAGCATAGTAAAAATATTTGCAAATACATATATAACCATGCTTGAGTCCTCAAACTAGTGAGAAAATATACAAACAAGGAGGAGTTGGCTCGTCTTGGAACAAGTTAATAATCGGCTTTGCAACAAACTTTAATCTTGTTGCAATCTTTGCTTGTCATAGTTAATTGAACTTTTTAATGAGCATAGCTTCTGGATTTTTGATTGGTTATACCATATTTAGTATTCCCACTATATTTTTGATTGGTTTGATAAATTTCCGAACGAGGTGAAAAATATTCTAAGTGTTGAGAAGCTAGGCGCCTCTCCTTGACAAGGGCGCCTAGACATCCCAGACTTAGTGATTTTTTGATGATTTTCACATTTTTCTTTGATTTCCTTCGTTTTCTTTACAAACGCCACAAACAAACAAAAAAAGAGAAATTAAAAGAGGGAAATTGTTGATGCAACTTCATCATGCCTTACTAATCAATGAGAGCATTACAATGCATCGCTATCTCTATAACTGTTAGCATTTTGGTTTGTCTTTTGCAAGACAACTCAAGTTGGAACAATATGTAAGGTAAAACCTCTCTTCAACCTATAAGGGGAAGCTCCCTAAAAAATAAATTAACTCTAGACACTAGAATATTGATAAAATCTACAATTACTAACACCATGCACAATATCTTTTGGGGTTTTTTGCAAAGTGAAATAAACTAAATAAATTTCTGCTCTATCTTAATTTTATGGCTCTAAACTAAGAACAAAAGCAGTTGATTCTATATACAACACCCTCCAACTAGCTAAAAGAAAAAACTAAAAGGTTTGTGCACGTGAGATCTTAAAGGAATAACTACTCTTCGCATAGACAACACATGATTCCAAGAATTAAATAGCTAAGTTGCATATAAAGCTACAACCTAGATGGACAAATAACATCAATAAAAAGTTTGATATTGATTACCCACTTTCAATTCAACCCTAAAATATTAAACAAAGTGATCACACACAAATGAAAAGCAAAATAAACACCAACTTGAATTCACTAAGAAATACTATGCCCAAAGCACTTATTTATGCAAGAGCATTATTTTATATTGTTCTAGATTTGCATTAGAATATAGTGTTAGGTGTTTAATCATATGTTAGGGAGGTTTTTATTTAAGTTTGAACAAATAATTAGTCATAAACTTCAAATTTTGGTGTTTTTACTCAACCCCAAGTACCTAATTAGGGGGTTTTGGAATGCTTAATTTGTAACTTGGGTTTGCATGGGATGAGGTAAGTAGTTAGGGTTGATGTTAACTTTGAAAATCAGTTTTATGTCGTTCTAGAAAGAAAAGGAATGAAGTTTTTGCTTGCAGGTATGCTGGCAGAAAGTTACCAGTGTTTTAGACCTCCATTTTTGCAAAATAAGTAGATTTTGAAGTTCTTTGTTTAATTTTCTTGTTGCTGGAGTTGTTAAGGGTTTATATAGACCTAATACATTTGGTTTGAGGTCTTGAAGATGGATATTAAATCAGAAATGAATTTTTTCCACTCACTGCCCTGTCAAAACCCTGCATAGGGTTTTAAGCAAGAATTTTGAGTTTTGGGAGAATACACCTACCCAATCGATAAAATTTGGTCTGTAGGTCTGTGGCAACGTATTTTAATAGTTCAAATAGTTTTTGTACCAGTTTGGGACGTGTGAGGGCATTATTTAAAAAAAAACTCAATTTTGTCGACTTGGAAGGCTAATTAGGACTGTTAACAGTCTGTTGTAAAGTATTTATTTTTCATTTTGGAGGATGCCACTATTGGAGGAGTTGTATCTCCATAAAGGGTATCTGAAATTGTGTTTAGATTCCCAAAAACCTCCACAAAACTTGCTGTCCCATCAGATTTGTCCAAAAACAGGGCTACTACGAAGAGATAATTTGTCAAAAAAGTCACTAATCTTTGTATTTTTGCTGCAACTTCCTTTCCCTCTGCATCACTTATTAAGATTACAAAACTCTATTTTGGGATTTTACAATAATCATTAATTAATCCCAAAAATCAATGTCTTGAAAGCACCACCAAAAAGTTGGAAATAATGTATCTTAAAGCAATAAACTAATTTAGACAAAGACTAAACAAAAGATAATTTAAAGGGGCCTGAAATAAGCTCTCCAACATCTTGTCCAAAAATATTTCTTTGAATATAGGATTAGCAAAAAACAAATCTATGAAAATTCATCTAAATCTGAAGAATCTGGAGAATCTGGAGTTAGTGCTATGTCCTTCTCTTGAGCTAGTTGAACTTTCTCTTTGAAGCATTTCACCGTCATCTATGGGCCTAGAAATTACTCTCTGACAAATTGATTGTGTACAAAACTTCTATTTTCTTCAACCAAATCATGGATGAATAGAATTTCCTTTTCTTGCATCAACAACTTTACGACAAGGCTCATAAACTCGTCCATACTATCCAAAACAAAGGAAGAGGCTCCAAGTATTTCTAAAACCAACTAATCAAATTCAGCTCTTAACTCGTCCAAACTATTCTCCATTAATATGCAAGACATAGATGATCCAATTGTAACAATAGTTTATCTTGTAGCATACAATTTCTTAATATGTTCTCTAATTACCTTAACGTAGGAACCTGTTGTGACCTATTTCACACATCGCCCCATCGCAAATGGGGACCCCCAAGTTTGGTTCCGCCCTCTACGCAACGTCTTTGAGAGTCTTTAATTTGGGTAAATTTTGAAAGTCAGTCTGGCTAAGTTGAGATTTTAAACCCGTTTTTGGGCCTTAACGTCATAGAAGTGCTTAGAAGACCCGGTAGACGAAGATCGCCATTGCTTTCGGTCGTTTCTGACACTTCCTATTTTTTAGGGATTCTGCTTTTTTGCTTTTTGCTTTTTTGATTTTTGGCATTTTTAGGCCATTCTGGAGTTCCTATTTTTTAGGGATGCTTTTTGCTTTTTCTATTTTTGGAAAGTTTCTATTTTGGGAAAAAGTTTCTATTTTTGGATCCCACAGAGCAGGAAATCAACACGTCTCCAGAAATCAAGAAAATCAAGGCAAAATGAAAAAAGTTTGAAAAATGGTGAAAATTTTGGGAAAATGCTTAAGTCTGAGAATGGCGCCATCAAGAAAGAAGATGGCATGGAAACCTCAAGGTCCGCCCTACCTTTGGCATGCCAAAAGGTAGGCACTGGCAAGAGATAGGCCAAGTCCGCCCTTGGCATGGAGAAGCTCAAGTCCGCCATGGCATGAAAGTTGCCAAGTCCACCCTTGGCATGGAGGAAGGTGAAGTCCGCCCAGGATGTTTGGAAATGGCGCATGGCTTGAGGAAGCCAAAGTCCGCCCTTGGCACAAGAAGTTCAAGGTCCGCCCCTAGAGAAAGATGGCATGAAACTTGTGAAGTCCGCCCAGCCTAGAGGAAAATGGCAAGAGGCACATGAAGTCCGCCCCAAGAAGTGTGGAGAAAGGTAAAATATGAAGGGGTGCACTCCAAGATGTTTGGGAAGGGGTGAAATTACAAGGGAATTCATTGGAAATCGAATTAAATGATTAAAACAAATGGAATTTGCCGTTGGACAAGGCACAAATAAAATTCGCCATGGCAAGGAAAGTCTAAGACCAATGGATAATAAAAATACGCCATAGGCAAGAGATTATAAGAGATTCGTCCAAACTTTGGAAGGAAAATTATTCTAAGGCATAAAAAACGGAGAATTATCTAGAAGAAGAAGAGCTTTTGGCCGGCATAAAAATCACGCCTCGGCGCAACGGAATGAAATTCTTTGGCACAAAATGAAGAGTGTTTGGCAGAGCAAGCATGAAGTCCGCCCCTCTCAGCTTGGAAAATTCCTAAGGCACTAGTAAAAAAATGGCAAAGTGGCAGAGATCTCCAAGTTCGCCCAACCTAGAAGATGAATCGTTTGGCTAAATAAAAATGTCCAAAGAGGTCAGAACTCCGCCTAGAAAGTTGAAATTTGGCAGATGAGCTATTGAGCATATTTTGGCTAGGCAGACAATTTGAAAAGAGATATTATTGCCTCTGACGAACGAACTTAGCCATGTATCAAGGTTAAACGGGTTGGAATTTAATATTTTAATATTTTTAATTATTTCCCTGACACTTAGGGAATTTTAATTAAAAATTCAAAATCCGGAGATTATTTGGAAGATTAAACTAGTCTGCCTTAGATAAATTTAAACGTTGCCATGTTCGGAAGATTTACAATACATTGGAAAATTAAATTTGGACAATTAATTGAATATCTTTTCCAAACTTATACAATTTTCTTTGAGAAAATTCGAAAATCTCAAGCAGAGATGAAAATTAGAAACTTGCCTCGATAACTGAAAGTGAAATTAGAAATTTGCCAATATGAGAAGAAAACGTTTCTAAAAATTGGAAGAAAATCAAAGGAAAGAAAACAATGCCTTGGAGAAAATCGCACTTCTCAGCCATAAAATGAGTTTCAGCAACTCATTTCTTCACAATTCCGGCTGTGAAATAGCTATCTCTCTCGAATCTTCAGGAAAACATTCGCGAAGGAGAAGTTTGTGAGAATAACATCATTGTGAGAATCGAGATAGCATTTTCTTATTGACAGGCGTGATTTTTGAGAGAACTAATTTATTTCTTTGTTGAAGTCGTACTTCCAGCATATTGGCGCACTTCTTCTGGCAGATTTTTTGAATTTTTAAATTCATTTGCAGCCACAACACGATCTTCGAGGTTTGGAAGTTAGTTTACAATGTATTTGCACTGTGTTTCTATCTTCTACTTCATTTCCGGCACGAATTTCATTCATGATGGGTGAATTTAATTACTTTCAGCCTGCTTTTTGACAGAAATTTTTAATTTAATAAGGCTGAAAGTGCAATTTGTCCAAGCTACACCCCGAAACTCGTTAAATTTAAATAATTTGGTATTAATGTTAAGTATTTTGTGCTTGCAGGCTGCCGATCGACCAAGGAGAAATATCCAGGCAGGCACAGATGAAGTTTGCAAGTAAAGGATCACAGCTAGAGACCAGAATAAAGTCTAAATGGAAAAATGTCTCAGACACTGATCTTGGCTACATCGATCTCGTGGAATTTAAAAAAGAGGATATATGGACACAACGGACCCTTACCGACGCCTGCCGCTAGAAGGATGGTGAGAAACGGCATATTTCAAGCTGCCAGATTCCCGCCTGCGCTTTGCTGTGCTGAACTGATGGTGGAGTGTGCACTTCACTATGATGCTGAGTCAAGGCGGATTGTGGCACCTGATGGGAGAGTATTGGCGCATCTGACGGAGTTGGCCATTCAAGAAGCCTTCGACATTCCGGCATATCCTAAAACTGTCTACAAGACCAAGGAAGATGCTCAGAAGTTATATGATGAAAATCCTGGCCTTTGTGCCGCCAACATTAACAAGTCGTGGCTGGACAAGCCTAGGCCGTCTGTTAAGAAGATGCCCAAGAAGTTGTTGCGCACGGACTTCAAGGAAGACTATGGAGATATTATTATCTTGTTGAACAAAGTGGCAGGCAATCCCTCAGGAGCACCCTTTGAGCCGTGGATGTATTACTTCATTGAGGACCTCACAGAAGGTGTCAAGATGTTCAACTGGGCGAGAATGATAAGCAATAATCTTCATCACCAGCTTATCAACCTAGAGAAGACCAAAACGATTTACATGAGTTCTTACGTCATCTATATGTTGGCTAGAACTTACAGATATGCAGGTTTGATTTGCAAAGGCACAGTTGGCAGTAAGGAGAATGAGCTAAAGCCTTATGACTGTTACCCACAACTTCAGCTGAAGGAGAAGACGCACTTTAGGCGAGCCCACGACGCGTTCTTGATGTACATCACCAGGATACTCCAGGGAGGGACGCATCAGCGGCTGACACACGAGGCCAAAAGCCTAATCGGTAAATACGGGTCTTGGTTTATCCAATATCCAAGATTTACGTATATCAGAATTCAAGGATTCACTGGAAGCCCGTACCGTCTGCCCATCTTCCCCACGAATAAGATGGTCCTGCTCGAAGTGTTGAGGCAGTTAGAAGAGTTTCAGGGTCTTCAAAGGGTGAAACAGAAGGCGGCAGTTACTTTTCCCTTCTTTATAGGGAACATGCTGGAGTCTTGCCCATCATCACAGGCAGCTGACAGTGCCAGAATCGAGATACAACATTACCCTTTTTCCCCATATCCGGCCAGAAATCACTACGACCCCCATCACCACATCAAGACGGTGGATGGAAGGAGATACAAGCATAGGGTCGAACTGGAGGACTATTGGGCAAATGCTGCGGATGAATTTGAGGTCAGACGGAGGATGTGGTCCAGATTACCTCTCAGCTTGATCAGGGCAACAGAATTTTGTCACGTGCCAGATCAGTTGGAAGAGGACGAGAATCAGACGCAACCGCGCTTCGATGAGAATTCAGCTTTGCCCGCTGTCCAGTGGTCAGAAGCAGAGCATGCTGACTTGAACGTCTTGATGAGGCCTGTCATCAAGTTTACTCAGTGGTGGGTTGATCAACGAGTTCAAGAATTAAGGCGCCAGAAGATAACCCTAACCTATGACATGCTAAGCGAGGCAAAGTCTTATTCTTCCAATGCGGGAGCATCACAGGACCTCCCAGTGATAGAAGCCACCATGTCTAGGAAAAGAAAAGAAATAGCTGCAGGCAAAGAGCCGGTCCAGAAACAGGCAAAGATGAAACCTTCTCAATCAGCCGCCTCCAGAAATATTGAGGAGATATTGGCTACCACCGATGCTTCACTGGCAGATATGAGGGATCCTTCTCCGATTCCTAAAGACAACGCGGAGCTTCAGCCAGATGAGGATGCGCCACCTTCTCCCACGGGCACCGAAATATTGGAGTCGGATGACGACAATGTGGGCACCCAAGATGAGGATTTTCAGGAAGGGATGATTTCAGCCCTTAGGGGAATTGTAGACGGTCCTGATAGAGAAGGCGTGCCGGAGGAAGACAGTGTTGAGCAGCTTACGATCCTGGATTGGCTGAAGGAGAGGCTAAAGGTACAAGTGCCGGCAGATGAACCAGAAGAGGATGATACGGCAGACTTTTTAGCCAGACTGTCTCAAACCGTGGCCAAAAAGCCGACGAAGAAATTCTCCAGCATACAGAGAGATGAGGCCGGCAACAGGACAGTGCAAATCGCCGTGCCTACAGTGGACAAGCCGCAGGAGGATATGGCTCCACATGATTACGCCATCACGACCATTGACTTGGGTCCAACCACTAAGGGCCAAGAAATGGAAGATTTGGACAATTCTGTGTCCGCCATCAAATCAAGGTTGGCAAAGGAGGTAGCCAAAAGGAAGGAGTGCCAATTAGAGATTGAGCGCTTAAGGGAATATATTCAGCACTTGATCAAGCCACTTGATCAGGACACTACGGCAGCTCCTCTACTTCCGGACTCTTCACAAGAGGCCACTAGAGAGATGGAAGAAAACAGGCTCACGGTTCAAGAAGCCAAAGAATGGATAGCCATAAAGGGGACTGAAGCTGAGACATTTGTGGAGCGGCTAACTTTGGTTTATGACCAGGCCACTGCCTTGCTTTCTAGGCTCGCTTCTTTGGCAAAAGTATGGGACAGCCTTCCAGACGTGCAGGATAGAATAATCCCTTGCCTTAGGATTCTGAAAGGAGTTCCTAAGCAAGAATTGATAGAGGGAGGCATCATCGCAGCAGGAGCAGCCTATGACTTCCACACTTAGTATTGGGCCTTGACGGCACGAGGTGAAGTCCTGGAGAGGGTCAAGGTTGATGGTGTCAGATTGGAGGAACAGGTCAAGGAAGTTCAGGCCAGAATCCTCAACATAATTGCCGATGTCCTGGATAAGGAGGCGCTGCGAGAGAATGACCTGCAGTTGGAAGTTTTGAAGAAAAGTGTCCAGGAAAATATCTTCGACATCACTGGGCCCATCTTGAGGCAGGACTGGGCCAAATTGGCGAACTTCTTGAGCATCAGAGAGTCCTTTGAGAAGACTGAACCAGAGTGGGAGGAGACCTTCGCCAGATGCGCCGAGAGCATGGATGGGCTTGAATTCAGAATCGGCATGCTTCCGCAAGTTACCATGGACGAGGTTGCCTTGATCGTGTCCAGATTCGGCGAATACACGGCAGCTCGAGATGATCAGGATGTAGTCCCTTGAAAGTAGCTCCAAATGCCAACTCATTGCTGTTCATTGCCAGTTAACTGAAGTCATTTTGGGAAACCCTAATTAGGGTTTCGTTTGTTAAATCTTGACCGTCGACTCAATTTTAATCTGAGCCATTTATTCAATTTGAGAACTCTATATAAACTCATTGACCCTCATTTGTAATTTGTGAAGTGAGTAATAAAAGATTGTTGCGACGAAACTATTTCCGTTTATAAAAGCTCTTGTGCATGATTTGCTAAGAACAACTTTTATTTTCAAGTAGTATGCAAGGTTTAATATTTCTCCTTCAACACTTAGATTAGAACTAGAATAGCATTTCATTTATGCATTGGTTAGATGAATGATAGATTTGATCGCGGTGGCGGATAAAATTTTGCTCATACTTTTGTCGAGTGGATGATTTGCATTTGATGTGTAAAGTTAGTCTGAGCCATTAAATCGTGGATGCTTAACTTCTGTTTGTTTCAATTACCGATTCAAATATGAAAATTCTTATCACTTCCGTTGAAGATTGCACCTACTTCGCGTAGTTGTCCAAAGGTGGCGAAATGAAGTGTGGTTACCCATTTTATCTAGTCGCTGCTGTCTCTTAAATTCTTAGGCATAGTTTAGATCTCTAAACCCTTATCCTTTTTTTATTTTTTTGGAAAATCTGAAAATACCCACTGAAAGAGCCTTGAAGGATAAAACCGTCTAAGTCTCCAACCTGCAAAGAGAATTTCATGTAAGTCCCCTTGTGATTACCAGCAATTACAACGCCAACTGGCCTTATCCACATGTCAAGACCTGACCGAAGAAACCTTGGAGTTATTGTATTGTCTACCAGATTTTTGCAAGCACTTTTCAAGAGAGGATAAGAGTGTCCTTTGGGCATTTTTATTCTGTGTTCGGTGGCGTACTCAAAACACACACCAACAGAACCCAAAGCTCTACCACTAACTGATATGCTGCTAGTCACTCTAGAAAAATATTCTCTTTTGAATCAGCAATGACTTTTAATTTAATTAGTTTTTCAGTGCTCAAAGATGCAACAAGCCTCAAGTGACTAATAAAATTCCTACAAGCTGAAATGTCATTAGTCATGTCATTCTCTTACTCTACTACTTGCTCTTGTGCTCACCTGATATTCTTCAACAACTCATGAAGTAATCCCGGTCCTCTATCAGACAACCAGCCAATCCACTACTGGCTACTCCTACCACATTAAACCAAACCATCTAACTGTTTTCTCTAAGTACTTCTCTCAACTCTATGTAGTGATGAAGAATTGGATTTGGCCAAATGCACGATGTAAGCTCTCAATTCCTTGTTTTCCACCTTTAGGGCAGCCTTCTCTTCTCAATCCTTTGAGAGCCTTTTTTTCAGTTTTATGTTTTGCAACTTGCAACATGTCCATATGTTATTTGATTACCTTAACTACAAGAATCCAAAGCTCTATCACAAGCTGATATGTTGCCTTTCATTCTAGAAGTAGATCCTTTTGTGAGTCAGCGATGACTTTTAATCTGATTAGTTCCTCAGTGCCCAAAGATGCAACATGCTCCAAGTGACAACAATTTCTTCAAGCTAAAATGTTAATAGTCATAGCATTTTACTCTACTACTTGCTCTTGTGCTCCCTTGATATTCTCCACTTACTCATGCAACTCAAGTAATCTTAGTCCTCTATCACACAACTGGTCAATCCAATGCTGCTTACAATTGACACAGGAAACCAAACTATCTAATTGTTTTCATTTAGTGCCCACCTCAACTCTATGTAGTGATGAAGGATTAGATTCAGCTAAAGGATTGAGCAAATGCATGACGTAAGCTCCTAATTCCTTGTCTTCCGCTTTTCAGGTAGCCTTCTCTTCTCTATCCTTTGAGACCCTTTTTTTATATTATTTGTTACAAAATGCAATATGTACATATCCGCTCGTCCGATTGAAGGCCCCAAATTGGTTCAGGCAATCTGAAAATCTGAAGCCTACACTTCCTGAACATTTCTGTCCACTAGTGGAATGGAATAGCCATCTCAGCAATAATATGACCCTCAATCATTTTTTATGAATTTGACTTTTCTCCTTGACTTTTTGAATTCATCTTTTTTTTATCATAGCAAAGACAACACTCAAATTGAGGGGTTTGATGGTTACAATTCTTCTTTTTCTCACCAAAGATGTCTTAACCATAGAAGCATAAATCGTCAAAAAATCACAAAAATCGTGATTTTTAAAAAATCTGGAAGGTTGCCGATTTTTTCACAGTAAAAATTGCGATTTTTTGGAAGTCAACGCCAAGGAAAAAATCGGGATTTTTTGTGCAAAAAAACGTGGAAAAATCGCACGCGAAAAATAAAACCCTAAAAACTGGCGCGTTTTTGCTATAAAGACACTGCGTTTCTCCTCTTTCACTAAATATCGAGGGTTTCTTAGTTTGGCGCACATTTTTGAAGGTGTCTAGGGTTTTTTCGGGCACGTGTCTACTCTCAAATCGCGGGTTTCTCATTGGCGTGAATTTCTGAAGGCGTTTTTGCTGGTCGCATTTTTGCTAGTTCCTCATCGTGGGTTGCAGCCTGTTCATCATTTCTGAAGGCATTTTTTATTTGTCAAGTAGGAGTCACCATTGATATTGTTAATTATTTTTTGGTGTGCCATTGCCATTATTTTTTCGGTGTTTAATTATTTTCTGAAGGCCTTTTTTTATTTTTTGGTTTTCTTGTAGTCATTAGCACACACGTACACAAGAAAACCATAACTAAAAACAAATTATTTGCTCTCTATATCTCTATGCTATGGAAATGACCTTAAGTTTTTTTAAAAAATAGGTTTTGTCTATTTTTCTACATTTTTTTACGTTTTTTTTCAAATCCGATTTTTTCCTGATTTTTTCACGATTTTCCAAAAAATCCTGATATTTTGGTTTGCCGATTTTTTCCCCAAACGATTTTTGCTGCTATGGGACTCTTAACCCACTTAGGAGTATCCTCAACTAGTTTCTCAAAAAGTTCAACCATGTCTGGTTCCACGAGTTGAATTGGTGGTGGTTTAATAGGTGGAATGAATAAAGTATGGGAAAGTAGATTATGGTCATGAGGTGGTAACACAAAAGACGTATATATCCTCTAGTTGAGAAGAATTCAATTGCTGAGCAAAGGAATTGGAAGGAATAGGAGGAGAAAGTAGAAACAGATGTAGGAATATGAGAAACTGAGGTGTAGTAAGATTAAGTTGCACCAGTGGAGGAGGTCTTGCACTCTTTTTTGTGACCAACTTGATTGTGTTGACTTTAGGGGAATCATTTACCTCACAAGAGACCCTTCAATTTCTTTCTCTCCTCTTCATCCATGCCAGTACCACCTAAGACATTTGCATTTGTTATCATTGGTATATATGAACTTGAGCCTGTCCTTTTTTCTCGAGTATTACGTGGCTGATTTGAGGCTTTAGACCTCTTTCCCTTTGCTGTCCTAATGGTTTGTTTGGCAAGTTTTCTTTTGAAGGAACTTTTTGTTCTATGATTTCTATCCATCACTATGTTATTCATCATGCCTGTTTAGACTGTCACAGCAGGTCTGTGTGGTAAATGTTGCCTGTTCTTCTCAAATCCATGAGATTGTCTCCCAATAAACTCCCTCTTCCAAAAGGTAATTCAAGAATGCACTCATTGCATCCATCTATTAAGTTTTCAAGTTAAACCAAGAATCTAGAGATGTAATAGAGCTGATTGTGTTTGATTAAGATACTGTTGCAAACATGTCACTATAATCTTATTTGTAAAAACCCTTGCCATTAATATTGCCATGTCTTTCATCAGAACAATCTACACCATTATTAGTTCTACACATGTATATCCCCAATAACATGTTTACCTCATGGTAATTAAGCTTGCTTTAGGGTTTGATTAATAATTAATAAATTATACTCCTCATTATTTCCCATTTTGGTCTGCCCAGAATAATACATAATTCCCCTGCTGTGAATCAAGATTTTTCACTTGTGACCTTTTCAACCTCTTCGTCGTAGCTGTCATCTAACTAAACTAATTTGGAATTTTTAATAGTTGAGCTACCATTTTGAGAATTTATGTGCTTGCTCTTTTTCTCAAGCTGAACCAATCTTATTCTTCTTTCATCCTTTCTTTTCCTCTGTAGTAAAAGTGTTATCTTCGTAGTTTTTGAGCATCATCTGGTAATTTGGTTACTACCTATTAAGTTGAGAGAGTTTTCAATAGCTATAAAGTATAGGGCCTTGTCATCATTCCCATATTTAAGGCAATTCTCTTGTGTTCAGTTTGTTTACGGTGGAGTGAAGAACAGTTCGTTGGCAACCTCAACAGGTCTTTTCTCATTAATTACATATTTCTTCACAGACCCACACACCCCTGCACACACATGAGCATGCACACATGGATATGCATGTATGTGTTGGAGTTCTGTGGTGCATTGTTAGCTTCATGAGTTTTGAGTTTCAAATTCATCTGTTAAACTAGATCTTGGAGTTCTGTGATATATTGCTAGTTTCATTTATAGCTAAGAATGAGGTCTGTAAATTTTTCAGAATTGAACAGCTCATAAATTCAAATAAAACATCAAAGACACTTCAAAGGCCTTGTTGTCTACTACAATAAACAGACATAGGATGCAAAAAATCATATACCAACAGTTCCATCTCCTGGACTCCTTGCTGCTATATGAGCAAATCCAACGTCAGGAAATAGGCCAATTCCATTTTCTGGCATGGCAAGAAGAGTCCTCTGAAAATAATGGTTTCAAATGAGCTCCAAACATCAGAATATTTTAATAGGACAAATTGAAACCAACAACATAAATAAATGGTAGAAATGAAATATAACAAAACTACATACCTCAGTAATAACTTGGTACCGACCATGGCCAGAAAGTCCAATTCCAAAACCCATTGTTACACCATCCATCAACGAGATGTATGGCTTTTCATACTGAGCAATCTTACATATAAGACTATACTCTGCCGAAAAGACCTACAACAAAAAATTAATTCCAGTCATTTTCACATAAATATAATGATCCAAGAATAATAGATTTTAGCTTGTTCATAAGAACAGTAAATAAGACCTTGTTGCAGATGATGTAATGATTCTATGATGCTTTATGATATAATATCCCTTGTTTACTCGTTGGGATAACTTTAACGTACTATGAGAGTAAACAGATGAAACTTACAAAACATAGAATATGCACAGAGATCATTCAAGAACACATAGTGCACAGTATGGATATTGCATTAATTCATCAATTAACAGCAAATACAATAGCATAATGTCACCAACATAATAGCATAGTTGTCCCGATTACAATGGACCCAAGTACATATAGTCACTGGCGATGGTTGAGAAACCAACCGTCGCGACGCTTCATAACAACCAAATCACTAATTAGGACTTAGTTTCCCGAAACATGTAACATAAAGTGTATGAAATATTTGCTATCTAACTATAGTTTTATTTAATTATAATCGACTTCGGCCGACTACAACCGACTATGACCAACTATGGCCAACTATGACCGACTATGACAGACTATAACCGACTATGGGCGACTACATCCCTCAACAAAACCTTTAAGGGAAAAAAATGACTAAGGTGAAGATGGTTTTATATGAGCAACATCAGCTTGCTCCATTATCATCATGGCCAGGTTTGGAAGGAGAACAAAAAAATTTGTTTCACAAACCAAATATAGAAAAGAGGTACTGAAGAGATCAAGCATGGAGGAATATGAACCTTAAACAAACTCCGATGTAAGTCAGCATCAAATTACTAAATAAAGATCAGACAAAGGAAGCAGATAGAACCTAATATAGACAATTTGTTTGTAGATTAATCTATTTAAATTTTAAACTACCTGACCAGATATTAGTTACACTATTGGTATCCTTTCAAGGTTTTTGATCTAACCCAAAGAATCCCATTGGAATCTGAATTCTTCTGTATTCAAAATGAAGTAGATCAATTCATGATTAAATGTCTACAAGCGGTTATGTTTATAAGTTTGGATAACAAGCAATTCCTTGGCCCAGCAAGAGAATATCTACAATTGCTTTAACTTCTACTGAAGCAGAATAAAAATCAGCTGCTAAATGCAGGTGTCTCCCCGCTGATAAGAAAAACCAGCTAACTTAACTTAAACCACTTTCTTGTAATAACTAAAGCACAATATTGATGACCAGCAATCCAGCAAACCATGCCCAGACAAATCATATAGAAGTTTGGCAGCATTACACCAGCAATCAAGTGTGAATCTGCTACAGAACTGAATCAAGAAGCACTCATGTAGAAAACCCCTAAAACAAGATAAATTTGCGAAGTTTCAGAACATGTTGGGTGTTACTGAAAGAAACATTAAATAAGGTGAGGACAATAAAGTGCTAAATGATGTCAACTAGCTGAAGCCAATTACATAAATGAAAGCTCTTGTCCATTCTTAAGATGTAGATTCTTTCATGAATCGATGTAATAAGAGATTATCTTCTTGCATTGCTGCTCATGCCTGTACATAATTGAAAAACAAACTTGAACAAGGCCTAAAGATGGACCAGCTAATCACAAACATACTAATAAATTAGACACAGTAGAGATGGTCATCATATTATGATTGAAAGCAGACCACTAAATAAAGCAAGTGAGCATCCTACAAAAAAATTCCAAAGTTTAAGAAGATTTTTAAAAATTCAAAAGGCCATATCAATTTTATGTAGGAGATTCATTCCAACAAAGGGGAAGACCACGACTCTCTCCATTGCAAGGTATCAAGCTGCTTGATGATAAAGATGAACTTAGGATTTCTACTATCTATTTTACAAAAGAGAAGAAGGTATAAGAAATTGAATCAGTATGGTATAGTATTTACAATGGCAATACAAAAAGTAGAATTTGTATGTTCATATTAATAATAAACATTTGTTTGGGTGTTGTACTTTCAGTTGGCTTGGCTGGAGGAGTGCCTGATTTAACAAAATCAGAAGGTCATCAGATTTTATCGGTCCATGAATTGATAGTATCAACTTTTGGAAGGAACTGTGTAGTAAGATTTTTTGCATCATTAGATAGAAAAACATTTATTACATTTTCTTCCCAAAAGTCATTGCTAACAATTGGAAGGTGTCAAACTAATATACTAATTATCATCTTCATAGTTTTCTTTTCTTAAAGCTTAGAAGTATTAACCAAGGAGGAAATTTTAGGCAAACCCTATGGATGCTCTTTATCATTCTACTAATTGCGATCTGGAGCACTCTGGAGCTGTTGGCACAAGAAAGGATAGAAAATATCGAAAAATCAAATTTTTCAATATTTTTTATGTTTCAGTGAATTGCATTTTTGGAGGTTTCTGGAGCGGAATTTGGGGTCGAAACTGCCGTCGGTCCTTTAAATTGAATAGCTGAAGGCATTAGATTAAGGGACTGAAATTAGATCTCTTCGAGACCTTTCCAACAAGGTAGAGAAGTCCTCAATCCAACCAGCAGGCTGAAAGTTATGACCCCGCCAAGTTGGGGTACCTAAATTCACATGTTTTTTGATAATTTTAGCTTTCTTTGTTATTTCCCCATAGCCAGCTGTTCATTTTGAATTCCTAAGGCTGTCATGACTGTTGACATTCCTCAGTTTGTATATATTCTTGATAATTTGAATAAAACAGTGACTTGGAAGGCATACAACTCCTATTCACGAGTTTGCCATATTGTCCAGCAATAACAATATCATAGATTTTCATTTACACCACATATTGTAATCTGAATTCATAATTAAATTCAGATCAAATTGTTGGTAGAAAATCATTGCAAAAGACCAACTCACCTTCCTCTAGATACAATTTGTTAGTAGCATAAAGGAAGAAATAATATTCAACAAGATTTGTTTGTAGGATAAATAATTTTTACTACACATGATGATCATTGTGAATTTATAGCTATGCTTTTTGGCTTATCTTATTTTTGGCACTTTATGAGCAATGAATAATCTTTGGAAATTCCCTCTTAAAAAGATTTTGCTCTCATTCTTTGATGGTGTTGTGAATTTCAAACAAAACATGGAAGATGTAACACATATTGAACAAGTACTAGAGGTCTTCTACAAAGCAGAGCTCTACAAAAGCACACTCCAAATGTGCTCTGTATTCAAAAAGCAATGAAATATTTCAGGTATATTCTGTATACAGAGAATTTCAACTAGCTGTTAAAAGGTTCTAGGGATATGCGAATAAAAAGCAGATTAAGGCAAGTACAAAATAAGGTGTTCATTTGGTTGAACTGCTTTCTACAAGCAGTTTTTTGGCCTATGTTTTGTGAATAGGAATCTTCATGGCAACAGTACTAGAAATATATGGGTTTTGGCAGATTAGTAAGGACCAGCCCAAATTTAACTCAAAGAATAAATGTGGACTTTACCCTATCCACCAACATCATTTATGTTGTATACAACCAACATCATTTACCTTGTATATGAATGCTAATGGTATCACCATTGAAGCAGTGATCACACAAGATCTTGAGTAAGACTTGTAAGTAGTAATACATTTTATTAAGTTCTAAAAGACTTGCTTAAAAAAGAAAGTATAAGGTGGGTAATATCAATAAACCTTTATTTACATTGGCAAGAACAAAGAAACTTGGGCCAGAACAATATAGATGAACTTGCTATTAAATCTAAACCAAGAACTTGCATTCTACATGAAGGAAATGTTGTCAAGCTAATCATTGATGGAATATCTCAAGGAAACATAAATCCAGCTAGATAGGGATTATTTCCTAATTCTATGGGTACTTCTCTGGGATGTTTCTACATGGAACTTGGATGAAATTCTAACAATGCAGAGGAAAGGCAAGTTTGTAAAAGGAATTAGAAAATATGAAACAAATCAGATGAAATGAAATTGATTGAGGAGGTGAAAAAGGAGAAATATTTGTGAAATATTCAAATCAAGGTGAGCAATCCTTGATTCTTTCACATTCCTCTACTAGTGGGAATCATTTTTCCATTCAATAGATTATGGGCGTGATTTTTTTGGTCTGTGGTTGTCCTTGCTTCAACCAGCAATAGGATGAATTGAATAAAAGACATCAAAAAGAAAGGTAAAATAAGCAGGTACAAAAGAACTCAAAGAAGGAAATGAGGAGTACGGGAAGGTTGGATTTCAAATGAAAAAGATCTACATGCTAAAGACTTGATCCTTGTTTGCACCTGACTAAAGAATTGCAGCAGCAGTAGCTAGAGTTCTCTCTCAGTTGACTTTTTACTTATTTAGCTTGTGCTATCAGTATCACCAAAGAAATTTAAGAAACCAACAGATCTTCAGGTCAATAAGAGAGTTAACTTATAATCCTTAAAGGGAGTTCGCAGTTTCAGGCTTAGAGAATGTTAGTATATATGTTTTTAGGAATTTAGGGTTTGGATGACTCAGTTCATAAGGCATAAATTTGCCTTTTAATTGCTGACGAGAAGGTAAGTCTGAAATGAGGAGCTTCCATTATTGGTTAATGGAATAGGTGATGTGGCAGGTCCATGGCCAGTGGACAGTACATTGGTTGTTTATTAGAATGCATTTATATCAAAGGACAATGGGCCACTAGTAGCACACGTCGTCCTTCATTCAGGCTGCCATATGTTGCCTGGCTTAGGTGAATGTCGGAGTTGATTTTGAGGTTTGGCACTCAAATGGAAAATATTTGTGGCATAGTTATAAGTATCAATGCTACTGCTGCTTAAGACTTCAGAGCTGATTTTGAGGTTTTGCACTCAAATGGCTATCTTTTGTGGCATAACTATAAATATCCCTGCAGGTGTTAATTAAGCTAATTTATGTATCTACTACTGCTTGTATAAGACTTGTCGATTAAGATAACGCAAAGAAGTAATTGAGATATAGCTCAAATTCTTGCACCATCATTTTAATCCAGTTTGTGCAGTCCCTATTATTTTAGTTCTGGATCACAAACAATGATAAAAGAATGAAAGCATCAAATGTGATTGTGTCAAATCTCTCTCCATCATTTCATCTAAGGAGAGTTTAATGGCTTGTGTCATGGAAAACCTTTTTGTGGTTAAAGAATAGAATCATGGAGAGGCATGGAAGGATTGCAACAATTCTCTGCATCAATCTATTGCTACTAGGACTTACAACTTAGGAGTTATGATGTCAGTGTTCATATGAGAGGTGCCCTGGCTTGTCCTGTAATTACATATTGCCCTGTTGATTTGGGTAATGGTTTCTCAATACCATATTCCATTGTGGGTTTTCTAATTTTATCAATACAGTGAAGCTGATCCATGCTTTTCAGAATTGGAAATTTTTGCCAGTAATGAATTATTTTTGTGAGCACTTATTAAACACATTTGACGATTCCAGTTATATATTTTATAATCTAGATGGATGATTTTCAGTTACTTAATCTTTACCTTTGAACCTTTGTGTATGAAAGGAAGTGATAACAGCTGTATGATTTTAGTAAACCTACGAATTGCTAAATGGATTGCTATAATGTTATAGGGCATTTTTTGTCTGGTAGTTAAAAATTTCCTGATTAGAATTAAATATATGGTGGAATGGCATGCCTCATGGTATGTCTAGAGGCTTTATTTTGATGTTTTGCTAGAGGATGGTCAAGAAATAGAACTAGTGTGGGAAAGATCCGAATCAACTCCTGAATTGGACCACAATTGTTCTGTATGACATTACAGCTTAAATATTTCTTAGAAGGCCTGGCAACTGACTTCATACACAAGCCTACAACTTATAAAGTTTGAATCTGTACAGACCCAAAAGAAAGCTTAGATCACAGGATATTTCACTTCCAATCATTCCTATACTGAAGGCCCTGGATCTAGTTTGCTTCAGGGTACAATGTGCCACTAGCACTCAAAAATGAAGGCTTAAGTGCTTACAGATATAGGGTGGTATTTCTTCTAAATCAAACTGTCTTAAATTCTACACAGTTTATCCAAAATGCTATGGCATAAAACCATATCCTTCATCAGACCTATTCTCTTGGTTCTGTCAGCAGTGCCTATCTTGCATTCACAGGATTTTTTCCTAAATCCAGTAATACAAATTTATCCAGAGTTACCTGTTTAGGATAACCTTCCCTCTGCCACACTCTTGTTTGGTTATTTAATTCCTTTTAGCAAACACAATTAGTTACTCTAACTTGATATATCCTACCATGATCCCTTATTTACATTAATACAAGTTCTGTTTCTAACACCACAAGAAATACCATATTAGATTTTTATGATATGAGCTCTGATTTTGTGGAAATTATATGTAATATAACATATATATTTTTTATTAATGAAGCATAAAGGTAATAGTACTAAGACGTCAAAGGTCTGGGGGATATAGAAGAGATTATGGAGGTATTAATCATATATGGAAATGCTAGAAGAATGATTGTTAGTTTTACAAGACAAAAAGATCTTGAACAGCGAACATTTATAATAATCTATGATTCTAATTGTAGGAAAGTTGGTCTTATTGATTGGGAGTTTGACACCCCCCAACAACAGGTTAGGTGAAGTCACAAGATCGCTCTTCCTCTCCTGAAAAGCTACCAATTCCTAGAAGTGATCAGTCCACCCCGAAGTCTATGTACTAGCTCATGGCAGTGCAAAATAACCCAGTGTTCTATGTAGCTGTCCTCTTTTCAGTTTGGCCTTTGGTGAGATCTCAAAATGCTTAACCAAGTGCTCTAAATTAAGTGGTCAGTGGTTTTGAAATATAAAGATTCAATGCATCCATGAATAGATTCAAAGATTTTACCCCGATCTCACATAATTGAGTTTGAAAACATTAATCTGAGAATAAATGATTTTTCTTTATTTTCTTTGTATTTTATTTACTTGTGTATAATTTTTTAATCCAAAATAAAAGCAAAAGAGCGAGGGTAGGAAAAATAAAATAAAATGGACATGTATTGTGATAAGACCAATTCTTTGTCCAATTGAGACAATGTAATCGATATATAACTTTGTTTGATTAGTATTGCACACAATCATAAACACGAAATAGAAGGGAAACAAGCAAAATTACTGTATTTCACATGCAAATTCTACAAATCCTCCCATTATCAATTTATTGCAAAAGAACTATCATTGAACATGCCTTGTATTCCATCCTCATTGAATTTCAAATTGGAGTATTACAGCACCATCTAGTTCAAAGAACTTGTAAATTACAACAAAATTGATTAGGTTCTAATCTATCCTTATCTAGCTTCCTTTTATCAGGTTTTTGATCCTTAACAAAGTTTTAGATACCTCTCTATATATCTGACTTAGGCATCCAAATTCAATTGCCCAACTACACCCAACGGCCAGAAATTAAAAATCCATGGAACCAAAATTTGAATTTACAAAATTTTGAAACTTGTCCCAACACTTATTGGTCCTATGGGTGTAGTCAATGTACAATGTCTATTATTATGTTTCGATAATATTGTTATCCAACTATGTATTAACTGTTTGTTGGCTTTCCTTAGTTATAAGCATCGCTTGGTCCATAGCAGCAAAAATCGTTTGGGGAAAAAATCGGATTTGAAAAAATCGCAAAAAAAACGGATTTGAAAAAAAATGTAAAAAATTGTAGAAAAAGAGACAAAAGCTACTCTTTTTTGAAATTTAAGGTCATTTCCATAACATAGAGATATAGAGAGCAAATAAAATAGAGATTTTAACCATGAATCCTAGGTTTATATCAGCTTCATTTTAAATTTCGCTAGGAATGCTTTATCAAATGAAAAAAGAACAAATGCTCTGGTATTGCAGATGGAAATACAGCAAGAGTTTGAATGATAGATCATGTAACAAGTCAAGATGCTTTTGGAAATCTAACAAATGTACTTGCTATCACAAATTGGAGTTAATTTAAAGGCTCTAAGGATGTCCTCTAATGTGTACAGAAGGACAAAAGATTGTTGTATTCAATGAATTACAGAATTAGGGATTCTGAACTCATGGAGATTAAGATTCAAGTTATGTATAAAAACATCTATGTAAGCACACAGAATTGACACCAAAGTTCTCCCAATTTAGGAAAATAAGGAATATGTATATCATTATCTATTTATGTAAATATCTATGTACGCACACAGAGTTGACACCAAAATGATCTGAGCTTAGGAAAAAGATAAATGTGTCTTGCATAATTTCTGACACATCTTCAGGTACAACAGGAGTAACTCTTCTGTTAAGGTGGTATTTTTGTTTCAGTTATCTCAACATGAATAAGTCTTTTGGCTTCAAGTAGAGTTACTAATCAAGAATGAGCAGGAAAAAGTGAAGAGAATATTGAAGATCAAGATAGAGAATGAGCAAAGTTAAGAATTAAGGCTCTAGGATGGAATCAGATCCCAAAATAATCTGAGGAGATTAAAGAAATGGAACAGGAAACAAGGTATCACTATCAACTGCTCACAAAGCATGGACAAACATTGATTGGTAAGCCTCAATTAAATAACTCCAAGACATGTACAACAAGTTAGAGTTTCCTGCATTGATAAGCCTGGAAACATGTTTGTATCAAAGAAAAATATCAATATCAGAAAAAAGGAACAGAAAATTTCATTCTGCAACGATATTAATTGATGTATGTATGATAAAGTTCCCTTGGTTGCAGTTTTTAAATATCGTATGACAGCAGTGGTGTATCCTGCTTTTGTCTGTTTTAAGAAAATTTCACACTACAACGTGTGGAGGGTCTGTAGTCGTACAGACCCTCCACACCCTTATACTGTGAATGAAACTGTAAGATCTAGCTCCAACCGATCTTGCTATCGTGAAAATCATGGGATTTGTTTTTGCAAACAAAGTTACTAAAATCGTGAAAATCGTGTGCATGAAAAATACCTGTTTCGTGTCCCTGATATACCGACGACCAAAGATACTCCACCCAACGTTTTTTCTCCTCATCGCAGGTCGCAGGCAGCTTCAAAGTCTCAGGCAATACCACTAAAATGTTACATCCCAAATTGTAAGGTTACTATTTACTAGTACCATATAGGGTAAATATGAATGTAATGTGAAATCTAGAGATACCTATACCTTGTTATCAATATGAATGTTATCTCATTTGATGTTGTTTCATTTGATGTTATCGCAATTGATGTTATTCATTGTGAAATACTGCATATATGTGAATAGATGGTTATTGAAGTATTGTTATTCTAACTTTAAAGGTGTTTAAATATATGCTGCTTATTGTTGTGAACCAAGGACTGCTAAGGTATGTGCTGGTGGTTGCAGGTAAATCTTCATTCTCCAGGCGGAAGGGAAGTATCATTCGGGAGAGGAGCTTGGTTGGGTAACCGGTAAAGTAAACTATCTGAGCATACACACACGTCACCTTAGATTGAGTGAACTGAGTCAGTTTGTGTGGGTTTTAGATAAGTCATCCATAGCTTGTATGGTTGCATTAGGAGTCTAGCTTACTGCTGCATGCTTTGTGAGTGATGTTTATCTATGTATCTATCTTGTGATATTATGATCATAATGATTGTAACGTAAATGGATGTAAGTAAATCAAAAGTGGACATATATACATATATATAGTTTATACACGTATCCATATGTATATACATATCGATACAAGCGTACGTTGGCAAATGGATATGCTCATACGGATGCATCAATATGGTATACCTACACATACGAGTACATAGAGGTATATACAGTTATATATATATATATATGCACACATCCTGTATTATGTGGATATTAATAATATTATATTATTATTGTCTTTCGAATTTACATATATATATACATCGGACGTATGCTGATTGGCTCACGATATATATATATATATATATATATATATATATATATATATATCGGACGTATGCTGACTGGCTCACGATATATATATACATTGGGACAAATATATATATATTATAGCAAAATTAATACACATATAAATATATATATATTATACTAAGGTATTTAAAATATATATATATATAGATATGTATATTAATTATGAATTTAATTATATATAATAAAATATATATTTAATAAAATATATATTTAATATATAATTAATGGAAAATGGATTATTTTCTATTCAATTAAAATATTAATCTCTCAATTGTGGAAATCGAATTATTTCCTAATTGATTCCCAACTTATGAAATCGACTTATTTCCTATTCAATTTATTATTGATCATCAAACTATGGAGATCAATTAAATATCTATCTTTAAACTATGGAAATCGAATTATGTCCAGATAAATCAAATATCTTTCTTTCTGACTATTGAAATTGAAATATTGCCTAAATCATTATCAAATATTTTGAAATGGAAAATGAAAGCCGCGCTGAAGAAGAGGTCAAGCCTGGGAAATACACGCAAGGGTAAAACATTTGACAGAGTCCTTGCAAATCCAACGCAGCAACAAGCTAGCCGATTCAGCCTGGAAAAGAGGCAAGATGTATTCATTTTATCATTGACCATTTCTCTGTGTCTTCCTAAATCCGCCATTGCTGAAGAATGGCGCCTCAACTAAATACGGTTCCTGTAGGTGTCGATTGACACCATTCTCAACATGTGATTATGAAATAGTCTCCTTTTTGTTGTCAATCAATGGAAGTCAACTCACCTCATTGAAACTGAGTATGGGATTAAAATCACGCCACATATTGAGTTGAATTATTCAAATTACAGTGCTGGCAAATTACATGCCTTATTAGGAGGAATTCGATGGGGGCTGTGGGCTTATAAATAGTCGCCCCATTCTTCATTGTCACTCACTCATTTTTATATATACACCATTCACTCTTGTTTTGAGAATGCTCACTGTTGTTGTTGTATGCGTATTTTATCTGAGAATCATTTCCATCAATTATTTATCAGAATTCTGAGTGCCATTAACTACAAACATTCTTCATAAATCTGAGTGTCTTTAGAATTCATCAGCCTTCACATTTATGTGGGATTGTTTGCATTGAAGTGAAATGTATTCTACCCATGGAATACGCCTTTTTTCTTGGTCAACATCCTTCACATAAACCTTCAATGGAAGATTACATTAGATTTACTCTTCCTCCTATTGTTGATTTCTTATCAAAAGATGTGGAAGGTTTGTCAGATGATGATGGAGAAGTCATACTTTCCACATATGCTAGAGATCAGGTTGATCGGCAGCCACTTAGACCAATTGATTAGTACACCAAAGAGAGCACCTCGATCGAGGAAACAACTAATTGGGTTGTCAAGAACAGCAAAATATTCTTGAGTAGCAAGAGGACAAGGAAGGTAGTCATCCTAGTTACAGAGCCGCCAGTGGTTCATTCATCACTACCTCCTTCCTCTTCTAGATGGAAACCCAAAGTTAAAGCAATGAGCAACCCTCTTGAAGGAACCAAGGGTAGTAGAATGTCAAGACATTTGAAGGAAACAATGAAGGTTCCTGATGTAAATCAGCAAGAACAACAAGTGGATGCAGTCGAAGATACAGTTCAATCAGTACCAAAAGTTGAAGCAAAGCCTTTTATTCTTCCGTCATCACCGCAGCCTTCTCCAATTCACATTGATTTGGAGCCTGATTCACCAGTTCATGACATCTCGACACCAACTCATTCATCAGGAGTTGATGAAACTAGAGCCAATCCTCCCAATGAAGTTAGCAGAGACTCTTCGTCTTGGCTTAAGAACCTCCTGGGCAGGAAGAGGAGAAAGTCGTCTTACCAATTGAACTTTGCAGAGTTTGATGTCTACCAAGACACATCAAAAAAGAAACTCAAGAAGCAAGTTCACGTGGAGAAGAACGCTGACAATGAGATTGTCATTGAGATTGTTGCACCAGCAGAAGACAAAAACGCGAATGAAGTTGAGGTTGATGACTTCACATCGGTCAAAGCCAACCTTGGTAAAAGCACACAACAAGCTAATGTAAATCTCTTCGAGGTTGCAGCAATTAACTTGAAGGAAAGAGTGATCAAAGCTGGAGAAGACAAGGCAGCCCTCAAGGCTGAAAATCAACAGTTGCGGCAATACATCTCCAACCTACTTCACGATACTTCACATGTCACCGCTTTGCTTCCACAGATGCTGGAATCATCTACAGATCAAAATCAGCTGAGTCAGTTGGTTATTTATGGGAAACATCTGAGAGACTGGGTAGAGCAATTCATCACCAGGGGCAGATTCATACTTGCAGAGATGTACCAATTGAGGTACAATGCCCACGATCTTCGCTCAGGAATTCAGGAGTCAAAGCAGACCATAGCAAAGAGGAAGCCCAAAGACGAGATCATCATCTCCGACTTGAGGATGGCATATGATTCAGTTATTGCAAAAGCACATAAGCAAAAGCATTTTAATTGGAGAGAACAACACCTCTTCAAAGTAAAAACCTACAAAGCAATATTTGTAGAATTGACTGAGTGTAGACAAAAGGTGGCAAGTGCTCTTAGGTTCGTAAGAACATTTGTGTCGCAAATTCCTTGCCAATATCAATGTGAGGATGGTGATTACATTGATCTTAGTGAAGTGCAGACGGAATTTCAAAACCTTATCCGTAGTAGTTTCCATGGTGACCCTGTTGACTGAAAGTTGAGTTAAGTTGCAGCGATGTCAGCAAGATTTGATGAGGCAGCTGAAAGGAGAAGCGAATTTTTGAATCTAATTGCGGATGGCGAAGAGATGTTGCAGAGACATTACATCGTTCAGAAGAGTATCAATGTTCCTGACGAAGAGGCAGTTAACAGCTTCTTGGAGGATATGATTGCTCAAGTTGTTGATCAATGAACTACCAGTTGAGGCACTCAACGTTCTCCAAAGATAGAGTTTAAAACAGCAGTTAACTCGATGTCTTTTCCGAGTTTAACTCACTGTCCACTTTTCATGCATGTCTATTGTTATACCCAAAATGAAATTTTTGGCATTCTGCTTAAATTGAGCTAAACAACGTAAAAATGCCATCGAAAGTATGTTTTAGGTCAAACCAAATATGAAATCTTTGTGGGTTTCTGTCAAGGAACCTATGGTTAAAATTTTGAAAAAACGAAAATTAGGGTTTTACACCCCTATTTTTATGGAAACCCTAAAAAATAGGACCTTCCCGGAAATGATTGAAAATAATTCTGATAGGATTAATTGCCTTCACGATCACACTGATCAAGTCAGAATTATCAAAAAATATGTTTTACTCTGGTGGGTCTATTTCTATTTTTCGGGAACAAAGTTAGGAGCTCCGCAGCCATTAATGGCAGATTGGCCAGTACCAGGTGCTGAAAGCTAAACCTCAAAAGCTTCAACGAAGAAACCATGGCGGAAAAGGATGAAAATGATGACGTTCAACGAAGGAGATTCTCAAAGCGGAAAAGGCCAAAATTTGGCTAAGTCTGGAAGGTGCACGTTTTGTCTACCAAGGCAAAACATAGTCTACAGTGGTTAAAAGCGCCCCTCTTGAAGAAAGGCGCCCTTGAACCTCAGAGGGCAAATCAAATCATCTGGCATTGTCAAAACAGTCATCCTCTTCACTTTCATACTGGCTCGACAACGAAACAGTCAGCAAGATCATCTGATTCAGGGATCATTGACCAACCGTCAGCGAAGTATGGAGGATCCATTGACGACAGAAGTGTCAAATCAGAGAGCTTCAAGGTAAAAGCGCCCCTGTTGGCCAGGGGCGCCCCTCAGTTGCAAGCACCAGATAAATCCAGAAGTTGCAGCTCTATACATGATATCTTTCCAGCTTCCTCCCGGCTACGTGATCAATCTAACAGCAAGTCCACAAGACACACCAGACGATCACGAGATGAGATCAAGCAGAAAAAGCCAAATTTGAAAAACTGGAAAGATAAGCCAGAAAATGGCTAAGGCATTGTCAAAAGCGCCCCTTTCAAGAAAAGGCGCCCTTCTTTCTGGAGACCTAAACTCAGTTCTGAGTTAACCTCTCCCAGGCATATCTAATCATACTGATCCTGCCTCAACAACAGAACTGTCGGATACTGCTCGAGATCAACTGAGTAACCTGAATCGAAGATCAAACAGGAGTACTTCAGCTTGCAAAATAGACAAAAATGATCAAACTCAAGGTTGGACGCCTAAAGGAAAGTCAAACAGAAATGTTGACTTGAGTTAGCAAATTTGGAGCCAAAAAGAGAAAAACACTCCACAATCAGTGGAAATCATCTTTTGGAACTCCAAATCAGGACTAAATGATGAGTTATCTTCCATACTTTGTGGATCTTAACCCTAATTGCCTTATATTCATGCTAGGCGTCCCTTTCCTCATTATTCTTTTTGCAGGTTGAAGGATAAAACATCAAGTAGCTCCCAAGAACAAGTTTTCAAGATCTGGCAGGGGTTTTGAACGGATCTTCAATATTTTTGAAGATCATTGGCAGTAAAAGCATTCTTCTCCCAAGATTGCTTCCAGAGACAGATTATTGCAAAGTGGCAATTTATAACTTCCAATCCATCTTCTGTCTACTTCCTCTACTTCTGTCTATATTTCTTTTGCATGTCACAGGAAACGACAGATTATCACAGATCTGACCAACTGGGTATGATCAACACAACTTTTTCAACAAACCCACATGGTAGATTTTTTCAGAAAAAGTAGCCCTGCTGCCCCTATTTTTTAGGGTTTCCGGAAAAAGTCATAATATTGAAAAACGGACAAACTGGGTTTGTTTGGCTCTGAAGCACGAACAAAACCCATGTGTTAGATTTTTTCGAGGAAAATCACTTTCTGGTGCCCTTGCTGCCTCTGCCACCGAAGGGCTCTTGCATGTCAAAGAAAAACTCGCTTTTTCGAATTTCTGACGATCTGGGTCTGTTTAGAAAATCATTCTTAACAAAACCCATGTCTCAGATTTTTTCGTAAAAACTACCCCCGACGAGGCTATTTTTAGCAGTTCCAGAAAAGTGTCAGAACAGGGTCAAGTGCCCAGTCAATATTCAAGGTTTTCAAAATGCAGTACTCTCAGGTACAATACAAGACCAAAACAGTCTTATACCATGATTACCTGAAAACGACCGATACAGACTTATGGCAGAAAAATCCAGAGGTCAGTTCTGAAGACTTGGAGGGCATGAATCAAATCACATTGCAGAACATCGAAGAATCCGGTTTGTTTCAAGCAGCATCTATTCCAATCACTTTACAAAGCATCGAGCTTGTAATTGCTTGCACTAAGCATTACAACCCGACTACAAGAGAGATCCTGTCAGTTGACGGGAGGGTGATTTGCAGCTTGAAGCCAGTAGACATAGAGACTTGTTTTGCAATCCCACCATGCCCTACCAAGAAGGTCATATCAGTGACAGAATGCGAAAAGGCATTCGAGGCTTCAAAAGACAAGTGTTCGCTTATAATGGCTGAACATTGGCCGAAAACAAAGAGGAACAGTTTGCCCAGAGTAGTTGGTAGAGGAGAATTCAAAGACGAGTACGGAGTGCTAATCACCCTACTCAGCAGAGTCACTGGACAAGAGGAGGGAAAATCCTTCCAGCCGTGGATGTTCTACATTATTGGCAAGATAATCAGCAGAAAAGACCGTTACGACTGGGCCTCCCTGATCAGTGACACACTCCACCAACAATTCACCGGATTTCTAGAAGAGCACCGTTTCCACATGTGTTCATACCTGGTCTACCTGATAGCCTTCCAAGGCGATTTCAGAACATTAAACACTGTGGGAACCCTGGGTGTGTAAAAGGTACAAGAATACTTTCCTCGCTTGGAGTTCACTCTAGCGGAAAGACATTTCAAAAGAATAAATGACCTTTTTACTATGCACACCGTGCACGAGCTAGACCATGAGATGCACGTGCGTATTTCACCAGCAACTAAGGCAGCAATGGTGGACTGGGCGGATTGGTTCATACAATTCCCCACTTTCACCCACATACGCGTGTATGGCTATAATGGCCACCCCGCCATGATGCCACGTTACCCCTCAGATAGGGTAGTGTTCATGGAATTCCTGAGGCAATTGGCCGATGTTCACTCTTACCTTCGCGTAAAGAAAAAGGCTGCAGTGAACTTTCCTCTTCAGATGGGACTCTACAGATGCTGAACAGCAGCTGATGCAAGGTTGATAAGCCAAGAAATAGTGAGATTTAATCTCAAGTACCTCATCGACAGGAGGCCATCCTATGACCCCAGAGGCATCTTCGCAGCTCACCTTGAGCAAAGATCATCACATGAACCTTCCATGGAAGATTTTTGGGTCAACTGCGAAGATGAGTTCGAAGTGAGAAGAAGGAACCATAGCAGATTCAAGCTCTCACAGATTGCAGAATTCATGTCAGAAGACATCGAGGGCTTATCTGAAGACGAAGGAGAAGTTATTCTTTCTTCCTTCTTCACGGGTCTAGTGGATTCACAACCACTCGGCAAGGTAGACTGGTACGCGAAAGAGAGTACGTCTATTGAGGAAAGAACGGGTAGAGTAGTTCGACACAGTCAACTCTACCTGGACAGTAAAAGGACAAGGAAGGTAGTACTTCCCCGATCAGAGCCGCCAGCGGTTCAGTCTACACTACCTTCCACGTCTAGGAGGAAACCCAGACAGAAGAAGATGAGCTTTCCTCCAGAAGGAATGCGGATGTCAGGAAGCACATGGGGGAGAAAAGGAATTGCCAGCACAAGCCGGCAAGAGGTACAGGTGGAGACAGCCACCAATTTGCCTGAGACAGTTGAGACCGCTGCAACTACACAAGAACCAGTGATTGAAATAATCGCTGTAGAGATGGAAACCATTGTAGAAGAAGTTGTAGCAGAAGCGGTGCCAGTGATAGAAACAGAGCCACCAGCTTCACCACCATCACAGAGGTCACAAAGTCCTATTGATTTGGACTCGCCACCACGAGACATTGCCACGGCACAGTCTCGTTCTTCTAGCATTCAGGGGACCTATGTTCCTCCTCCCAGCGATGCTAGCCGAGATTCTATCTGGCTGGAAAGCTCGCTTGGGAGGAAGAGGGAGAGGCCTTCTTATCAGCTTGACTTCTCTGAATTCCATCATGTCCCACAAGACATGCCGGTAAAGAAGTTGAAGAAGCAGACGCATGTAGAAAAGAATGCAGAGAACGAGGTTATCATAGAGACTGCTGCCCCACCTGAAGACAAAGATATACATAATGTGAGGGTTGAGGATTTCACGCTTTCAAAGGTGAACCTTGGAAAGACCACTCGACAGGTGGAGGCAGACCTTCTTGGAATTGCCTCGGCGAGTGTCAAAGAAAGGATGACAAAAGATGGACAAGACAAAGCAGCCTTGAAGGCTGAAATCCGTCAGCTAAAGTTGTACATTTCTAGTTTGATACATGACACTCCAAACTCCTCGGCTTTGCCTCAAGGACTGTTGGATCTCCCAGCTGAAAGGAACCATCATCAGTTGATTACATACGGTAAACACTTGAGACGTCAAGTGGATGAGTTTGTTGTCAAAGGGCGGTGTGTGTTGACAGAAGCATATCAGCTGAGAGACAGAGCACATGGACTTCGATCAGAAATCCAGAAGTCAGATATAAAGGCAGCTCAAGAGAGGCCGAGAGAGGAGGTGACAGTTGCTGATTTGCAACAAGCATATGAATCAGTTACGACCACAGAAAATAAACACCATCTCTTTGAGTGGAAAGAACAGGTGGCATACAAGGTGAGAGCCTATGATGCCAACTCTGTGGAGCTGATTGACTATAGACGCTTCGTCGCCAATATTATCAACTTCGCAAGAACGTTGGTAATATCCTTCCCAGAGTTAGAATATCAGCGGGAAGGAGGAGAATATGTGGAACTTGAAACCGTGCAGACACGATTCCAGGATGTCATCCGATCTTCATTCCTTGAAGATCCCAATGGCTGCAAATTAGCCAAAATTGCAGCCATGTCTGTCCAGTTAGATGAAGCAGCTGCCCAATGCATAACCTATCATCAGCAGCTTACGACGGGTGAAGAAATGCTTAGACGCCACATAGTCATCTTGAAGAGCATTAATTGCCCGGAGGCCGAAGAGGTCAATGACTGGATAGAGACTTTGTTGACCAGTGGTGAAGAGGTGTAAAGCACCAAGGGAGGACGTCCTACCCTCCAAATAGCATTAATGATGACTGAAGTCAACTTGATGCCCCTTTCCAAGTTGACTCCAGATCTCCACAGATCATGCATGTCAGATCCCACTAATCTAGGATGTCTATTTGACTCCCACGATTTGTGGATCTCAGATCTCCTCAAAAGGTGGATGTCTATTTGGAGACACATTTGTAACATAAGTTCACTTTTAGTTAGGTGTCAGTCAACTGAGGTAGACTTCCAGTTTGACTTTTGTTTAGTTTCAGTTAACTGAAGTAGATTTCCAGTTAACTGTTTGCTCACCTACTTTTAGACATAGAATAATATCTTGCTGATTGGCAAGAACTGTTTGTTAACTCAAGGAGATTTTAGGGTTGCCTACTCCTTTGAGTTCCTATAAATAAGAGCCTTAGGTTCTTTATTTGTTTAACCTTTATTTGCTAGCAAAATTGCTGCGCCACTGTTGCCAGAGTTCGCTTGTTTATATCTGTTCACTCTTGGATGAGAGTTCGTTGGTTGATCGCAATTGTGCATGATTTCGTGCCTTTGCTGTCCCGACCTTTGTAATTCTTTGAAGAATCTTAAAGAAATAAATCAGATGGTGCAAGCTTGATTGATCTAATTATTTGAGTTATTCAAAGTCTTGTTTTTAAATAGTGCATTGTTTCAATCTCCTCCTTGGACAGGTGTCGTCGCCTCCTTGGATATTTTGTCATCGATCATTATCGTTTGATGTCGTTTAATGATCTCTCTTGCAGCCTAGACTTTGGACAGGTGTCGTCACCTCCTCGGGAATCCTGTTAGAAAGGCCATCGTTCCTTGTTGTTTCCAGTGAGTTGCTTCCAAGCCTATACCTCGGATAGGGGTTCCTCCTCCTTGGCAAGTCTCAGATCCAGTTTACCGTAACGAGTGTTTGCTTGTATCGAGCCCTATCTTGGTATATATCCGAAGGTTCAGAGCCTCGGCCATATTCCATTGAGACGGAGGATTCAAGTGATCCAACCATACCATTTCGCTCCTATGCCCTCATGCTCTGTTTTTCTTGAGGAGGTAGGATAGTTTAGAAGCTTAGTTAGTCGTAGTTAAGATCTGCGGAAACCAGAGAAAAAGCTTAGCTACGGCGCATTGGTTTATGCACCCTTGTGTCCTACCGCTGAGTAAAAAAGATAGGAAATCTTAGTACACCCCTTTTTTACAGTAGAAAATCAGCAAAGAGAGATCTTCCTCTCTATAATCCGAAGAGCATGTACTAACACACTTGCAATAGCTGTCCGTTTCCAATAAGCACTCCAGAGGTGCTAATTGAAACCCCAACAAAAATATTGCAGTGTCACAGGGTGTAATGTTCCCTTTTTAGCACTACTCTTTTTAGTGGTCGTTTGGTGGTAAAACATTTTTTTCCTTTGATACAAGTACGAGTTTAGACATATATATGTATGTATGCATGTATATACACATATATGTCTATACATAGTAACATATATATGTACGCGTATATTTACATATGTATATGTATATATATATAATTTTTTTTTTAAGAATTTAGTATAAAACAGTGATACTCATAATTGCCAATAAACAAAATATTTAAATACCTCATAATTTGCAATAATGAAAATAATCATAAATTTGTAATTCAATGATTTGTCAAATGCCAATACGCAATGAAAAATACGATCAATATTTAATAGTTTTCATATTACTCTTCATCAAAAGCACCAAATTCAAAAATTTGGTTCGGTTTCACTTGAACAAAAATGAGGTACATTGCCACTTCCACTAGCCATGTATTGTACAAGCTGCGTCATCTAAAGAGAATTTTGCTGAGTTGTGTAACAATAATGTCGAAGTCAACACGGTCAAGAGTTAGATCCCAATTCCTCGTCACCCCTCATTGTAATCAATTTTCTTATGTGACAAGAAATCCTAATAACTAGTGGGGGTTTGGGAGTGGAGACCCCAATGGGGTTTGAGGGCAATGTCCCTCGTGGGATTCTGAGGGATACACCCCCAACAAGGTTGAGGGGAAATGCCCCTCGTGGGGTCTAAGGGTAACACCCTTGGAACATTCCCTATCATGGAACATGGTGGGGTTGAAGGGCAGTGCCCTTGTCATGAAGCCAAAATTAAGGCCTTTGAAACCACACAAACCTTCATGACACACACCATTTTCACAATTTTATCACTTAAGGGTGAAATTAGGTAGGCATGCACTTTCTTGTTTATAAAAAAGTTTTAAAAAATAACATTTTTTTTTTGGGCAGCCCTTGGGTTTGCCCTAGTTTGGCCCAGGTTTTCCCAAGGTCCCTCTTGGGCACCTCAGGAGGGACCCTACGAAAACCAAGAGGGGAACTAGCATGGGACTTAGACTTTAACCGAACCCATACAAGTGAGTGGGGGGGTTGTAGGGAAACTTGGTAACATAGAAAATAAATGCTAAAAGCAATGCTATCAAACCCTTGGTTAAATTTCAATATTATTTGTATAAGAATTTGAGATTAAGTTCCTACAAAACAAAATGTAAAGTTTGGATTTTAATTTTTCCCTAAATCTTGGAACTACAACATTGACGTTGAGATGGTTCAGCGATGAGTATATAGCAATAAATGATAGGCTAAAATCTCAAATAACCGGCAATGATAACTTGGTAGAATCAGTCTAATGATCGGATATCAAACTAGTAGGTATGTAAGGTGGAATGTTCAGTAAGAAAATTAGCAATTGAACTCGATCTAGTGTATTAGTGCAGATGAACAGTTAACAATGAGAAATTTATACAGATTGCCACCAATCAGCAAACAAACACAACAAATGAAGTGTAATTTGATTTAAAATATCAATTGCCAATTCCTCGTCACCCCTCATTGTAGTCAAGTTTCTTACGTGACAAGAGATCCTAATAACTAGTGAGGTTTGGGAGTGGAGACCCCAATGGGGTTTGGGGGCAATGCCCCTCGTGGGGTCCCCCAACAGGGTTGAGGGGTAGTGCTGCTCGTGGGGTTTGAGGGTAGTGCCCTTGGCACATTTCCTGTCGTGATGCATGGTGGGGTTGAGGGGCAATGCCCTTGCCACCAAGCCCAAATTAAGGCCTTTGAAACCATGCAAACCTTCATGACGCACACCATTTAAAACAATTTTATCACTTAAGGGGTTAATTAGGTATGCATGCACTGTCTTGCTAATAAAAATGTTTTATAAAATAACCGTTTTTTTGTTTTTTTGCGCTGCCCTTGGGTTTGCCCGAGTTCGACCTACGTTCGCCCAAGGTCCCTCTTGCACCTCGAGAGGGACCCTAGGCAAACCAAGAGGGGAACTAGCGTGGGACTTGGACCCAAACCAAACCCATACGGGTAAATGGGGGCTGGGGTATTCTAGGGAAACTTGGTAACATAGAAAATAAATGCTAAAAGAAATGCTATCAAACCCTTGGTTAACTTTCAATGCTATCAGAACCAGATTGTGGTACAATGCTACCTTCAAAGGTAAATGGGAAGGCAGCCAAGTCTCCCCTAAACAAATATCTATTCAATTTCTCTGCAATATTGCTGAAGCACAATCTTTTGTTAGTCCATGTGAAGCTTCCATTTGCCATTTGTATCTCCACTAATTGATTTATCATCACGAACTTTTCAAAATCTATTTGGGATTGATGCTTTCTTTTGACACTGCCTTTCTTATCTTGATTGTGTAATAATGCATTGAACTCCCCTCCAATAATACAAAACTCATTTGGGGAATTCTGTAGAAGATTCCCAATCTCCTCCCAAACCCCCCTTTTCTTTATGCAATAGGTAGGGCCATATACATTCACAATGACGAATGCCAATCTTGAGGTCAAGCTTTTTACCCTACATGCCATCCATTTTCTTCTGGCTTCCATTTGCTCCATATACGTTGATTGTGGTTGCCATCCATTTTCTTCTGGCTTCCATTTGCTCCATATACGTTGATTGTGGTCTCCATTGTGTAATAATCTTTATCCTTTTTGAGTTATCAAAATAAAGTTTAGTTTTTCAAGTCATAAAAAATGACTTGTTACAAATTTGAAAAAATAATGAAGAATTAGAAAACTTAGAGAGAAAGAGAGGGAAATTCATCAATGATGTTGGGAAGAGGGTTTACATTCTTCCAAATTTTGTTCCCTTTGTTAAATAATTTGATGTTGAAGGTTGAAGTTGTTATGGAGAAGACTCTGCCTTGTAAATTTTGAATTGTTTGACAGTTGGGGCTATATACTTACTCCTTGGTATAGTAACATTGGTTATGCATAGCTTCCAAGTTGTTAAGGCCTCCACAATTTTTTCAATTTTCTTCGGGGAACTAGGAAAATTCTTAAGGCAGTTGACAAGTGAAGAAGAAATGTCATTCCGTTTCTTCATGACATCCAAATTTAAAACCTCTTTACTAAACAATTTATTTGTATTCATGTCTCAATAACTCTTCTTAATAGAATAAACATCAATGAGATCAACTTCATCATCATCTTTCAAAATTTCCATATCTATGGTTATGAAATCAACCCAAAATTGGGATTTTATTTGATTGCTAGTTTTAATCTGCCATTTAAATTCCATTATTGATTGTTTAAGAACCAAAAATTTCCACTCTACACTTTTGAACTATTGTTGTGATTAGTTTTCTTCTATCTCAGCAAAAAAATGTGAGACAAGAATATGGTTCTCGAGTTACGTTTTGCCACAATGTTTCTTCTTTTCTAGCTACTTGGACTTGGATGTCTATTTCTTTTGTCTTTGCTTCAACTGTTTCATACATTTTTCTTTCTTCTATAAACTTTAGTCCATCTACGGTTATTTGTTCAACCCATGCTTCTGTCACCCCACCATATGTGTGGTATTTACTAATTTTTTAAGTAGTCTCCTTACTTATATCCTCTAAGGAAGAGCTTAAAGAGACATGTAGGATGGCATCTAAAGGTTGTACAAATGTATCGACAATGGATTTAATAAATGAACTCAAGATTTGCACTTGTTCCTCTAGTTCTTTTGTTTCTTTTTTTTTTTATTCTCTCCACTAGTTTGGCAACTGATATCTCAAAATTATGGATGTCACTCTCATGAGTAGTTGGACCAAGGTCTACTCAAGAGATGTTATAATTTTCTTGTACCATATCCTCTTTGTTTTTGTTTGCAATAGTGATGCAAAGGGGAAGGACTAAAAACAACATCCTAAAGACTTTCCAAACAAGACTTCAACACAATGATGCAAATGTGCAGATTAGTTAACCCTAGGCAATGTGTTCCTAAGTCTAAAACATGGGGGAAGCATTCTAATGGTGCTCTATCATTAAAGACAACATGGAATAGGGGCCACTTGGTGTATTTAGACCTGTTTCAACATACACCAAAGGTTTCCCAACATACATAGTCCAAATCAAGTGCTTGACACCATGAATCCTACAAACTAGGTCTTGCTGCCACTAGGTGTATTAGGGCAATGACTTCAAACAAAGTAAGGAAACTTGTCACATGCATTCTCAAACCTATGCAGGCCCCCAACAACATTCCAATATGGTTCTACACCCTTCCATCAATGAGTAATGCATAGACTGATCACAACAACAAGAAACTAGGGTTATTTTGGAATGTTTACACACAATTACAACCAACTGTCATTGAGAACTCCCTCAAACTTGCAAATCAAACTCCCTCCTTTTTCCAACATGTGGAGAACATCAGGACAGAGATTTCCACCAACTTTCATGGGTTTTCATCGGTGGAATCTCTACCCATCACCTTTTGTTTGTTCTTTGGAAACCCTAGACAAGATTTTGACCTGCAAACACAAAAACAACAATATCTCACACAAAACTTGATGAAAATTTACCAAACCAAGTGCATTTGAAAGCCAACTCTCTCCTGTAACTTTTCCAACCAGTTTCAGCACCGTACCCTACAATACCAATCCGTACAACATGATTTACAGTCAGCTTTCACAAAAAAATGCAATAGAGAACATGGCAAAATGCTGATATCCTCATTCAAACTTCATCAAACCCTTGGGATCAATGTTACAAGGCATATTTAACAAGTTCCAATCATTTGCAACTGAAAAACCGACCATCCACACCTTTGTTAACTCTAATAACATCATTTACAACATTTTGACAACATTTTTGACAACTTTCTACAACATGACTCCAAAATACCATAGAACATCATAGGATGACTCCAAATGACTTAGAATGGTCTTACATGACCTCATTGATCCCAAATAAACCAAAAAACAAAGTTTGCAACATGACAACAAAATGCAACAAAAGGGTGCATCACAGGATGCCCCTGCATCATACTCCCCAGAGAGAAAGAATTCAAGCTCCACTTGAATTGAGGTCTGCAACAGTGTAAACATGCTTTAGGATGTTTGATTCACTCATCCACGTTGCATCTTCAATGGAAAAAAATACAAATATGGGAGAGAATACTCCATTGAGCTTGCTTGTCTGCCTCATTCTGCTATAACTTCCCTCAGAAATCTGCATAAGTTAGAACACTTTACCTGTCTCACTATCCACTTTACCATTCTGTTGACAAATGGTGTGCGCTTGTACCTGGATGTCTTCTTTATGGATAACAATATCAACATTCTTGTCTTTCTCTAATGAAACATACACTTGTCCAAAAGCATTTAAGACCTTCAAATGTCTTCTTGACTGCTGCAAGACAGCAGATTGCCCGTTGTCTTTCCTTTCAGAACCTTTGATTTTGATTTTGGCTGCTATATTGTCTTTCAAGGCAAGTTCTTGTTGGGTACTCTCCAAGAAATGAGATGAACTTTCATTCTCATGAAGCAATTCAATATCCTCATCCCCTCGACTACCTTTATGAAACAACACTGCTTCATCTTCTTCTATAACAAAAATCAAATGCTATGGTTCCCCCTTTGTGTCCACACATTCACCTAAATAATTAGATTCAAAAATTTCTAACTCATTAGATACTTCAAGTATCTCTTCATTTTTGTACTTCTTATTTGCAATTTTTGTGCTTTGCAGATGGCTATCCTTAGAAGTCACTCCACTACTCCTTCCCTTACTTGGAACATCTTTCAATGCCTGTGTTTCCTTTTGTCTATCTCCATAAATCAATGCTGCCCTATTCACTGTAATAACAGGCTCTTGTAACGGTTCTTCAAAATCTGCATTGTTCAACTGTGTATGAACTCCCTTGTGGTTTCCTTTAGTAGCAAAAGCACTGTCATCTGCAACTTCTTTCTCCTGCCCCAGTTGTAGTTGCTGCTGGTTGAATTGTCCTTTTTCCACCTTCAACTCAGTTTGAAAATTTTGCTGCTCTGAACTTTCTTCCTTCACCAAACAGTGCTCATTCAACTCTATAATTTTCTTCATATGAAACTTGTTGCCTTTAGCACCCAAATTCCTACCATTTTCAACCTTCCAAACAAGTTTGTGTGTATCACCTTTGTTGACACCATCTTTTGCTCTAGATATCTTACATTCTTCGTAGGCTGCTTTGCATGACATACCAACCCCTAGTATGAAGTTTTTGTGATGATTTAATCCCTGATTGGAGGCAATGAGTTTGGGATCTCATCTACCATTATATCAACATGTTTCTTGAGCAAATCTTGGCTTTGCAAAGGCAACTCATCCATCTTAACTGCTGTCACAACAGTCCTAGGTCTGGTTATGATTGCAAAGCCCATTTCTTCCTTTTCTATGGTTTTTATGAACTCCTTCTCTGTTAATGAAGATAGCTTCGATCAGATATAAATGATGATTGCTGATTGCATCATCATCATTTATATGTGATCAAAATTATCCTTCAAATAACATATTTCTGGAAATGAAGATTTCGAATTTATGAGCATGAATAAAATTTGAAATACCAAATCAAAGGTTATAAGTCTGTATTTAATAAAAGCGGAATTTGTATTATATATACTACTGTCCACACATTAGTTTATGTGTGTTAACCGAAATACTTCGGTTTGTTTGGAGCCCGTGTGCCCAAGGGACACGTCCCATAAGTGGACGTGTCTCCACTTTGTGGAGACACGTTCTCTCATGAGACGCGTCTCTTGTAGAGGCGTGTCTCCCCTTGTCTATATGGTGGTTCTTTTGTTGATCTGCATATATAGAAATTGATAAATGTTCTGCAATCAGCACATTCATAAAAGGAGAAATAAATCTGACTTAGGAAAATAGAACAAAATTCTTACACTTATAATCATCTTAGAATCCTTAGGCTCGTAATTTGATAGAAGATTTGATTACATTTACATGGTATCAGAGCCAAGTTAAGTGAATCCAAATCAAATCTAGATATCAGATTGCTTAAAGACAATTCTTATTTTTTAAAATCGAATTCACATCACATTCTTGATAATGTCAAGTGTGATCAGATTTGAAGATCGTTTTGCAGGAGCAAACAACTTCACATCATGGAAATTTAGAATCATGATGATTCTTAAAGAGAATAAATTAGACTCACTTGTGAGAGAAAACAAAAAGGAACCAGAGGCTGATCCTGAGAAAACTCAATGGATTGAAAACAATGAAAAGGCCATGAAAATCTTAGTAGATGCAGTTAGGTATCATGTAGTGCCTATCCTAGCAAAACATGAAACTGCATATCAAATGTTCAAATCTCTTGAGAGCACATATGAGATCAACAACACCAGTAGGACTCTTGCATTAAAGAGGCAAATCAACAATGTCCAAATAAACAAAGGAGAAACTATTAATGCATACTTTATAAGGATCATTGAACTAAGGGATCAATTATCCACAATTGGATATCAGATTGATAGCAAAGAATTAACTCTAATTGCACTAGTAGGCCTACCAAACTCATGGGAGTCATCTGTTCAAGGAATAAGTGCGAGATCTAAACTCCCCAAGTTTGATAGGCTAAGAACTGACTGCCTTCAAGAGGAAACAAGCCTCTCGAGAAAAGAAAATAAACAGAAGTGTTGGCGTTTCAATTAGCACCTCTGGAGTGCTTATTGGAAACGGACAGCTATTGCAAGTGTGTTAGTACATGCTCTTCGGATTATAGAGAGGAAGATCTCTCTTTGCTGATTTTCTACTGTAAAAAAGGGGTGTACTAAGATTCCCATCTTTTTTACTCAGCGGTAGGACACAAGGGTGCATAAACCAATGCGCCGTAGCTAAGCCTTTTCTCTGGTTTCTGCAGATCTTAACTACGACTAACTAAGCTTCTAAATTATCCTACCTCCCCAAGATAAACAGAGCATGAGGGCTTAGGAGCGAAACGGATTGGATTGGATCACTTGAATCCTCCGTCTCAATGGAATATGGCCGAGGCTCTGAACCTTCGGATATATACCAAGATAGGGCTCGATACAAGCAAACACTCTCTTATGGTAAACTGGATCTGAGACTTGCCAAGGAGGAGGAACCCCTATCCGAGGTGTAGGCTTGGAAACAGCTCACTGGAAACAACATAGAATGATGGCCTCTCTAACAGGATTCTCGAGGAGGTGACGACACCTGTCCAAAGTGTAGGCTGCAAGATAGATCGTTAAACAACATCAAACGATAATGATTGATGACAAAATATCCAAGGAGGCGACGACACCTATCCAAGGAGATTGAAACAACGCACTATTTAAAAACAAGACTTTAAATAACTCAAATAATTAGATCAAGCAAGCTTGCACCATCTGATTTATTTCTTCAAGGTTCTTCAAAGAATTACAAAGGTTGGAACAACAAAGGCACAAAATCATGCACAATTGCGATCAACCAACGAACTCTCATCCAAGAGTGAACAGATATAAACAAGCGAACTCTGGCCGCAACGGCGCAACAATTTTGCTAGCAAATAAAGGTTAAACAAATAAAGAACCTAAGGCTCTTATTTATAGAAACTCAAAGGAGTAGACAACCCTAAAATCTCCTTGAGTTGACAAACAGTTCTTGCCAATTAGCAAGATTTATTTCTATGTCTAAAAGTAGGTGAGCAAACAGTTAACTGGAAATCTACTTCAGTTAACTGAAACTAAACAAAAGTCAAATTGGAAGTCTACCTCAGTTGACTGACACCTAACTAAAAGTGAACTTATGTTACAAATATGTCTCCAAATAGACATCCACCTTTTGAGGAGATCTGAGATCCACAAATCGTGGGAGTCAAATAGACATCCTAGATTAGTGGGATCTGACATGCATGATCTGTGGAGATCTGGAGTCAACTTGGAAAGGGGCATCAAGTTGACTTCAGTCATCATTAATGCTATTTGGAGGGTAGGACATCCTTCCTGAGGTGTTTGACACCTCATCACCATTGGTCAACGGTGCTTTTGTTCATTCGTTGACTTCTTCATACGAAGACCATTACATGCTTGTCAATTGTCAGCTTACCGCTTGTCAGCAACTTGATGTGTGTATCTCCTTCATTCTGCTTCCCTTAGGAGGGTTACTCCTTTTCTTTTTGTCTATGTTTCCACTTTGACGTGGAAGGTAGTGTAGTATTAACCGATGGCGGCTCTGTGTTGGGAATGACTACCTTCCGCGTTCTTTTGCAGCTTTGACGTTTTCCTTTATCTTTCTCAATGGAAGAATGTCGTATGATGAAACCGCGAAGCTTGATGATGAAACCACGAAGTTTGACCACGATCACTCCAACCGTGAGAAATGCACATGAACTTGCTGCATGTGTAAAATTCCAATGGTTACAATCCTCTAAATTGGCCTTGGAAGGCGATCAAATATACGAGGTGAAACCATTATGGAACCTGTGGACTTGTTTCTATGCTTTTCAATCTAGCTAGATTGACCTCTGGGTGTGCCCGACGCAGATCGGTGCCAATCGTTTTCAGAAAATCATGGAGTAAGACCATTTTGGTCTTGTATTCGTCTTGGGAGAACTGCATTCTGAAAACCTTGAAGATTGACTATGCACACGATGTTGTTTGGACAACTTTTTCTGGAACTGCTAAAAATAGCCTTGCCAGGGGTAATTTTTACGAGAAATTCTGAGACATGGGTTTTGTTGAGAATAATTCTCTAAACAAGCTCAGATCGTCAAAAATTCGAGAAAATGAGTTTTTCTATAACATGCAAGAGCCCTTCGGTGGTAGAGGCAGCGAGACACCAGAAAGTGATTTTTCTCGGAAAAATCCAACACATGGGTTTTGTTCGTGCTTCAAAGCTGAACAAACCCAGTTTGTTCGTTTTTCAATATTATGACTTTTTCCGGAAAACCTAAAAAATAGGGGCAACAGGGCTACTTTTTCTGGAAAAATCTAACATGTGGGTTTTGCTGAAAAAGTTGTGTTGATCATACCCAGTTGGCCAGATATGTGATTGTCTGTCGTTTCCTGTGACATGCAAAGAAATATAGACAGAAATAGAGGAAGTAGACAGAAGATGGATTGGAAGTTATAAACTGCCACTCTGGAAGAATTATGCCTTTTGATGCAAACTCTGATAAATAGTTCCTCTGTGCAACAGTTCTCCAAAAATATGAAGAACGGTGAAAACCCCTTTGTCAGATCTTCAAAAATGTTGGAGAAGAAAAATAGTCGTTCTTGAGCTCCTCAACCTGCAAAGAAATAATGAATAATGGATGCCTAGATGCTTTGATATGTCAATTTGGAGTTGCAAGCATCAATTGGGCATCCAACTCATGATTGAGCCTGATTTGGAGTTCAGAAAGGTGATTTCCACTGATTGTGGAGTGTTTGGCCTCTTTTTGCCTCCAAAATTTGTTAACTCAAGTCAACATTTGCTTTCGATTTTCTTAGGCTTCCTTTTTGGATTTTTTTAATCATTTTTGTAGGCTGAAGTGCCTCTGTTTGATCTTCGATCCTGGCTGCTTAGTAGATCTTCGACAGTTGTTGACAGATTCGTTCGAGATGGGATCAGCCTGATGAGATATGCTTGGGAGAGATTAACTCAGAAAACTGAGTTTGAGCCTCCAGAATGAGGGGCGCCTTTCTTCAAGAGGGGCGCTTTTGGCTATGCCTTAGTCAATTTTCATTGATTGTTCTTCGTTTTGGCCTTTTCAGACCCTTTGTGCTTTGATCTGACGTTCCCGTTGATGGATGAGTTGGATGACTCTGCTTGACGATGCATCGGGTAGCCAACTCGGTCTTGCTCAGGATGACTAACTTCTTAGTTGGAAAAGACAAGTTCAAGTCCTTCAAGCTAGAGACAGGGGTGCTTTTAGCTTTTGATTGAATTTCTTCATGCTGTGAATTGCCTGACTTTGATCTCTTCCATCAGATGATTGATTTGTTGGAATTTATTGCTGATAGTCTCACTAACGAGATAGGTCATAGCTGAGAAGGTCATCCTGGGAGGCAGTGAAGATTCTGGTTGAATTTGGATGCCTTCAAAAAAGGGCGCCTTTCCTCAAGAGGGGCGCTTTTAGCCATGCCTTAGCCATTTTCTGGCTTATCTTTCCAATTCTTCAATTTTGGCTTTTTCTGCTTGATCTCAACTCGTGATCGTTTGGTGTGTCTCATGGACTTGCTGTTAGATTGATCACGTAGCTGGGAGGAAGCTGGAAAGATATCATGTATAGAGCTGCTGCTTATGGATTCATCTGTTGCCTACAACTAAGGGGCACCCCTAGCAATCAGGGGCGCTTTTACCTTGAAGCTCTCTGATTTGGCATCTTCGTCGTCGATGGATCCTCCATACTTTGCTGACGATTGGTCAATGATACCTGAATCAGATGATTTTGCTGACTGTTTCGTTGTCGAGCCAGCATTAGAGTGAAGAGGATGACTGAGTTGAAGATGCCAAATGATTTCATTTGCCCTCTGAGATCCAAGGGCACCTTTCTTCAAGAGGGGCGCCTTTTTCAACTTTAGATTGTGTTTTGCCTTGGTAGCAAAACGTGCACCTTCCAGAGTTAGCCAAATTTTGGCCTTTTTCCTTTTGAGAATCTCCTTCGTTGAAGCTTTTGAGGTTTAGCTTTCAGCACCTGGTACTGGGCAATCTGCCATTAATGGCTGCGGAGCTCCTAACTTCGTTCCTGAAAAATAGAAATAGACCCACCAGAGTAAAACATATCTTTTGATAATCCTGACTTGATCAGTGTGATCGTGAAGGCAATTAATCCTATCAGAATTATTTTCAATCATTTCCGGGAAGGTCCTATTTTTTAGGGTTTCCATAAAAATAGTGGCGTAAAACCCTAATTTTCATTTTTTCAAAATTTTAACCATAGGTTCCTTGACAGAAACCCACAAAGACTTCATGTTTGTTTTGACCTAAAACATACTTTTGATGGCATTTTTACATTGTTTAGCTCAATTTAAGCAGAATGCCAAAAAAATTATTTTGGGTACAACAAGAAGAAAACATAGATGAAGACATTCATGTGCTCAACACAACATCTAATAAAAGGAGTAAGAAAAACTCCTTCAAGAGAGGATCTTTTAAAAGAAAGAGAAATTCCAATGGAAAGGGATCTTCTAAGAAGAAAGACATCTCTCAAGTACAATGCTTTAGATGTGATCAATATGGCCACTATGCAATGAAGTGCCCTAACAGATCAAAGCAACAAGCATCTTTTGCCAAAGTAGGAAAGACAAATTTAGATCATGAATCTGAGAACTTTGTGTTCTATATAGCCTTATCTAGTCAAGTATCTAACAACACCCACAACTGGGTAATTGATAGTGGTTCCTGTCAACATATCACAGGGTTCAAAGAACACCTAGACACTATGACTGAAAAGACTGATGAAGAAGTAACCATTGGGGATGATTCTGCACACCCTGCAAAAGGGGTTGGAACTTGCTCCATCAAACTGAAATCTGGTCTTTCTCTTCAACGCTCTGGAGTATTATTTGTACCTGGAATAAAGAGGAATCTAATATCCATCTTTGCCCTTGAAGATAATGGATATAGAGTTACCTTTATGGATGGAAAAGTTCTAGCATGGCCTAAGAACTCAACTATCAAGAAAGCCCAAACCATAGGTTTAAGACAAGGGTATCTTTACAAACTATGCACTGAAGTTAAACAAGCCCTTACCCTTGACACCTTTGATTCAAATGAGATTTGGCATAGAAGATTAGGACACCTTCATTTCCGTGCCCTACCTTCTGTGGAAAAACTTGTAACAGGCTTACCTAAGTTAAAACCAACTCATGAAGGAACTTGTAAAGGTTGTGCCCTAGGAAAGAATACAAAGGGATCGTTTCACAATAGCTTGAGCAAAACCCAAATGTATTAGAACTGGTTCACTCTGATTTATGTGGACCCATGTTTGTACCTTCTAAAGTAGGATTTCTATACTATGTCATATTTATAGATGACTTCTCTAGGAAAACCTGGATCTATTTCCTTAAGTGTAAAGAGTCAATAGAAATCATGAAAAGGTTCAAAGAGTTCAAAGCCCTTACTGAAAACTTCTCCGGGAAGAAAATAAAAATCTTAAGGATAGACAATGGGAAAGAATACACCTCTAAAATTTTTAAGGAATTCTGCATGAGTGCAGGAATTAAGAGGGAGTTCACAGTTGCCTACAACCCTCAACAAAGTGGGGTTGCTGAAAGAAAAAATAGAACCATTGTAGAAGCTGCTAAAGCAATGTTGCTTGACCAAAACATTGAAACTTCTTTCTGGGCTGAAGCCTCTAGGACTGCTGTCTACATCCAAAATAGATGTCGTCATTCTCATCTTGATAACAAAACTCTTGATGAAGCCTTTACTGGCATAAAACCTAACATTAGTCATTTTAGGATTTTTGGTTGTCCTGTCTATATTCATGTGCCCAAAGAGAAGAGATTCAAACTAGAACCTTCCGAAAAGAAAGGGGTATTTGTGGGATATAGTGAAACCTCCAAAGCCTACAGGATATTCGTTCCCGGGCAAAAATAAATTGAATTGAGCAGAGATGTCATCTTTGAAGAAGACATTGCATTCAAAAGGGCAAGAAGTTCTAGTGAGATAGAAACCTATTCCCCTAGAGTACCTGAAATGGAACCTTCTCCTGAGATTCAGATGGAGTATCCTGGGGAAATGACAAATGAACTTCTATCTACTTCAAATGAGAATACAGATAACAACGGTAGACAGAGGCCACTTTGGGCTAGAAAGGTGATCAAAGAAGCCGAGAATCATGCAGCACCCAAAGGAACGTTTAGGGAAAGTAAAAGACCCAAACGGTTCTCTAGCTATGTTGCTCTAATGAACAACATCATAAATTCAGAACCTGTCAGTGTTACAGAAGCCTTCCGGCATCAAGCATGGAAGGATGCAATATTGGAGGAATATCAGTCCATTCTAAAGAATGACGTACGAGATATAGTGCCTAGACCGAAAGAGAAATCTGTTGTCTCTTGCAAATGGCTCTTGAAAATCAAGCATGTTGCTGATGGCAGTATAGAAAAACATAAGGCACGTTTTGTGGCAAGAGGTTTTTCTCAAAAGGAAGGCATTGATTATGAAGAAACATTTGCACCTGTTGCCCGTTACACATCTGTGAGAGCAGTGTTAGCCATTGCTGCAGTTAAAGACTGGAAGATCTATCAAATGGATGTGAAAATTGCCTTCCTAAATGGAACCATTGAAGAGGAAGTCTATCTGGAATAGCCTGAAAGTTTTGTGATACATAAACTTGACTCAAATGTGTGCAGACTGAAGAAAGCCCTCTATGGACTCAAACAAGCTCCCAGGGTCTGGTATGAAAGAATTGACAGCTATCTCTTAGGACTAGGATTTTCCAAGAATGATGCAGACTCTAATCTCTACTTCAAGGTAATCAAAGGTGATATGTTAATAATTATTTTATATGTTGATGACCTGCTGATGACAGGAGAAGATCACCTCATTGCTCAAGGAAAGAAGGATCTAACTTCCGAATTTGACATGAAAGACTTGGGCATTCTACACTACTTCCTAGGTTTGGAAGTATGGCAGAAATCGGAGGGCATTATACTAAACCAAGGAAAGTATACTATTGATATTCTGAAGAGATTTGGAATGTTGGACTGTAGACCCATGTCTACACCTATGGAAACCAACCTTCACAAATTGAAAGAAGTAGCAACAAAATCCAAGTGTGTAGATCCAACCCTATATAGACAAATGATTGTATCCTTGATGTATCTGGTTAGCACTAGACCTGATATTTGCTATGTAGTGAATGCTCTCAGCCAGTTCATGTGTGAGCCAAAGGAAATTCACCTTATGGCTGTGAAACATATTTTGAGATATCTTCAAGGCACCATTGGATATGGTCTTCTCTACAGAAATGACCAAATAGATCTACATGGATACTCTGATTCAGATTGGGTTGGAAATGTAACCGATCGGAAAAGCACATCAGGATGTTGCTTCAGTTTAGGATCGGCTATGATCTCCTGGATTTGCAGAAAACATCTTCAGTAGCACAGAGCTCAACAGAAGTTGAATACATTGCAACCTCTGTGGGGGCAAGAGAAGCAGTTTGGCTTTGTAAATTGCTTGTGGGACTCTTTGGTGAGCCCTTGAATCCTACAATTATTCATTGTGATAATCGGAGTTGCATCAAACTCTCTATAAATCCTGTCTTCCATGATAGATCTAAGCATATTGAGATCCCCTATCATTATGTAAGAGACATGGTAGAAAGGAAAGTGATTCAGTTGGAGTATGTTAGTACAAATGATCAAACAACAGACATTCTCACCAAACCTCTCTCCCGAATCAAGGTAGAGCACTTCAGGAAGAAACTTTTATCGTTGAAATGTAATTTGATATTATGTTTGAAATTCAAATTGTTTATAAGTTTTACTAATATATAAAGATGTTTAATGTGTAAACTCTTTTGTCATGTGTGTGACTCCATGACCTTATGGGCCTACTCCCCCTGTTTACATTATTGAAAGGTGACGATCTTTCTAATAATGAATACTTGTATTTGACATTGTAAAGTGACGACTCTACAATGATGAGTTGAACTATCATGATAGATATCATGTGACTTGATATCTGTGGACATATCATGATAGTATCTCATCTCTGTGGACATATCATGATAGTATCTCTTGGACACTTTGATGGATATCATGGGACTTGATGTCATTTGAAGATCATTGTGATCCTTAAAAGATAATCATGGTGGATATTTATATATCCGTGGATATGCCATGAATTATGGTAGACATCATGTGACTTGATGTCAGTGCACATACCATAATGAAGATGTGTTATGAAGAATGTCATGTGGCTTGACAATATTGAGAAATCATATCATATCTTTGATATCACGTGTGAAGGTGATATCTCCGCTTATTTGATTTGAAATATCTTCCCTAGCTAAGAGGGAGTGTTAATGAAGATAGCTTCGATCAGATATAAATGCTGATTGTTGATTGCATCATCATCATTTATATGTGATCAAAATTATCCTTCAAATAACATATTTCTGGAAATGAAGATTTCGAATTTATGAGCATGAATAAAATTCGAAATATCAAATCAAAGGTTATAAGTCTACATTTAATAAAAGCGGAATTCGTATTATATATACTACTGGCCACACATTAGTTTATGTGTGTTAACCGAAATACTTCGGTTTGTTTGGAGCTCGTGTGCCCAAGGGACACGTCCCATGAGCGGACGTGTCTCCACTTTGTGGAGACACGTCCTCTCATGAGATGCGTCTCTTGTAGAGGCGTGTCTCCCCTTTTATATATGGTGGTTCTTTTGTTGATCTGCATATATAGAAATTGATAAATGTTTTGCAATCAGCACATTCATAAAAGGAGAAATAAATCTGACTTTGAGAATAGAACAAAATTCTTACACTTAGAATCATCTTAGAATCCTTAGGCTCCTAGTTTGATAGAAGATTTGATTACATTTACATTCTCACCTACGAACATCACACTAGATCCCACTTGTTGTTCTTGGCTTTCCTCTTTGAAAGGTGTGAAATTTTAAGAGACCTCATCCTTCTCTATGACATAAGTGTTTTTCCTACCATCAGGGACTGCCTTTCTATCATATTGCCATGGTCTACCTAGTAGCTTATGGAAAACATCCATTGGAATGATGTCACACAAGACTTTGTCCTTATATCTCCCTATTTGGAATTATACCCAACTTTGCTCATTCACTAACACTTGTTTCCCTTTGTTTAGCCATCAGACCTTATATGGAGTGGCATGGGGTAATCTTTTCAATTTTAACTTTTCTACCATTTCAACAAAAAACAAGTTATTAGTACTACCAGAATCATTGACAATCTGACAACATATACCTTGGCTTTTGCAAGTTGTCTTGGAGAGTGATATTCTTTGGAGTGGTTCGTTCTCCATGGGCACTTTGATCAAGGTTCTCCTCATCAACAAAAACTCTCCAAATTCTGGTTCTTCAGTTTGTGGTGAAGAATTTACATTTTCAGCATCTCCATCTTGCGCAACTTGATTCCTCCTTTTACTCCCAAAAGAAGAAGATGATTGTTCTTCAAGGCATTGCCATGCTTGATGGGCTGCAAGTTTATTACATTTACATTTCCCAGTGAAGCGACTTGATCCTCCTCTATTGCCAAATCTACCACTAAAATTTGATCTTCTTCCCATAAAACTGCCCATTGAATCTGAGGTGTGTTCTTGAGAATTGCTTGTCTCTCCTTGGCTCTCTTATGATTGTCCTGAACCAGCAAATGATCCTCTTCCTCTAAAAGTCCTCCCCCTACCTCTGCTTTGTTTCTCTTGTCTTCTTTTCAACTTTTCTTTAGCCTTGATGGCTAGTTGCCAGCATTCTTCTACCGTTCTAGGACTTGTGAGACTTAGTTCATCTTGTAGGCTATATTTCAGTCCATTCAAATACCTTGCAACCTTATCAACATCTTCTTCCATATTGCCTGATCTAATACTCAGTTTATAGAATTCTTTTGTATATGCCTTTACACCCATATCTTTTTGTTTCAAATTTTGTAGTTGCGTATACAATTGAATGGCATAACCACTAGGTGATGGCGACCCCATTTCTAACGAGACTTCTTAACACCCAATTATTACATGGTGACCCATTCCCACACACACATGTTCAGATTTCTTAGCAAAACAGATTGTCATTGACTTCCTGTAAACTGATTTTCATTACATTCATATCGACTTGAAGCTCAAACAAGACAACTTACAAACAACCATGAACCCATTAATAACAAATTATAGAATGATCAGACGATATCTGTAAAAGAAAATAATACACTTGGCCATGGAACTTGTTAAATGAAGTTACTCTAGGGTTGTCGACTACATAGATCAAACATAAATTATTAAACAAAGACAAATGTCTATGCAACAAATATTTTTATTAACTTTGCCAATAAAGTTCCGACTCATTTACAAAACATTCAAAAAATATTGCTTTGTCGGCTTGACAAGTTTATCATTCTCATAGGGTTCGAACTCCATATCACAAATGGTCTACTAGGAAGGCTTCCTACTAACTGCCACCCTTTGTCCTCCGAATGGATAGTAATCGATTATCGATTAACCTTTCAACCGGCATGAGATTCTTCAATTTACTCTCCTTCGAATCTAGCACTTTATAATATGCTTCTTCCACGTCCGCGCTACCCCTTGCGCCACTATTCTGAAATCTCTGATCTTCCAACGCTCTCTTCGTCTACTCTTAGAAACTTTGCATTCTTCTATTCCTTACGCAGACTCCTCAAACTGTGACCTCTTTTATTTTGCACTTTAATCCCTTTCGATTTGTAACTGTCCTTGCTCTAATGGCATCAAACTTCACCCAGATTGGGGTTCCCCACAGTATTTGCTCTCTCTTTTTATCTCATCTCCTTATTCCTCCCTCCATACAGGCCGTCCCTCACCTCCACCATCCATCGGCCTCTCACATCTATTTTCTAAAACTAATTTCTCCTTCCCTTCTTCATACAGATCGTTCTATCTCCTACGGGTCACAAACTGCCAATGAAACACCCAAATGCCTACAACTACTATGTATAACTAACTTGCTCATCCATCAAAGGCACAAATAAACAAAATTCACAAAAGCCAACATAGACAACTAAGAGATTAAAAATTTGCTCGATGCCCTTGCATCAGACTCCCTAGGTGTGATGTCCCCGCTCTAGTCAGTTCTTGGGAACAATGTGTTAGCCCTTTATTGGACCCTTGTGGGCTAGCTGGATTGGTTAGAGGGTCAGTGGTACTTTTTGGAGAGCTTGGTCATTCTCGTTTTCTGAGCTCAGAGTTTGGTTCACAGCAGGCGTTAGTAGTTTAGGGGTTGACAGCTTCTAACGGCACGGGAATATTTGGAGTTTTGAGTGAGTTATGGATTTTTAAGTGATTTGAGTTAATTAATTAACTTAATGCCTTATTATAAAGTCAAATTCTGTGATGTCCCCGCTGTAGTCAGTTCTCGGGAATAGTGTGTTAGCCCTTTATTGGACCCTTGTGGGCTAGGTGGATTGGTTAGAGGGTCAGTGGTACTTTTTGGAGAGCTTGGTCGTTCTCGTTTTTTGAGCTCAGAGTTTGGTTCATAGCAGGCGTTAGCAGTTCAGGAGTTGACAACTTCTGGCGGCACGGGAATATTTGGAGTTTTGAGTGAGTTATGGATTTTTAAGTGATTTGAGTTAATTAATTAACTTAATGCCTTATTATAAAGTCAAATTCTATGATGTCCCCGCTGTAGTCAGTTCTCGGGAACAGTGTGTTAGCCCTTTATTGGACCCTTGTGGGCTAGCTGGATTGGTTAGAGGGTCAGTGGTACTTTTTGGAGAGCTTGGTCATTCTCGTTTTCTGAGCTCAGAGTTTGGTTCACAGCAGGCGTTAGCAGTTCAGGAGTTGACAACTTCTGACGACACGGGAATATTTGGAGTTTTGAGTGAGTTATGGATTTTTAAGTGATTTGAGTTAATTAATTAACTTAATGCCTTATTATAAAGTCAAATTGACTTTATACATTTTATATCACTTAAATATTCTATAAAAGTGATTTAATATTTTAATCACTTAAAATACAAAAGGGTGCCCAATGTATTTAAGTCAAGCTATTGAAATGACTTAAATATATTTTAAAAAGATTGAAAATATGAAGAAGGGCGTATCTTTCTTGGAAGTCGTGCCTTTTTGCATATAAGGCATTTTGGCAATGAGAAATTCATCTATTGAATATTTTGACTTTGCCTTTGGCTTCTTCTTGTGCTTTCACCTGTGATCAGGGTTTTGAGCATTCTTCCATTGGAGAACGGAATCTCTTCAGTGTTGAGCACTTTTGAGGCTGTGAGAGACCAGCTGAATTTGTGCAGTTTGTGAGGGCTTCATACAGAGGTTCTACTGTGCTTTATTAGAGTTTTGTTGTGTTATTTAGCAGAGACAGGAGGGTTTGTGGAGATGGCATCCTTCTTTCATCATGGCAGGCAGTTGACATCATGGCCGTACCTTCAGATTTGAGAGCTGGGATGTTTGCTTGAAGTGCGTAGCCTTTTGTGCAAAGGCGTTTGGGGTTTCTTGGAGAAACGCCTTCCAGTTTGAGGGTTTCTCTTCCCCTTTCTTGGCGTTTGGCATTTACCACTCATTTACCTCAGTTTCAGAGCTGGTTTACATTTATTGTAGCTTCCTACACTGGATTTAGCTAGATTGCAGCATCTTGGTTGGCAACTGGACTATATTTCTTATTTAAATAATTTGGGAGCTTTCGGGTATGTTTATGAGTTTTAAATCCATTGTTGAGCTTATTTAATACCTTCTGTAATTTCAGTTTGCTTAAATTAGCTCAGATTTACATTATATAAGCATTTATGCTGTGCGCCCCTTCTATTTCTCTCTAGAAATCCTTCTCTAAAAAACGTAAAACACAATAAAGATAAATAAAAGACAGGGGTTTGAGGTCTGAGCCAGCAGGGCTCATCACACTAGGGGACAAAAGATCATGTGCTCCTGCACATGTGGTCAGGAATTTAAAATTATTCTTTTCTTCCGTTTCTTCCACCATCGTTCTTGTTACGTAAGAACTAACACCTCCAGTGTGAGTTTGTACGGACAACTATGCACACTACGTAATGAGTGCTCTTCAAATTAGGAGGGGAAGCTCCCTCGTTGTGCTGGAATGCATGAAATAGAAAACTAAACTAATGTCCTATCTTTTTGTTCTCAGCTGGTAGAGGCACAAGGTTAAGAAAACCTAGAACGTTGCAGCTAAGTATTTTCTGGTTTCGCAGATCATGTAACTACAACTAAGCTAACTTCTTTAATATCTATCCAATTTCCTCAAGAAACAGAGCATGAGGAAATGGAGCAGGAATGTATTGTACGATAAACTCCAGGTGCGGGCTCACAACATGAAGGCAAGGTAGGCGCAACTATTTGTTAATCCGGGAAGAAGTTTATTAAAACAAACAAAATGAACGGTAAACCTGGTACAGCTTCACAACATGAAGGCAAGGTAGGCACAACTATTTGCTTGGCTGAATGAGTCTACTATAACACACATCATACGATAAGCTTTGAGTACAGTTTCGCAACATGAAGGCAAGGTAGGCGCAACTATTTGCTCTTTTGAATAGGCTTATAATCAACAAAAACAAAAGGTAAGCAACTGGGACAGTAGATTGTATAGACGCAACACGCATGCAATAACGATCAAACCAGCAACCCCATTTAACTAAGGTCGAATAAACACCATAACAATAACATGAAGGCAAGGTAGGCGCAACAATTTATTATAACAGCAATTACTCTTTGAACAGATACAATAATAGCAATACTACAGGCAAGGTAGGCGCAACATGTATGCTATCAAGCAAAAGTTAAATTACAAATGAGCTTGAAGCTCTTATTTATAGACTTCAAGGTGTAGGCAACCCTAAAATCACCTTGAGTCAACTAAAGTCTTGCAATGCATGCAAGATCTTATTCCTAAACCCTAATTGAATGAAACTATACAGTTAACTGGGAAACTATCATCAGTTAACTGAAACATCTAATCTAAATGGACAAGGTGCAACATGCACGTCCTTATTGAAAGCAAGTCAACTGGAATGCTATCATCAGTCAACTGAAAAATCTAATCTAATCTCCAAGTATATGTAGATATTTCCAAGAAAGACATGGCATGCAATGTGTAACAACCAGTTAACTCGGAAAGAAGCCTCGAGTTTAACTCCTGTGTCTAATGTCTATCTTGGAAAAGGTGGGACGCCTTGAACTGAAGTTCACTGACCCTGATCTCGAGCAAGTAACCCCTCCATGAGGTTAGTGACTGCATCACCATCTAGAGGTCGTCACATGTCTCAACTGTCAATTCACTGCTTCTTAGCAACTCAAGCAAAACTGAAAATCTCTGTATACTTAAACTGGCCCTTCACTGGCTGGTAACTATGGCGGCTTTGTAACTGAAGTGATGGCCACTGTTTCCTCTGCAGCTTGATGCTTCTCACGTTTTTCATGCTTTTCTTTATGGAAGAGTGTTGCATGATGAAACTGCGAACTCTTTGGTTGTGAGAAATACAAATGAACATGCTGCATACACAGAAACCCAACGGTATCAACCCTCTAAACTGGCCTTGGAAGACAATCAGCTATACGAGACATGAAACCATGTGAACTTGAGTGACTACTCTTGTCAACCTTTCCGATGCGCTTGATACAAATCAATGTCAGCTTTTCTGATGAAATCATGAATTAAGACTGACTTGGTCTTGAATTCGTTCTGCGTGAACTACATCTTGAAAAACTCGCCTGTTGACTGTGAACATGGCTATATTCTGACAACTTCTCCAAAAAACCAAAAATCTCTCCTAATGAGGCTAAAAATAGCTTGTCGGAGGGCAATTTTCACAGAAAATTCTGAGACGTGGGTTTTATGTAGAATCAAATTCTAAGATGACCCACAATGTCAGAATTGTGAAAAAATGTGATTTAGGCCCGCATGCAAAAGGTTTTCAGTTGAGATCTGAGGGGCTGTGAGGACATTTTTTCCCGAGAAAATCTGAGATATGGGTTTTGTCCAGAAGATATTTCTAAGACAACCCACAACGTTAGATTCGAAAAATATCGACTTCTACTCCACCATGCAAAGGAATTTCACTTCAGAAAATCAAAGCCTCAAGAACTGATGCTCTGGAACAAATTTTTCTTGAAAATTCTAGCACATGGGTTTTGCTGAGAAAGCAATTCTGAATCAACCCAGATGATTTGTTTTGCCAAAAACGCCAATTCTTCAAACATGTGAGAAAATTTTAAGACGAGAAGATGGAAGAAATCTAGAGAAGAAGAAAGATGTTTTTTAATTTTTATTTATTTATTATCTTCTTCTGTCAAAATCGCCACTCTGCCTTGAATTCTGCTGATGAATCTTGACTTGTACCTGCAAAAGAATATTTTTTATGCCTTCACAACTGACCGCTGAAGAAATTCGCCCAACTCTGGAAAGAATTCACCTCTGCTCAAGCTGGATGAATGAAATGATGAATGCCATGCTTGCATAACTAGAGCAAAATCGTACTACAAAAGCAAGACTGCAAGCTCAAACCCTAACTGTGAAGAAGGAATCCGATTGGCCCTTTACCTAGTTGAACTGCTGCTGTCTCTGAGTCTTTAGACTAAAAATAATATTTTAATTTCAAAGCATGCAAAGAACTAAAAGTGGCACCAATATTTATCTTTGAAGAAATTCGTCACTTTTTAATGCCTTGCATGCAAAAATATTATTTTTATCATTTTGCCAAAAATAGCATCTTGTTGTGCTCAACACACTTCCTTGATTCTAAAAAGTCAAATTTTGATCTTTTAGGCTTCCATTTGCAAGAGTTATGAGATTTTTGAGAATCTCCTATTTTGTAGCTGACTGCAAAGTTACAACCGACCATGTTCAGCTCTGATTTCTGGCTGACTAACTGAGCCTGCGACTGTGCTGAGATATCCACTGCGAAGCCTGCATGACAAGGATGAAATGTCTGCTGGGAACAACAACTGCTAAAATCATCATCTGATACCTTAGAAAATTAGGCGCCTCTGATTAAATTGATGTTTTGACTCCAGACTTAGTCATTTCTTCGTTCTGCCTTCTGATGCTTCAAACTGCCGTTGATGGTGAATGATGAACTCCACTGACTGAATAATGGATTCATTGCATGACTAGAAGTATTCTGCATCCAATGACTGTATATGAGGGATTTGAAAATTGTATTAAGAACCCCAAAAGAATGAGCGCCCCTATTCTGTGATAGCTCAAACACCATTTTGACAAAAGTGTGATTTTCATCTGAACACCATACTTTGACCCTTGATACCAGGAACTGGAATGTTCCGATATGCGTGCCGTCTGTCTTGCTGTATAGTTTGGTCAACTTGCAAGAGATGTTCTTGGAGACGACGAAGCCAGAAAATTGCTTTTAAGGCCTCTAAAAGAAAATCGCCTTTTTCAAAGAAAATAATATTCTTACACTTAGTCATTTTTTGAACTGCCTTCAATCAACTCTTCTTTACAGCATTATCATCTTGACCTCGCACGTACGAGCATTCGCCAAATCCCGGAGGTTGTCGGCTAGACTCGTTGGATAGCTTGAGTAATTGCACACAAGTCTTGTGAAGACTGTAATTGCAAATAACCCCGTCTGGCAGGCCTAAAGGAGAATCGCCCCTAGCCTACAGCTGTGCAGCTTTGTGTAGCTACGCTTCACCATCCTCTGTTTTACGTGCTCGGTAGGACCTCTGTCACAGTTACTCAGAACATCGGATCGTCTTGTGAACGGATACACTGCAAAACTGAACTGAGCTGGAAGAGATCTCAGGAAGACCTCAATTGTAAATTCATCCATCAAACAGGTCTTATTCAGGATCGCCCCTGGGCTACAGGGGAGCGGATTTGCATTCTGAAAACTTCTTCTGACATGTATCCTGCCTGCAATTTCCACTTCTAACGCTGATAACTGGATTTCTGTACTGGATACGCTTCCGCTTGATAGCTCGTTGAAAAGCTAAACTAATTCTGCAAAGACTGAAACCATCAAAACACACATGCATCTAGATCTGGGCCTTCAAAAAGAAAATCGCCCTTGGGCTAGAAGGGAGCGGATCTGCATTTCTAGACTGCCTCCTTGTGAGAAAACACTCTTCGCAACCTCTGCTTCTGTCTTCGTTTGCCGGAGTTCTGTAACTCGGATAATCTTGCTTCATGGCTAGTCGGAAAGCTGACTGAAAACATAAAACAATGAATGTGTTCTTAATCCAAAACAATCAAATCTTGACCTTCAAAAGGAAGGGCGCCCCTAGGCTACAGGGGAGCGGATTTGTTTTGAATTCATTGATTTTCACCATTTTATGCTTTGCAAACGTTGTATCCATCCCTGCTGGTTGACCATGTCGAAGCGTTGTGACTGCTGAGGTGTGTGGATGACTATACTTCATCATTTTCACATGTACGGACACTATAAAGTTGATTTGCACGTTGATTGCGCAAGTGTCTACTACGTTACATAGTGAAAAGTTCCCAGACTTAGAATATTTTAGCACTTTTTGCCAATTTGAAAATCCCCTCCATCAAAAAGCATTATTTCCAACATCTTTTATCGTAGAGCGTTCCTCTTTGAGTTTCAGGCTTAGATATTGATACCTGGTACTGGCCGACTGCCATTGATGACCCCGAAGATCCTAACTTTTCTCCTGAAAAAGTGAAAACTACCCACCAGCCTTAAACTGACTTTTAACTGAAACTGACTTCACCATTGTGATTGTGATGTGAAATAAGCCAATCAAAATTAATTTCATCCAATTCTGACAAGTTCCTATTTTTTAGGGTTTCGGGCTAAAAATAGATTTCAAAAACCCTAATTTTCAAAATTTTCAAATTTTGCCAGTATCTTCCTGGCATCACACTGACTAAAAGCCCATACTTTATTTGCCCAAAAACTGAGTTTTGACCCCACTTTTACAAGGTTTAGACCATTTTAAGCAAAATGCCTTAATGAAGCAAAAATTTGGTTTGAATTTCGGGGATTGGAACCATGCTTTTCCCACATTGCTGCTTATTGTCCTTTTGTTCACTTATAAACCACCAGCCAAAGATTCTGAAAGTTCCAACCTCCTTCACCTTATTCATGTGACTGGCAATGCCACCAACAACAGTCTAAAAATCTGCACATACAATCTCATATTTCTTTCCACAGCCCAGAACTTCATCAATTACCCACTCACCTTGGATTCCTCCATTCCCACAACAACTCACCAGATTCTCACTAAAATCTAAACATATAGTGACATACTTTTCCTCATCTCGTCCAACCTTCGATAAATCAAACAAATTTACCCTTTCGGATTTTATTTCCTTACTAATAGTGGAACTCCCCATGTTTGCATCCTTCCCTGTCCTGTACATCTCTATACCTGCAACCTTTTTATCCCACTCTTTCTCTATTTCTGCAAATTGTTTCCACAAATCTTCTTCGTTGTTTTAAATTGCTGTATCTCTTTCTACTTCTCCTGGGATATCCCCGTTAACTTGACTTTGTTGGGCTTCATCTTCATTTACTGCTCCTACTTCTAGTTCTATCTCTGCATTGCCTTCATCACTCTTTTGTTGGTCTTCTCCTTCTTGCACCACTGCTGCTCGCATATCCAAATTTGCATCTGTATGCTCTTCACCGGATACCATTGCTGTCCTCTTTTGTTGTTCAGTACTTGTATCCAACTTCTCCTCTTGCCTGTAACACTTGCATTTGTTCACCTTAGCTTTTCCATTCTGCCTTTGCCTACCTCGTTTCTTCTTTTGATATTTACTTCTCATTTCTTTCTCATCCACAAGCCTCCACATGTCTTCCTCATATTTATAAATTTGATTCAAAGCCTTCAAAGAATCATCATAAACACAATCAAATTGCTTTTCCTTTACCTTACATACACCTTGCTTCTCCTGCTGCAACTCCACTGCATGCTCGTGGCTATTATCTTTCTTGCCATGCGCCACTGAATTCACCATGCTTCCAAGTTAATGGGGCTTGGTCTCCTCTTTAGATCTCATACCCTTGGGCATATTCTCCTTATCATCATTTCCTGCAACATGCTTCTCATTTACTGCTGACCTATTCTTAATCACCCACATTTTATTGTCGAGAGCCTTGGGTTGAACTCTCTTGATAGCTGCACTTGATCTTCTCAAAGTATATTCTGCTCCTTTCCTGAAAACATCATCTTTATGACTCCTTGCTTGCCAACTTATCCTACAATTTGGTTTCCACTCATTTTCCTGCACATCTTTCATTCTTTGAAACCGCTGGATAGCACCATCACAACCAACAACATCTACTTCTTTCCACTTAAACTGTGGCCCGTCAACAATCTTTTTCCTTTGCCAAAATGGAACTATATACCTATGGTCTACCAATTTTTTTCTTTCTTGACAAACATTCTTATTCATAGTCTCATTTCTATATACATAATCAAAAGCAACATTTTTACCTCCATTTTTATGTGCAATAACTTGCTGCCCCAAATTGTTCCCTTCATTGGCTTCCTTGACTTCCGTCTTTTCCTCTTCACAAGCATCTGGTACTACATCTGCAACTTCTTCCAAGGCATCATAAAATCCTGGGGCTGCCTTCACATCTTCATCATCATATTGGAAATTGTCAGCAGCAAACTCCTCTTCATTCTCTGGTACTCTGCAATGTACCTCCGCTACAAACGCTTCTAGACACACTACGATAACTAGTCTCTTCTCATCTTCAACTCTTTCCTCGGGTGCTATTCTTGTCCCATCTCTCACCATCTCCAAGGTCTCATTCTTGACCTTTCCTATCGCATTGTTCATACTTGCAAACATATCTACAAACAAAATAAGAGACCACAATGTCTCCATTAGTGTATTCTTCATGGACACTCTTCTCTCTTCATTTCTCTCTTTCACAAGTGCTTGCTACACTTCTTCCTCTTCCTCTCTTTCTTCCTTATCTTCTCTCATGTTATCTTCAATGAGAACTTCCTTCACCACTTCTGGTGCATGTTGCTCATCCAACAATCTCTTGTTGTCCCAACCTCTATGGGTACTCTTTCCACTCTTATCTACTCTTCTCAAGGCATTCATGCGTTGCCTTCTTCTTTCCTCAACAATCTTCTTTACAGACCATTTTACTTTCTTATTCATTGGCCAACACCAAAAGTATTCTTGGCTACTTTCTTCTAGCCATTGTTGCACTATCATCAGATCCCTCTTCAACTCCGCCATTTCTCTTTCAAATTTTGCATCTTTTTTCTTTTTGTTTTCTTTCTTCTCGTCCCTTTTCTCGAGACTTCAAATATTGGCAATCTCTGCACAACACACAACTCTTCAAGAATCTACAATCATCAAATTATCAAATCAATTGCAAGCTTTCATTTCCCAAATCTTTGTAAATTTGGAACTCAAAAGTTTTGAACAAGAACATATAAACAATATAATAAATTCCTCTGCCCAGATCTTTTGGGCTCTGATACCAAATGATGGTGGCCCCCTCTCTAACTAGACTTCTTAACACCCAATTATTACATGGTGACCCATTCCCACACACACATGTTCAGATTTCTTACAAAAACAAACTGTCACCGACTTCCTGTCATGATAGTGACATGAAGTCGAATATTAATAAATTGATTTCCATTACATTCATATCGACCTGAAGCTCAAACAAGACAACTCACAAACAACCATGAACCTGTTAATAACAAACTATAAAATGATCAGATGATATCTGTAAAAGAAAACAATACACTTGGCCATGAAACTTCTTAAATGAAGTTACTCTAGGGTCATCGACTACACAGATCAAACATAATTTATTAAATAGAGACAAATGTAAATGCAACAAATATTTTTATTAAATCTGGCAATAAAGTTCCGACTCATTTACAAGACATTCAATAACTATTGCTTTGTTGGCTTGACAAGTTTATCATTCTCACAGGGTTCAAACTCCATATCACAAATGGTCTACTAGGAAGGCTTCCTACTAACTGCCACCCTTTGTCCTTTGAATGGATAGTAATCGATTATCGATTAACCTTCCAACCAGCATGAGATTCTTCAATTTACTCTCCCTCGAATCTAGCACTTGATAATATGCTTCTTCCATGTCCGCGCTACCCCGTGCGCCACTGTTATAAAATCTTTGATCTTCCAACGCTCTCTTCGTCTACTCTTGGAACCTCTGCATTCTTCTATTCCTTACGCAGACCCCCCAAACTACCACCTCTTTTATTTTGCACTTTAATCCCTTCCAATTTGTAACCGTCCTTGCTGTAATGGCGTCACACTTCCTCCACCATCCATCAGCTTCTCACTTCTATTCTCTGAAACTAATTTCTCCTTCCCTTCATACAGATTGTTCTGTCTTGTACGGTTCACAAACTGCAAACGAACCACCCAACCGCCTACAACTACTTTGTATATCTAACTTGCTCATCCATCAAAGGCACAAAATAAACGAAATTCACAAAACCCAACATAGACAACTAAGCGATTAAAATTTTTCTCGATGCCCTTGCATCACTAGGTAGAAATTTACCTTTCAACTTTGCAACCATTCTGTCCCAAGAGGTGATCTTTTCTTTTCCTTTCTTCCTTCTCTCTTCTTGCACATAGTCCCACCGAAGGGGTGCATGGCCCTTCAATTTTGTTCTTGCCAACTTCACTTGTTGTTCCTCAAGCACATCTTCAAATTCAAAATATTTGTCTAATTCTCCAATCTAATCAAGAAGTTCCTCATTGTTTAGGGCCTAGGCTACCTGAATACACCAAGAATTCCATCTTCAATTTGGAACCCTCACCTCTGACTTCTTTCGACAATCTCTCCATCCTCAACTCTTCCACATCTCTTTCTTCTTGGGGTTCTCCTTGTGGTAGATTGTCTTCATCCATCTCTTCTTCGTAATCACTCAAATCTCCTGTGATCACACCTCTTCTCTGATTTGTCTCAACTGCTGTAAGCCTTGCATCAAGACTTGTTCTCATTTCTCTCATCTCTTGGGCAAGTTTGTCTCCCATCTCTTTGGCCAACCTTTTTATTGCTGTTTCAACAACATTCCCTCTTGGAGACATCTTTACTTATCTCAAGACACTAAACTAACTTGTTCTTGACTTTATTGTCTCTGATACCAATATGATGCAGAGGGGAAGGACTCAAAACAACATCCTAAACACTTTCCATACAAGACTTCAACATGATGATGCAAATGTGCACATTAGTTCACCCTGAGCAATGTGTTCCTAAGCCTAAAACATGGGGGAAAAATTCTAATGGTGCTCTATCATTAAAGACAACATGGAATAGGGGCCACTTGGTGTATTCAGACCTATTTCAACATACTCCAAAGGTTTCCCAATGTACATAGTCTAAATCAAGTGCTTGACACCACGAATGCTGCAAACTAGGTCTTGTTGCCACTAGGTGTATTAGGGCAATGACTTCAAGAAAAGTAAGGAAACTTGTCACATGCATTCTCAGACTTGTGCAGGCCCCCAACAACATTACAATATGGTTCTACACCCTTCCATCAATGAGTAATGCATAGATTGATCACAGTTACAGCCAACTGTCATTGAGAACTCCCTCAAACTTGCAAACCAGACTCCCTCCTTTTGCCAACGTGTGGACAGCATCAGGACATAGATTTCCACCAACTTTCATGGGTTTTCATCGATGGAATCTCTGCTCATCACCTTTTGTTTGTTCTTTGGAAACCCTAGGCAGGGTTTTGACCTTTAGACACAAAAACAACAATATCTCGCACAAAACTTGATGAAAATTTACCAAACCAAGTGCATTTGAAAGCTAACTCTCTCCTCTAACTTCTCCAACTAGTTTCAGGACCACACCCTACAGTACCAATCCATACAACGTGATTTACTGTCAGTTTTCACAAAAAAATGCAATATAAAACGTGGCAAAATAATGATCTCCTCATTCAAACTTCATCCAACCCTTGGGATCAATGTTACAAGGCATATTTAACAAGTTTCAATCATTTGCAACTGAAAAACCGACCATCCACACATTTGTTATCTCTAATGACATCATTTATAACTTTTTGACAACATTTTTGACAACTTTTTGCAACATTTGCAACTTTTTGCAACATGACTCCAAAACACCATAGAACATCATAGAATGACTCCAAATACCTCAAAATAGTCTTACATGACCTTATTGATCCCAACTAAATCAAAAACCAAAGTTGCAACATGACAACAAAATGCAACAAAGGGTGCATCACAGGATGCCCTTGCATCATACTCCTTGGAGAGAAAGAATTCAAACTCCACTTGAATTGATGTTTGCAATAGTGTAAACATGCTTGAGAATGTCTGCTTCACTCATCCACGTTGCATCTTCAATGAGAAATAAAACAAATATGGGAGTGAATACTCCATTGAGCTTGCTTGTCTGCCTCATTCTGCTATAACTTCCCTCAGAAATCTGCATAAGTTAGAACACTTTACCTGTCTCACTATCCACTTTACCATTCTGTTGACAAATGGTGTGCGCTTGTACCTGGATGTCTTCTTTATGGATAACAATATCAACATTCTTGTCTTTCTCTAATGAAACATCCACTTGTCCAAAAGCATTTAAGACCTTCAAATGTCTTCTTGACTGCTGCAAGACAGCAGATTGCCCGTTGTCTTTCCTTTCAGAACCTTTGATTTTGATTTTGGCTGCTATATTGTCTTTCAAGGCAAGTTCTTGTTGGGTACTCTCCAAGAAATGAGATGAACTTTCATTCTCATGAAGCAATTCAATATCCTCATCCCCTCGACTACCTTTATGAAACAACACTGCTTCATCTTCTTCTATAACAAAAATCAAATGCTATGGTTCCCCCTTTGTGTCCACACATTCACCTAAATAATTAGATTCAAAAATTTCTAACTCATTAGATACTTCAAGTATCTCTTCATCTTTGTACTTCTTATTTGCAATTTTTGTGCCTTGCAGATGGCTATCCTTAGAAGTCACTCCACTACTCCTTCCCTCACTTGGAACATCTTTCAATGGTTGTGCTTCCTTTTGCCTATCTCTATAAATCAATGCTGCCCTCTTCATTGTAATAACAGGCTCTTGTAATGGTTCTTCAAATTTGCATTGTTCAACTGTGTATGAACTCCCTTGTGGTTACCTTTATTAGCAAAAGCATTGTCATCTGTAACTTCTTTATGCTGCCCCAGTTGTAGTTGCTGCTGGTTGAATTGTGCTTTTTCCACCTTCAACTTAGTTTGAAAATTTTTCCGCTCTGAACTTTCTTCCTTCACCAAGCAGTGCTCATTCAACTCTGCAATTTTCTTCATATCAAATTTGTTGCCTTTAGCACCCAAGTTCCTACCATTTTCAATCTTCCAAAAAAGTTTGTGTGTATCACGTTTGTTGACACCATCTTTTTCTCTAGATATCTTGCATTCTTCATAGGCTGCTTTGCATGACAGACCAGCCCCTAGTATGAAGTTTTTGTGATGATTTATATCCCTAATATGAGGCAATGGCTTGCTATTATAAGTCAAAGACTTTATAAGAAACTTGCTCGAGGGTTTTAAAATATTCTTTAACCGGCCCTTGTTTAATGAGCAACCGATCAGGCAAGTTAACAGTTCTTATTCGAATGATCAAGGGCTTCTATTTAATCTCCAATGGCACCAAGATATGGATGACCAATGTCTTTTCAAATTGTCAATGAATTTCTACGTGTATTTCCTATTGCATAACCTTTGACGTTAATGAGCCTGTGTTTTAGGTTTTTGAGGGCAGTTTGATAATAGTTTTTTCATGACAATGATGGAATGAATGGATATAGAGTGTATTGCAAACTTTGTCAGCAGTATGTGAAACGTTGTAGAAAGATGTGATGATTCTGCCAGAATAAAAAGGAGACATGAATAACTTTGGTAAAAGAGATTACATGATTGGGCTTCATGAAGAATTTTGTTTCAGTTTGTATGATTGTCTGATGATCAACAACCAAGTGGTTGTAATTGGTAATTCAATATGAAAGAATCTAATTTTGGATTCTACAATTTTCAGTATGTGATGTGTGAAGATTAAGAGGTTGATATTAGTTCTGTGAAGGTGAGATATTCATGTGCTTGATTGAAAATAAGACAGATAGAAATGATTGTAACTTATTTCAAGTATTCAAGAAAGGGTGAGTGAATTATGCTGAACTATATCTGCAGATTATTAACTGTTTATACAAGGATGGTTAGGGTTTTGATAGAGCAGTTGTACGGTTCTTGATTTTAGGATGATGACAGGCAGATTGTGTAGATGATGCTTTCTTGATCAAGATTCTTAAAGGAGAGAGTATGATTTCAGATTGATGCACTATTTGATCAGTACATGAGGACTGTCTTTGAAGATTGTAAGAATTCAGATTTGTGAGCGGTAAGTGTGAAGTTATATCAAAGCTTGACGACATGATGGGAATTATAGAGCTAAATGCTTTATCAGAATGGTAAGAGAAAGAAAACTATGTTGAAACTTTGATTGAGCAATGTTTTGAAGTAAAATAGGGTAACCCTCTGTAATCTTTTCTTTTCCTTTTTAAGATTGTCAATGAGACATGGAGTTTTGCTAGTGAGGCATGAGAATCAGCCAGTGAGGCTTGAGTATTTGCCAGTGAGGCTTGTTGTATTACCAGCGAGGCATACAATCTATATTTAGCAAGTTTGAGCTAGTGAGGCTTAATAGAGCAAATGTTCAGAGTGGTTTTTTCACTCTGATAGGGTTTTCCACTCATAAATCCTGTGTTCTATTTATTCTTGATGGTGTGTCATATTATGCTTGGTTGTTTATTCTTGATTAAGATGTTATGCTCTGATTTGCATATGTTCACCCTTTTCATAACATACACTATCTAGGGTCTTTGAGTAATCAAGTGTATTAAGTTTTGGAATTGGTTTTATTTGACCACTGATTCATCCCCCCTCTCAGTGGTCTTGGACTCCAACAGGGTTAACCTCATCGAGTCTCTTTTTCATACTTCAAAATCAGCTCCACAATTTTCCCAAAAATCTTCTAGATGAGGAACGTGATGATATGCTAGTTTAAGGCTCAAATTATCCTTGACATAGTCTTTGTTGTCAAAGGGAAATCTTTGTACGTAGAAATACATGTTCAACTTAGATAGAGACCTCTCGATGTTTTGAGCATCTATAGAGGTTCTCCCAATAAAATAGTTGAAACCAATAGGAAAAGGAATACCTTCCTTTTTGCTTTCTTAACATTTTTTATTAACTGTCCCTATGTTCCTGTAGTCTTCAATACGTACCAAATTATCACTTACAAATTGTGAAAGTTTGTAAGGGGCATCTTCAAACCCTCCAATTTTGATATAAGTGAATTTTGGAAATTGAATAAAGTAGCTTTTGAGTTTCTTTATAAGAGCAATTGCCTTATATCATACCCGCTTTCCAATATTTCTGGTCAACTCTTACTATTAGCATGGTAAAGGCATCAATCACCCTCCTAAATTATTTGTTGCTGATATTTAATTGCAATTGAGGGTAATGATCAAAATTTGCTTAGTTGCAGCATATGTTCCTTGACTTTGCAGTTTGGGCCACACTTTCATACTTCCAATTGCATAGAATGAAAAAGAGGACATAAAAATATTGATTTGCCTCAAAATTTACCAATTGATTATGAAGATTGTCATTTATGATCGTCCCCTAGTCAATATGTTGTTCCCCATGACAAATGACTATAATGAACAAACACATCTGATAATGGAAAGAATTTGTCTCCTCATGTCCCATCATTTTGTTGAGTAAGTTAATCATATCTAATATGTCATCATTGAAATGGGATCTATACAAGCTCTTGGGTAGTTGTGATTTTCCTTTCTTTGGGGCTAGCAACCAAACACATGCCCATTGAGTTCAAGCATCTTTT